>CP092868.1:19586164-19679798 GCA_030710605.1 Cordylochernes scorpioides
AGTAGGCAAAATCGCCCGTGACAAGCGGCGGATATGCAAATTTCGGTGTTACACCAACGAATGCCGAAATATCGGCGGAAAACACTTCAACGAAGAATGTTTCAAATCATGAAACTAATGAGAAGTAGGCAAAATCGCCCGTGACAAGCGGCGGATATGCAAATTCGCCTCGCCTCTCTCTCTCTCTAAAGGACACCTTGACTCTGCAACTAGGTGTTGTCATTTAGAGAGCTGTATTTTAAGAACGCATCTTTTTGTGAGTGCGATTCTCGTTTTGACAACTCTGAAAGGCTTTTTGTGCATTATCAGTGATAATCCTTCCCAAGTAAACGAAAGGGGGAGTCAACAACCTCATCTTTCCTTCTTCTTAAAAAAAAAAAAGATACACTTTCTTTTTTTTTTTTTAATCATTATTTTTGATTAAGATAAATTCTATGTCGTGCTTATGGCAATTTTAATACATTTGGTTATGCATGAAGTTTTCATTCATTGTAATGGTCTCTTGCGGCGATATTAAATAGAATTTTTTTACGGGCATATTAAAGCCTCCACGATGGTCTAAGTAACATTTCGACAATATAGAATGGGGTCTAAATCTCTTTTATCCCGATCTCATCACATTTAAAATATTTATTTTGATATTTTCTTAAATATTTATATTTTAAGATGATGTATGAATTTAAAATCTTTTTATCTCCAATCTATATCATGTGAATATAAACTACATAATGTGTATATATAGCGAGTTTAAAGTAGAAAATCAGTGTAGGCAAAAAATTACACACGTAAAAATACATATAAAGTAAGCACATACCTTAAGTGCGTATGGTACATATGAAAAATATAAAGTATATATATATAAATCAAGAACAAAAGAAACACTGGAAATATAAAATACATATACACTCATAAACAAAGGAAGTGGAAAGTCTTTGATGTCGCCGGTCGTCAATTTTTTTTTTTTTAATTACGTGTGTCTTCAATAAAGGTCACTGTGCGCTAAATATCTTTCAAAGTTATTGTCAGAATCCCGATATACATGCTAAAAATTACAAATTCCTTAAGTTTTGTCCTGAGTGTACAGTATAAGAAAAAAAAATACATAAAGAAAATATAAATTACATATACTCAACAATATTAGGCGCAAAATGTCTGTCAAATGAATATATAAATACAATTGAGATAGAGCATATAAAGTGAATATAAGACTAAATCGCTAAATAAACTAAGTGTTTGCAAATATATTTTCAGATGTTCCACATTTTAGATGTTCAAAAGATTATCTGTATTTAGACATGTTCAAAATTCCCTGTCGTATGTACAGCGGACCTAAAATACGCCACAATATTACTTTTATATCTCGTGTAATTAGATACTAAGCGAGATAAAGAATATGAAAAATACCACAATTTACACAAATTCAATATATTTAATAAAAAAACGTTCTTTAAATTACTTTCACCTAAAAGCAATTTTAAAAATTTAATTTGTGCCTTTAATTTGTTTTGTTTTCGCGGAAACGAATTCCAGTCCAGAACACAACCAAAATAATGCCATTTATTCTGTGAGAGGTAAATTAAATGTTGACCAATGACCCTATTAATTCGGAACGGAGAGAAAACTTTTTCTTTCTTTGCTTCCAAATAGTTATGTAGTCAAATTAAAGAGAAAGAATATTTGGTACACTTTTGGTCGAAGTTTTAACTATTGAAATAAGTTTTTTCTTATATTTAAAGAATTAAAAGAAAATTGATTATTTTTTTAGTCTAATTTTAACATTCTTTGTGCAATTAGTTCTCTCCGTGGATTAATTAATATTGAAATTAATTAGGAAATGTTTACCACTTTAAACAATTAATTGTATTTTAATGTGAATATATTTAAATAGTTAACATATTTTTTCTCTATAACGAAAAACGCTATATATATATTTTTTGAAAATAGAGCAATCCATAAATAAATCTTTAATTAAAAATTTTTAAATGTATTTTAATTTTAAATATTAAATTAAATATTTTGATCCAATATATGCCTTTTTAATTAAAGCTATATATATATATATGATAATTTAAACCAACAACCCTATATATTATAATATTTATAACAAGATTGTCATGTTGTATATAGAACTAATTATAAACTATAACTAATTATACGCATAATTGACATGTCTCCTTGCATCACCATATGTAATGTACTGAGGATGAATAAATAAAACTATATAATAGATTAAAAGTTGAGTTAAAAGCAAGATTAAGAGTAAATCACAAAGTGACTTCTAAAGATAGATTGGAAGCCGACAGACAGGCGCCGGTGTCCTGTAGCGCCACGTGCATGACCCAATTCTCTTTGTCGGAGAGGTAGTATAAAAACGCCCGGTTAGCAACAGCCAGTTCAGTTCCAGTGAGTCTTCCGGTCAGCGTCACCCCTTATCGTCTCCAGGGACCAACTCATCGACCATGTAAAACAGTAAGAAACCTCTAATCTCCATCTTGCTTTTGGCTCGACTTTTTATCTATTCAAGGAATTTTCCTTCGACAACTGTGTCGCTTCGTTTTGTGTGTGTGGACATTCCCAAGCTTTTCCACTCTGCCTCGACCACGACTGCCTGTACCCTGTGAGAACTGTTAAAGGTCCTACAAGGTGCAGAGAGGTACTGGAAAACTCTCCACGCCCTGATTGTCCCTCTCGGTTACTACAGGTTTGACCCTCGGTTGCCACAACTTATAGCGAGAGTCGACGAGGTTCTACAAGAGTCAACCAGAACTTCAACACATTATTACAGAGAGTCGACAGGATCCCTAATCACAGATAAGTCGACTCAACACATTATTACAGAGAGTCGACAGGATAACCACAACGAAGGAGACCACAACGAAGAAGGTAAAAAGACTGTCCAGATAGATAGAAGAGCCAAGAAGCAAAGATGGAGGAATAAGCACGCCATTCCAACGAAACGACCAAGCAATCTCCCCTCAACGACACAGCCGGCAATCCCGCAAATTAAGCCGGTGAGAAGTTACCCACCTTCGACCTTACAACGCAACCATCCAGACGACATGCCACCACGCCAAACAGAAGTCACAAGCTTCTACAAGTTCTACATGGGACGCCTTCCACGTCATCAGGACAACAACAACCAAAGACCAAGTCTCCTGACTGAACAATCATAAAAACTGTGAGTTTTTAAAAAAAATCTACTTAACTCTCTCTTCATGCTAACAACTTGATTTTCCATAAATATAATGTTTATTTTTACTGTAATTATTTTTAAATCAAATTTTACCATTTTTATAGCATTTCAATTCAAATTTTAAATCTTGTACACCCTCATTTATCAATTTTTACTTTATTTTAAGCAACTTTTAAATTTTAATTCATTACTTTCAATTTTACATGGAAAAAACTCATATTATATTTTAATTACTCGAAGCCTATTTTCTAAACTTATTTGTGTGTTTCTCTTAATACCTTATTTTTATACCAAAAAACACCAATGTCTTAATTAAATACACAAAACTTTGCAAAAAATCATTGTTATGTTCACTATTTTATGTACACGCCCCATTCAAATTATAAGTCACTATCATGCCATTGCCCTTTTACAAGTATAATTTTCGCACTAACATAAGCAACGATTTAAAAAATATATTCAAATTTTATTAAACATAGGTGAAACGCATTTTTTTTTTTAAATACAAAAATCGAAAGGTACAATATCTGCAAAAGCACAACTAGAAATGTAACTGTCCTTCCCCAAAGCAAGTTAAAAATTCCAGCATAGCTACACTCCCTCGTCCTTTTCTTTTTACATGCATAATTATTAATAATTCACACATCTCTCGGAACAAACTTCAACACACTCCCACATCACTTTCTCCAATTGGCCACCATTTTAACGCGCGATTTAACAACACGTCCAATTTCGAGCCACACGAGCTCCATATCGTCGCGAACACAAAGATTTCACGATAAACATGCCACCTCTATAACAATCTGAAAATTCTCGATGTGTTTCGTACAACAACCACCCATTACTAACAAATTTGTTGTTCATTCGGAAACTAGTTAGATGCTGTACCAAAAACAAAGACTTCACGTGACACCTTTCTATTCAATCCACTCACTAGTGTCACACAGCGCACCACAACAATTTTCTCACTTAACAGGCCCAAGACGCCTTCATGCCTGTGACACCTCACCAAAACGTGTCCACGTCGGAAAGTCGCACTTTTACGCACATCTAACCTGACATCATTGAATAACATTTTTTATAAGTCCGCAACAACGTCGAGACACAACGCTTACGAACACCAAGAAAACTATATATTTCAAATAACCAATTAAATAACCTAATACGTCCTATTACTTTGTGTAAGCAACATAAATCAGGAGATGACGACCGCTGCGTCGGAAAGAAAAACAATTATGGCCGCTATGTTGACATCTCCAGTTTCAGCCGCCATGTTGACCCCAGTTTCAGCTTACCACCGCCGATAATTCCAGTACGCCTGTACCTGAAACAAGTGGTCCAACTCGCAGGACGGATAGATTGCAGCACTTATAACTAATTGACTTACCAATCATTACCCAATTTACTTATTAATTTGAACTTTTTAATATTGAAATATTATAACACTTTATATCTTTAATTAACATTGTGTGTAAATATGTTTCCTTTTTTCAGGAACGAATATTTTTGTTTTCTTTTAACTTTTCTTCCAAAGAGACAATTTTTGTTCCATTTTTCACTACTTAACATTTATCTAATCATTAATAACCTTTAATTATATTATAACTTTGTATAAAATCTTGAATAATTATTTTTATTTTTTTTTACTTTTCAATTATATAATCAAATTTTTATTCCAACATTATTTTAACAACTTTATTTTAATAATTTTATTTTTCATGATATTATTTTAGTATGACAAAACATTTAATTCTTTCAATAATCATTTTTAATTCATTATTATATCTTTTATATATTACTAATTCATTATTATATCTTTTATATTTTACTAATTCATTATTATATCTTTCATATAGTACATGTTTGATCTTATCCACTTATACTTTTTTTTTATCCGCAATCATATTTTTATCTTTTTATTCACTATATTTTTGTTTAAATAACTTTATTATATGACAATGTTTATTTATCAGCAACTATCGGGCATACAACAATCGTTTTCAACAATCAAATTCTTACTAATCACTTCCCTATACTTTTTTCACTACCTATTTCAGCCATTGCTTCAAACCATCGTAGAAACGACAGTACTGCTTGACAATTTTTCTTTTGATTTCTTAATTCAACAAACTCTTTGAACACAGTTCCCCAGAAGTACAAGTCTCGACTTTTGGTCTGAACACGTTTCAAAAGTTTATTTCAATCATCTGCAGAGCACATCACCAACGCATGCACAAAGCGTTCACTTTTTTCAACTTTCAATTTTCTCAACTCTTGCGGACCACAATCAACCTTTGATTTCAAGTCAAGTCAGACCACCTACTGTCGCTACAACAATTCTACTTATCGCATGGCTCTACCACCCCTTTCAATCATATTAATTCTTTTCTTCAACAAACTTTTCAACCCAATAACCCTACAATTGTGACAAAGCACTGTAACCTTATACAGGATCACAGGTGAAACATTGCCTAGGAAGACGCACAAGTCTATATCCTCGCTTTGCACCTGGATCTCAGTATTTGATTGTCTGTGCAACACTTACAATTGCATATTCTTCAACCCCTAACCCTTTCCAACGCCCGCCAACAATCTCTTAGAACATCATCATTAATTTTTATCAAACAAAGGTTTATCTACAGTTCTCTTTTATAATGAATATCATAACTTTTAAAATAAAACATAAGTTTTATTTTTATAATTTTCAGATATATCCAAATAAACATCTTGTTATAGCCCTTTACCCTCACAGTTTAATTAGTTAAAAGAAATTTTAATTACTTACCTGTGTTAGAGAGGCTTTACCCGCTTAAACCCGGATAAACCCTTTCACTCCCGGGGCCCATCTATGATAATTTAAACCAACAACCCTATATATTATAATATTTATAACAAGATTGTCATGTTGTATATAGAACTAATTATAAACTATAACTAATTATACGCATAATTGACATGTCTCCTTGCATCACCATATGTAATGTACTGAGGATGAATAAATAAAACTATATAATAGATTAAAAGTTGAGTTAAAAGCAAGATTAAGAGTAAATCACAAAGTGACTTCTAAAGATAGATTGGAAGCCGACAGACAGGCGCCGGTGTCCTGTAGCGCCACGTGCATGACCCAATTCTCTTTGTCGGAGAGGTAGTATAAAAACGCCCGGTTAGCAACAGCCAGTTCAGTTCCAGTGAGTCTTCCGGTCAGCGTCACCCCTTATCGTCTCCAGGGACCAACTCATCGACCATGTAAAACAGTAAGAAACCTCTAATCTCCATCTTGCTTTTGGCTCGACTTTTTATCTATTCAAGGAATTTTCCTTCGACAACTGTGTCGCTTCGTTTTGTGTGTGTGGACATTCCCAAGCTTTTCCACTCTGCCTCGACCACGACTGCCTGTACCCTGTGAGAACTGTTAAAGGTCCTACAAGGTGCAGAGAGGTACTGGAAAACTCTCCACGCCCTGATTGTCCCTCTCGGTTACTACAGGTTTGACCCTCGGTTGCCACAACTTATAGCGAGAGTCGACGAGGTTCTACAAGAGTCAACCAGAACTTCAACACATTATTACAGAGAGTCGACAGGATCCCTAATCACAGATAAGTCGACTCAACACATTATTACATATATATATATTTATTATTAATAATAATAATAAAAAAAAAAAATATTACTCACTAATTTTCTGTTATTACCAACAATTATCAGATAATATATATGAGGTGGATAAAAAAATTAAGAGTATAGGTACTCGATGTAGTCAAGTTCGAAAGATCATCTAAGATGATCTTTCAAAAGTTTTTTTTTTAAAGTTAATATTAATAATAATAATAATAATAATAATAAAAAAATAAAAAAATATTAACCCAAAAAAAAAAATTACAAAAATCTAACTTCTCTCATCAAGAGAGAAAATAGAGCAAAAAAATACTTCTCTCTCTCTAATTAGCTTTATTTTATATTTGGAAAATTATTATCATGGTTCTGTCTTTGCTCTTCTCTTTAAAACTTTCTCTTCGCTTATTCCTTTTTTCACCCAGCCTATGACGCGTAACTGCCGATGCTTTGCCGGTGTTACCTTTTTTTTTTTTCTTTTTTAAAAATATAATCTAACTAATTATTTATTACAAAAAAAAAAAAAAAAAAAAAACCTCACACATTTAAATTAAATAAAAAAATTTATTAATCTTAAAATTTTTCATAACTATACTATTTGATACAGAATTAGCTTGCTGTTCTGACTCAAAATTGATTCAAAATCTGTTGTTCTTAATAGTTTATTTTTCCTCTATTTTCCAAATATAAAAAAATTACTATTAATATATATATATATATATATATATATATGATACTCCCAACCTCCGTTGAGAAAAAAAAATAATACTATTTTTTTTTGTGGGGGGTAGTGATACATTTTGAATGATAGAAAGTAAATTTCCAGTTTAGCTTTGTTCATAGTTTCTCTTTCCCTCTCATTTCCTTAAATTCAATTTTATGTATGCAAATAAAACCAAAATCTCTAAATTCAATTGTACAATATAAATCTTTTAATATGTAAATTTTAAAGCAGTTAACATGTATGTAAATTTTGTTTTTGTATAAAAGATTTGGAAAATAAAGAGAGAGATGATTGAGGTGGAGACAGCCACAAACGACTGCTAATTTTTCACACATCTATAGTAGAATTACATCATATATATATATATTAAAAATAAAGAAGGCATCTCCTGACCACGAGCACATGTGCTTTTTAGATGGCAGAGATATTTTAGATATTTTAATATCAACACCTGACCCACTTATCTTTTATTTTTTTCTATTGTTTTTTCATATATATAGGGTATGACTTCGATTTAGCGATAGTGATTTATTGATGTCCTCTCATACACTAACACAATTTAGCGATATCATCATTGGTGTCTGAAGCTAATGCATTATATGGAAGGAACCAATAATTTAAGGTATTATTGTGTATTTTACAAACTTTTAAAAATGTATTTCGTCCAGAAACTCGCTGTGTAAATCTCTCATCATAATATTATAGCTTATATATCATACCTCTATTATATTGTAGCGTAGAATTCAAGTCTTGGAATATCTTAAGATGTATTTATTGATGACGTCATTACGACCAGTCGACAATTATCAACCCAACTATCTACAGCTAGAGAATATCGAGTAAGCAAGCTAGACAACATATATGATGGTTTTACAAATATAAAGTGATAAATCTGTTTTAAATATTTTCATTGAATAATTAAATTAAATAATAAAATATAAATTACTAGACGGGTGACTCGGGCTTCGCCCCGGGATTGACCCGTGTGCATATCTACCAGAGTGATATATATTTAGATAAGATTTTTTTTTAAATTGTTTGTTATTAGCATTATCTATTTGTTTGCATCAGCATAATTTAATCTAATCTTTGATAGAGGGCGCTGTTCGTGAGCTAAGTGGAATAATTTGAATATATAATTTTAATAATTGATTTATATATTTTTAAAAATAGCCTATCGTCTTCTCCCCGTATTTTTTTACCTATGTATGGAAATTTTGGTTTGAATTAGTGAACTACTGCGAATTTGTATACCGGACATACAAACAAACAAACATACAAAGAAACAAACATACAAACATTCATTTTTTATATATATAGAGAGATTTCTTCGCCACAATATCAAAACTTTGATATTCTTATCTATCTCTTATTACAGTTCTCTTTGTACTCTATTTGGTTCCTATCTTTTTAGTGTGTGTTTAAATCATTAACTTAAAGAATAGTATAAGGAAAGGTCTAAACAATATGTGTATCATATAATAAGAATCTCGTTATTGCAAGGTGTGTATTTTTTAAAATTGATATTCATTTTTTTAAATTACCGTGTAAAGAATATGTAAGAAGTATGCTCAACTACAGCTAAGTCACTTAGGTTAAGCAGCCCGCTCTCGTTGGCTGATGCAATGTCCTCCAGCAGGTCATACTAAGTTTCATACTCGAGGGCTATAAAAACCCTGCAGAGATGGTTCGTTAACTGCTGTTAGAAGTGACGCTGCCTCCACGTTGCCCTTTTCCCGGGATTTGTCACTTTGCCAGTTTTCACATTGTAATCCTGCATTCCTGTGCCTTATTACGTCGGCTTCACCTTAAAATGCACCTTGTATATCTAAATACACACTCGTGGACAAAACTTAAGGAAGTTGTACCTTTTAACATGTATATCGGGATTCAGATAATAACTCTGAAAGATATTACAATGACCTTTATTGAAGACACACGAGATAACCAAGTGTGAACAAATCCACTTCCCTGAGTTTTGTGTCCACGAGTATATATATAAATATATGTAAATGGTAAAAAACAAACAAACTCATTTTTGAGGTCATTACCTTATAAGCGGCCTGCCACCACACATCTGCCTAGAGAAGACAACCTTTGGAAGGAAAGTCAGCATTTCTATCAAGACACCCTTTCCCAGGCCGCCAACTCTTCAAAAGAAGGCCAGTAGCCACAAAATAATGATAATACAAGGTGGGATCAATAAATAAGGTGAATTATAATTTATTAAAAAAAAAATAAGAACGATATTAAAAATTAGGACTTGATTTATTCAAAATAATCACCTTGGCTTTCTATATACATCGTCTCCATCGTTCTGTCAACTTGTAAATACCCTCTTTATAGGCACTCTAAGGAAGCGTGTGAAAAAAATCTTGCACCACTTTCTGGACATCTTCATCCGAGTCAAATCGCTTTCCCTTTAACTCCTTCTTTAGTAGTCCAAAAAGGAAAAAGTCAGAGGGGGCTAGGTCTGGACTATATGCAGGATGTGTGTGTGTGTGTTCTAAAACTTCAAAACCTAATTTAATGATTGTAGATACAGTTTTACATGATGTATGCGGCCTTTGAAACCCGAATACGGTTAAGATTTTGGTCCAAATAAAGGAAATGTGGAATTCGTCCCATTTATAAATGTTTTTTTTTTAGACAAACAAGACTCACCATAGATCTTTTTCATTCTTTGGCATATTTGAGATGTTTGAATACCTTCTGCATTCAAGAAACGAATAACTGCATGTTGTTCAAGCGTGGTGCAATCCTTCAAGGGAGCTTCCATTTTAGTTTATTTATAAGTCTCGCGCCGCGCGTGGGAAATTTTTTATTTATTTATTTCGTCTCAATTTACAGGTGTTACATTCGAGCACAGCTCGCGAGTCACCTTGTCCTGGCTATTTACACATGGCGAGTTGGTGGAGTAGAAGTGGTCCCCCTAGGCCTTGCAGGAGGGCAGCTGTTGGGCGATGAGCTCTTGACTAAGTGTCAGGGCCGGGTCGTCGGAATCGGGGATTGATATCTCCTTTATTTTGTAGAATATCTTGTATGGTTGGATTATTTGAGTTTTGCATTTGAAGGTATAATTTCTTAACGGAAGTTTGGTACATATCTTCTAGATCGGGTTGGTTCAAGTCCTCCTTCAGTATCTTGTTTGATAGGTTGAATGGAGCTCCTATACTTGTCCGAAGGCAGATTCTCATGAATGCGTTTATCCTATTTTTGTCTGTGGCTGTAATATATTTGCACCAAACTGGGAGTGCGTATGTTACTATCGGGAGGATACAACTTCTGTATAGAGTAAACTTTTGTTTTGTAGTCAATTTGCTTCTATAGTTGAACAGGCTTGATAATATTATTTTGGCGATTTTTGCTTTCTTTATGATATTTTTGACATGCATGTTGAATTTCAACTTGGAGTCTAAGGTAACTCCAAGATATTTAACGCTGTCAGTCCAGTTAATAGGGCTCTGGTTTACCTTCAGGATGGATTGTGGCTTGAATTTTTTATTGTCTAATGGAGGAAAAATTATTGCCTGAGACTTTTTTGGGTTGATGTCTAATTTCCAATCATTACACCATTTGGTTATACTGTTTATGTAATTTTGAAGTTGTGTAGTTATTATTCCTATTGATTTGGAGTTTGATAAAATTGCTGCGTCATCTGCGAAAAGTTTTATTTGACATTTTGGATGTGGAGGGAAATCGTTGATGTAGATGTTGAATAGGTAGGGTCCAAGGATAGAGCCTTGAGGGACTCCAATCTGGGTTGGTTTTGCCGTGGTTATATAATTCCCTTGCTTAATTGAAAAGGTTCTGTCTTGGAGATAGTTTTTCAAGAATTTAATAAAATCCCTTGGAAATTGATTTTTTGTTATTTTTGCTATCAAGCCATCATGCCATACTCTATCAAAGGCTTTGGTAAGGTCTAGAAAAACAGCACCTACTGCCTCCTTGTGGGACTTTCTTACTTGGATGTAGTCTATTACTGTGATTAGCTGGTGGGTTGTGGAGTGTCCTTTTCTGAATCCAAATTGTTGAGGAATGATAAAGTTAATAGAATCCATGTATGACTGCAATCTGCGAAGAACGATTCTCTCGTATAACTTACCGATGGCAGAGAGAAGGCTGATTGGTCTGATATCTTCAGGTGATTTGACAGGTGATTTTTTTGGAATGGTTATGATAATGGCATGTTTCCATGTCTTCGGGAAGTAGCACAGGTGTAATGCAGCATTGAAGATCCCAGCGAGGAAAACTATCCATTTGATGGGGAGGTTTTTAGTCATTTGCGGCGTAATGTTGTCGTGGCCTGGAGCTTTGTGATTACCTAGGTTTTTAATCACTTCCTTG
Source organism: Cordylochernes scorpioides (assembly GCA_030710605.1). Lineage (NCBI taxonomy): Eukaryota > Metazoa > Arthropoda > Arachnida > Pseudoscorpiones > Chernetidae > Cordylochernes > Cordylochernes scorpioides. The sequence continues at coordinate 19,598,044 of CP092868.1, forward strand.
ACTTCATTTGGCGTTGTCATTGATAGTATATTCTCTTGGGGATGATGGCAAGTGTTATCTGTTAGGTACGACGGAACCTCATCCTCCGCCTTGGAAAAGTGTTTGGAAAAATGCTCTGAAAGATCATTTCCAATTTCTTTGTCGGTCAGCAAGGTTTTTCCATTTGCGTTTAAACTAGTGATTTTGTCAGTTTTTTTCCTAATGGGTTTTGTTTTTTTCCAGAAGTCTGTTGGGCTCGATTCAAGTTTGCTTAAAAAACTATTCCAATTTTCAGATTTCTCTGCTTCAAGGGCTTGATTTACCTTTCCTTGAAGATTGAGGTAAGTAGCTCTATGAGCTGGATCCCAGGTTGATTGCCATCTTTTCCTAGCTTTATTTTTCTCCCTTATTAAGGCTTTGGTGTTTGGGTTCTTTATTAATTTGGAAGATGAAACTATGGTGTTTTTCGAGTAGCTATTATTAATTTTTTCGTTTAAAATTCCAACTGCTGAATCAATGTCTACTTCAGTTTTCAAGGGGAGTCTGGGGGGCGTGGTGGAGATTAGATCTTGTTGAAAATGAACCCAATTAGTTACTCGGCTGAGCTGGGTTGTGAATTCATCCTTTGGGCAATTCAATTCAAAGATTACAGGGAGATGGTCAGATGATAAATCGTCGGTGGTTCTGGCCTTTGGGGTCCAGGGAATGTTTTTAAGTACAGCGAAGTCTAGGAAATCGGGATTGCCGAGTGGACTGTAATGCGTGGGTGACGAAGGTGCGACAATGTCGAGGCTTTCTCTTTCAGAGAAATTGTGCAGCACGATTCCACTGTTATTTGAAGTCCTTGATCCCCAAAGAGGGTGTTTGGAGTTCCAGTCTCCTGCAACGATTATTGAGTGGTTGTGTTTTTTCAGTTGGTTCAAATCTTCTTCCAATAATGGTGCATCAGGCTTCTTATAAATTGCTGTGATTTGCAAGAGGGTTTTTCCATCTGGTTTTATCAAAATTGAAGTATTTTCCAAGTTTAAAGTATGAATCAGCATATTTTTATATTTAAAAAAGGATTTTATAATGATGGCTGTTCCCCCGCCCTTTCCTGTAATTCGATCAGTTCTAATGGTTTGATAGTTCCTGAACTTTAGATCAATTGAGGGTTTAAGGTGAGTTTCACTGAGCAGAGCAATGTCAATTGAGTTATCTTCTAAAAAGTGCAATAATTCTTCTTTCTTTGGTCTGATTCCGTTACAATTCCAAGCAATAATTTTAAAAGGTAATTTGCAATTCATTGTAGGTATGTTTTAATTACTTGCATCAATTTTTCACACAGGTCCTTAGTTTCAGAACGAGAAGTTTTTCTTGTCACAACCTCAGCATTGCTTTGGTTTTGTTGTTCTACAATTTTCGGCAGTGTTTCAGATCTTTTTGAAATCGGAAGTGGGTTGTTAGGTTTGTACTGACCAGGGTATCTTGGCTGTTGCTGATGTACTCTTGGAAACTTAGGGCATCCGCGGTAATTGGCTGTGTGCGCTTCCTCGCAGTTTGCACACTTTGGGGGAAGTTGTCTTGACTTTCTTGGGCAGTCCTTCGAATGGTGCTCCTCGGCACACTTGACGCATTTTGGTTTCAGGAAGCAGTTAAGTTGACCGTGCCCGAAACCCTGGCAGTTGAAGCATTGAGTCACACGGTTTGTTGTTCTGAAAGATTCTACTGCAATTTTCTGATAGAGAAGTTCAGTTATTCCGTAAATTTTCTTGTTTTGTTCATTTTTCGGTAATTCTACCAGTACTAAATTCATTGGGCTTTTAGTTGATTGTCTATGAAGTCTCTTCACAGAGGTCTCAGTAAAGCCCATTGTTGCAAGTTCTATTGCTATATCTTCAGTCTTGTAGGCTGTTGTCACGCCCTTTAATACTACTTTGAGCGGTTTTTCTTCTTGGAGTCTATAAGAGTAGCCGCCATTATTTTTTTGAACATATTCCCTGATTTTTTTGAAGTCTGAAATATTTTTGGCCTTGATAATGTGCTTATTTCCTGAGATCGTGCATTGGAATTTATCTGTGCACAGGTCTTTCAGCTCTTGGCAGAGCAACTTCCAGTCTGTTACATTTTCTGCTATTACAGGTGGTATTCTTGGCTTTTTTGCATGTGTGACTTTTGTCCAAGGACCATCTTCATCAATGTTTTCTTCGTTAACCTGAGAAGGGGTAGCTGCGGACGTTTCTTGAGGGACTTCAGTTACCTCGTTCATGGAGGCATCGTTTTCATTATGCTGTGAGACAACTTCCATTCTCGGTGTCTTATGGCTACGTGGTGTTGAAACTGAGGGGGATTCGCGAGTTCGTTTCTTTGTTGAAGGAGTTTCTTCTACTTTGTACTCGATGCCACATCTTTCAAGAATTTTCAAAAGTATGTTGGTGTCGATTATACTGACCTTTTCGCCAGCTGGGCCGATCGTTGATTTGATTACAATAGGCTGCATCTTTTTCTCTCTACTTTGAGTAGCCCCAACGAGGATGAATCAAAATTTATTTCCGCGTGGGAAAAAAGAACAGGACACCTTAAATAGTCTCTCGATGTTATATTTTAATATTCTGTGGTTTAAATTATTTTTGCTTTTTTAATTTTTAAGAAATAAGATAATTCACCTTATTTATTGATCCCCCCTTGTAATAAACCAACTCCTCATATTCCACTACTCACAACGAACGATCTTTTTGAAGCTACTTTAACCGAGGTTTAAATTTCTCTTACCCAAAATATATTTTCAAATTACTTTTTTAAAATCTAATAAACAAATGATAGAGTGTTACCATATTTATTTATTTTTCTAAATCGCTAATTTAAGTTTTCATAACGTTTAGAGACGAACCCTTGTATCTTCAGAGAGGTCACCTCTGGTTAGTAATGGCGATACCCTTGACCAGGCCGATCTCTTGACAGGTGCTGTGTACAGGAGTAGGATGTATAAGCCGACTGTCTCTATATGTAATTAGAACTTGTATTCAGCCAAAAATAAGAAAGTTAAAAAAAGCTCGGGCCTTTTAATCTATCAGCGCTAACAAATCGAAGATTTGTTATCTAATGATTTGTAAAGCTATATCTTGCTGAGAGTATACCTCATAGAGAGAGAGAGAAAAGAGGTAACCTGGGCTCCTACTATAGTAGACGTATCAATATTGTGGCGAAGAAATATTTTATTATTCAATTTAATATTATTCAATGAAAATATATTCAACAGATTATAAAAATATATATTACTCTGTATTTGTGAAATCATCTTTAAAATATTTCTTTGCTTGCTTGCTTAAAGTTCCCTAGCTGTCCCGGGTAGTTGGCGACTTCTGTACGCTCCAGGAACCTGGGTTACTTAAATAAATAATAATAAATTCCCTAGCTGTAGATAGTTTTGCTGACTTGTTAATAATTGTCGACTCGTCGCTGTGACGTCATCAATAAATACTTTTACATCTTAGGATATTTCAAGGCTTGATTTCTACGCTACAATATAAACGGAATTTTTTCTCCAATATAACCAGCACATAAAATATAATATTCGTAAGCTATTTATGAGCTTGATTGTTTCTTAATAAAGTGCTCCCCTGTGTATAAATTTCTTTATTACCATTAAATGAGATTAGATTTTATTTTTTATGTAATTTTCATTTGCAGATTCCATGTATAAGACTACATATTATCGACTCATCCATTGATGATCTCTACTCTTCCCTGGCAGACACTATCAAAAATCTCAGGCTTTACAAGCTTGATACCTTAGTGTGATTGAGTGGAGATAAGAAAGAAGAATATGTATAAGACTATATATCTTAATTAAGGCTTTTATGTGGGTGTGAAATATAGTATTCGTCTATAAGAATGGGTAACCATATTCTAGCTAATATGTTGGCGAGTTTCACCATGGCAACTTTTATTCTATATATCGGTGGAGAGAGAATTTATTTATTCTACCAAGACTTCAATGGGGAGATGTATTATGTCTGAGGAGGATGCAAGCAATGTTTACAGCGGTGTTCAGAGATGTCTGCCCCAACGCCATCCTGCAGCGTCTACAGAGACGTCATTCATCTACCAGAGGAGTCATTTGGATTTGAGCGGAATCTACATCGGGGTCATCTGTTCTCAACGGTGTTATTGATCGATTTCAACTGAGGCGTCTACAGCAGCTAGTACAATGGTGTCTACAGAGGTGAGTCTAAAAAATCCTTAAACTCGCGGTATTGCTCCCAGGCCAGAATTCTTTATTTTCCATTCACTCTGAAGATAATATCGAACTCTCTTGACGTTATCAGCCATGTAATATTTTTCTAATTTAAGAATATTCTCCTTTGTAATTAACTAGAGAAACAACCCGCGGCTCATCACCTGAGATCTTCCCAAGTGAATGTTTACCCATTCTCAATATATTGTATTAACCATTTATATCGATTACATTATTAACCATTTTATCTCTATGGTGGGCATTTTAATCCTGATATTTGAGTCGGGAAAGAACACATTTCACCTATATTCTCATGTTGTGTTATATTCTTTTTATATGTTTGAAACTATGTTAAATTATGAAAATATGGCACAATTACATAGAGCCATTATCGTGACCCTTTTTTTGTTGTTTGTCTCCATGTGGTTTATAAGAACTCTTATCAAAAAGGGAATTTGTTAAGTTGAAAACATCAGGCTTCCAGGGGGGAATACGCTTATTTTAAATTTTTAAAAGTAAATTTATCCACATACACAGATTACACATCAGATAGAACTGATTCAAGGGATTATATTTTATTGAATTTGTGTTTAAATGCAAAAGTTGATCAATTGAAGTGTTCGCCACTGATGAGGCACTCTTAACTAGTTTTTTCTTCTATTGAGATCGCTTTCATATTTACATATATAGCTCTTTGAAATAGTTTTCAATTTCATCCAATGGATTTTGACGTGACAACGTCTTAAATTAGGTTGCGGCTGGGAGTCACTTATGAAAAAGTGTAACGCCCGGTAACGTTACGATGAGTCACCGAACGAGAGTGCTGCGCGCGCAGCGCTAGAGAATTAGGCGCATTGAATCGGCGCATGCTTGTCTCTGTCTTTGTCTTTCTCGAACGTTCTTGGCGTTGGAAAAACAAGAAAGCGTCTTAATACAAGTTCACACGTGTGGTTAAAGTATCGTCAGCTGTGTCTGTAGTGAAAATGTGGAGTGCTTAGATTCGTCATTTACAACAACTACAACAATAAAGGTAAATAATTGTACACTGATATTTCATTATCGTAAACTATGATTGATTGATTAATTGTTAGATTGACACAAAAGTTGAGAAACTGAGTTTATAGGGTATGTCATACTATTGATAAATGTTGATAGTGTTAAGTAAATTATTAGTCTAAAATTAAATAATTAATTAATTATTATTTTACAAATTTTAAATAGTTTCAAATTTATTTAGCAAAAATTTGAACCTTCGATCTGAATAAATGTTTTGATTTTCGAATTGATTCTTTAAAATTACAAATATTAAGAAAAAGTGGCAGATATAAGAAAACTTTATTTAAACTGTGTTGAGCAAGAATTTTAACATCTAATTTAAGTAAATGTTTTAATTTTCAACTTCATCATTTACAATTACAAATTTAATTTAATTTCAAATTTATTTAGCAAAAATTTGAACCTTCGATCTGAATAAGTGTTTTGAATTTCAAATACCAACGCGGCTGGTGGAGTGGCGATCTATCGTAAATTATCATCGACATCTACGGCGGAAGTGTTCCAAGTTGCGATTACAGACGTAACTCGTGTCATTAAAACCAAGGGTGACATGTGCATGACTGAAGTTACTTGCTTCGCCGCTAATACTAGCTTCAAGTTTATACTCGGTGCTGTATATATTCATCCAGGAGCTAGTATGCAGGATATTGGAATGTTACTATGGCAAGGACTCGGTCCGTACATTCACAACAGCCAGTACGTGCCACCGTTCGTGCAAGTTGATTCTAGTATACCGATTCTTCTGTGTGGTGATTTTAACAAAAACGTAAAGCCTGACAACTCGTTTCTTAATTTCATGAAAAATATGTATAATCTTGATTGCGTATCAAACGTTTCTAAGTCAACTACGTTAAAAGGAACAACTATCGACTTGACTTTCGCAAGACACATTACAGCAGAAACACTTCCTTTCATTTCATATTTCTCCTATCATCGTCCTATCCTCAACAAAATCACTCAAATAGGAATTAGTTAAGTTTAAGTTTACATGTACAATGTTTTAGTAAACAAAATATATTTCTATAGTTAAAATTTGTGCAATTCTTATTTTCATTCAATTCCTTGTTCCTATTGTGCAATTTAAATATATTCATATCAATATTCTACCGTTGTCACGTAAAATCTTCGCCCGTAAAACCGACTTTACAGGCAACCATTTTATAGTTTCATTCAGACCATCGCCGCCACCTAGAAGTCTGATATTTACAGTGAGGTTTTGTTACCATGATCGGATCATATAGGTATATCCCACACGTCGTTTACTTTATTATTCATGTGTAGCACAAAAATGCAACTCTAACTCTAGTACTTTGTTAAGCTTAGCTAAAACACCTTTATGGCAGATTCAGACAATTTCAACACTCCTCTCATGGGATGTTATGGATTCGTAGCCGTCCCTGTACTGATGAAGGCCATAGCCTGAAACCATGGTATACATGTTGTTGGCTTTTTGTCTGAATTTGGCAGATTGGATACTGTTTCTTATTCACTGATTTGAATCTGTGCAGAATAATTAAATGCTCCATTAGAAAAAAAAAATTTAATAGATGCATTTTCATTCTTTTTTAAGAGGGAGAAGAACTTTTTTTTTATTGCATATATATATACATATACGAATACCACCCTCCGATACTTGTGTAATACATTCTGGCCCAAAAGATCAGACCTACCACTTCACTCTAGCTAAGGCACTAACTTATCTCTTTCTAAACACAAGGTGATAAGACCAAATCCAAATAACGTCACACACTATTTATTTATTTGGATTTGGTCTTATTACCTTGTGTTTATAATCCAAGTTGTGTGCCTTATCATATTCTCTTCACGTATTTATTAAAAAGGGAGATGTGGCATTTATATACTGTATATATAGTATGCAATCATGGTATACAGGTTGGATTTTGTGTAAACTTACCAAAAGTGGTATTGTGGCTGATTCTTTATCCCCACCATTACATTCTGTATTCGGGTGATAAACAATATACTTAATTTTAAAGCATTTTAAAAGTTCCTCTCTTTGGGATACATGTTGTTGTTGTTGTTTCTTATCCCCTTGTGTAAAGATTACATGAAAGATTACCACAACCTCCAACTTACTAATATAACCATGTTGTTATGGTATACTTTATGCAAAAAAAATCACCCCCTTCCCTTCTAATAAATACAGTTAAACCTGTCTATAGCGCCCCCTCTTGGGACTCACCAAAATAGGGTGCTATAGACAGGCCACTTTTAATGTAAATCGCATCGTACTACTTATTTAAAATTGGGCGCTATAGAGAGGGAGGCGCTATAGACAGGTTTAACTTATATAAAAATATATTTAATAAATGACTTTTAATACAACACTTTTATTTAAATTCTCTGGGCAGAATGAGTGATTTACACTCATGACCGGCGACATCAAAGACTTTCCACTTCCTTTGTCCATGATTGTCCATGAGTTATATCGATTAGGTCTAGGAATTTTAATTTTTTTTTTTTGCTTTATAATTGCCTCCTATACCTCATTTTATTACAATCTTTTTCCTATGAAGGATAAATAAGGGTTATATCAAATTCCTGGTAAATCCACAAATTATTCAAAAATAAAGGCATACGAAAAAACCCTTAGGTGGAAATTTTTTGACCTTGAGGACCCTGATAAATATGCACACCCATTAAATCAAAAGGAGTCTGTACTATATAGGTTACGATGAATTAACTAAGTTATTTCAAACTACAGTTAAACCTGATCTCATCAGATCACTACAAAATGTTATTTTTAATGCCACTTTAAATGAACCCACCAACAAACAATACCAAAATCCAGAATACTTAAAACAATTATCATTAGAAATAATTAATAACACATTCCTAAAAATGCAATAACTATCTATACCGATGGTAGCAGAGACGAGATAACAGTAACTATTTAAAACATGCTGTGGTAAAATTTCTCATACAGTACTTTTGTCTGAAGATGGTAACAACGCTGTTACCGAAACGTCACACACTATTTATTTATTTGGTCTTATTACCTTGTGTTTATAACCCAATTTGTCAAAATGATATTCTAGCTGCTATAATGATAATATCAAGGACCAATTTTTCATTCCAAAATGTGTGGTTACTAAATGAATGACCAGGGTTAGCTCCAATTGAACTTGTGCCAGAGTAGATATAGGATAAATCATAAAATTTAAATGATTATTTAAATTCTCTGATATATAAAAATAACTTAACATTATACTGTATATAATGTTTTCTCTGTGATAGAGGTTTACACCCCTAGATAAACAACACCGGGCATAATTTTACTTATATATACACTCATGGACAAAACCTGAAGTGGTAGGTCTTTGATGTCACCAGTAATCATTATTATTATTATTTTTTAAGGAAATGGACTCAATTTTGTTCACATCTCGTGTGTCTTCAATAAAGGTCACTGTAAAACAACACTTGAAGTTACACCGCATGAGTTTCTTTTCAATGAAAAATCAAAATTTTATTTTAAGGTGAAATATTGAGTATTTCTAACCTTTTTGGATGAGGTATGAAAGGGTGAATTATGAAGAGTAATGATGAACAGAAAAATAAAAGTGTCCAGGGATGGGAATCGAACCCACAGTGTTCCGCCCACCGGGCAGATGCCATGTTCACTAGGCTACCCTGGACCTGGTCACTGTGTATCAAATATCTTACAGAGTTATAAGGTACAATTTGGAATATAGATTAGAAATACCTTGTAATCTTACAGAGTTATTGTCTGAATCCCGATATAATTTTGTTCAAGAGTGTATACAAAGAATGGATGTGCTGAAGTTTTGAATGACCACAGTGAGAGAATAGAAGAGAAAGCCCAACTAGAAATAAGTTAAGTCTTGGCAAACCACATTGTCTGATATTGCCTTCTTACTCAAAGGTTGTTGAATTTATCCCTCAAATCTTGGAACTCATGGATTCAATGCAGAGTCCTCTCTCTCTGTGACTATTTAAATTCCTGGATTCAATTGGCAGTATCTCTCTGATATTGTTTCAGTTTGGTCTTTGTTGCACTTTCTTTCCACCTATAACTCCTCCCTGTAGCTCCTGTGTTGTGCCTTTGTTATTCTCCACCTTGACTGGGATTCATCTCACGTTCAATAAAGTAATCCCTTGTATCTTCCAGGGATAAGTTTCTTGTTTAAAATTTTTATTCAAATCTCTAGAATGGCATGAAAGCTGTTGACCATCAGCAACTTTTAGTTTGCACAATCAGATGATGTCTTATAATTTATCTACCTGATCCTCCTAATACATAATTTCACTTTTGTACTGTTTTTTAGATGAGTATTAAGACAATTATTAAGAAAAAGTCATCTCCTGAAGGTGCAAACCACTTTTAAAGATAACTCCGCCTTTGCCGGTCCCAAGCCCGGATGAAAAAGGAGGAGGGGGAGCAGTAACAAGCTCGCTAAAAAACCTGCGCTCAGCTGGCCCGGCTGATAGTACCCTGTAAGGGCTCCTAATCCAGGGGTACAGGATGAGGAGCGTTTGTACTCCATGTTAGGAGCAGCTGCACATGGCGTCTGTTCCTCATGTCAGAGGCGGCCATTTCTTTTGTAGCTAAGTCGGTCTGCCGCTGAGTAGTGCTCCCAGTCTTAATGACAAAGGCAGACGCATTCTACTTCACCCAGTAATGATGGTTGTCAAATCTGATGAGCTCTACTCTTCCCCGGCAAACACCATCAAAAATCTCAAGCTTTACAAGCTTGATACCTTAGTGTGATTGAGTGGAGATAAGAAAGAAGAAGACTTTTAAAGACAATTATATTATACACATAATTCTGTAGGATAAGAAATACAAGGTATGTCCCATAAGTTCCCGGACTGGGTCCATAAAAAAAAAAGGTAAGATTTTTTAAAAATTTTTTTATTAAAACTTTTCAAAGTAATCCCCCCTTGCTTCAACGCACCAGCGCCATCGTTTCTCCCAATTGTCGAAACAGTTTTTATAAGCCTCTTTTGGAATGCTCTTCAATGCTAACGGCGATTTTTCTATTATGTCATCCCTGGTGTCAAAATGTCTTCCTTTTAGAACTGCTTTAAGTTTGGGGAACAGGAAAAAGTCATTTGGTGCGATGTCTGGGAAATAGGGTGGTTGAAGTAGGATTTGTGTCCCGTTTTTCGCCAAAAAGCTAGTCATCAAGTGCGCTGTGTGAGGGCGAGCATTGTCATGGTGTAGGATCCAGCCACCATTAGTCCATTTTTCTGGCCTTTTTTTTCGAATCGCTTCCCTTAGACGGCGAAGAATGCCCAAATACATTTCCTTAATAACTGTTTGGCCTGCAGGAAGATACTCGTGATGAACAATGCCCTTGTTATCCGAAAAAGCGACCAGCAACACCTTGTTTCTGGATTTTTTGGGTCTAGGCTCACCCTAACCTCTCCACTCGGCAGATTGAGGTTTGGTTTCAGGGTCATAGCCATAGACCCATGTCTCGTCGCCTGTGATTATCTTGTCTTTCCATTCTGGATCCGTTCTTGTCATTTCCATCATGTCCTCACAGGTTGCAAGCCGACACAGTTTTTGCTCATTGGTGAGGAATCTTGGGATGAATTTTGCAGGAGTCTTTTTGAGCTTCAAATCTTCAGTTACGATCCTTCCAATCGTTGTTTTAGAGATGCCTGTGTCTTGCTCTAGCTCCAGCAAAGTGGTTCGAGGATTTTCTTTTATCAAATCGGTGATTTTTTGCACATTTTCATCAGTCCTTTGAAATTTTGGGCGTCCTTGACGAGGATCATCTTCAATGGAAATTCTGCCAGCTTTAAATCTAGAATGCCATTCAAAAACAGTTGTTCTCTTTGGGGCGTCATTGGGGAATGCTTTATTAAGCATTTCAAAAGTTTCGGTTGCTGATATTTGAAGTTTCACACAAAATTCTATGCAAATCCTCTGCTTCAATTTTTGTTCCATCATAAAATCGCCGCAGCGCTAGGTGTGACCTTTAAATAAATTAGAATAACCTTGGCGCGCGCGCAAGTACCGCCTCAATATTGGTACCACCGTGTAGCCAGATATTTTTTCTATAATAAACAGTAAAATTCATTTACATTTTTCATTTATTTATTTTTTTATGGACCCAGTCCGTGAACTTATGGGACATACCTTGTATATTCCTATTCCAAAAAAAGAAAGAAACAAAGAAATGAACAGAAATATGTCAATGTTTACAAACAAAATACAAGAGACCAGAATATTTTCAAACATTTTTTATTTATTATATCATCATTATTATTATTATTATACTTCCAGAGGATCTTATCATCATCATCATCGTTCCAAAAATGATATTATCATTATCATCATTAATCCAGCCACTCCTCACCCCCCTAGCAACTACGGCTACAGCAACATACAGCAATGGAATGTTGGGGAAATGGGTTTTTTTGTTTTTTTTTATTATATCTCAACTAATACAATTTTTTTTTTTCCAGTAGTGTGTTTGTTTTACATATACAACAGGACTGTGTGTGTTTTACATTTAGCTGCTGGTTCTTCTTACACATAAATTTTTTGACAACATGTAAAAATTAGAGATTAGAGAGAGAGAGAAAGATAGAGATAAAGAGAGAATATATGTATATAAGAAAATACTACAACGTTTACAATGTAAAAATAGTCTTTTTTTTTTTTAAATCCATTTTTTTTTTGTAAAATAATAACTTTTAAAGTATATCTATACTGGTGGTGTGTAGTATATTGTATGTTTTGATATATATATAATAATCATGTGTGTGTATGTGTAAATATATAATTCGCTAAAACAATACTTGACAACAATCATTATAAAAAAAAAAAAGAGAGAAAAAAAATGAATTGGCAACAAATAAAATAAAGTCTTTTTTTTTTTCTTTTTTAAAGACTTCCACATTATCTAGATAGTTTTTCTATACAGCGAGTGTACGGTGATACTTTTTTTTTTTTAAACTAAAAAAATGAGTGTTAGAGAGGAGGACATCTTTATTTTTGATATCGTAAGAAATTGTGCTTTCAGAGAGAAACCAAAAAAAAAAAATGAAGAGGAAAATCAAATAAGAGGGAGAAATGATGGGGGAAATAAAAAAAAGCTATATATATATATAGAATATATTTTAAAATATATAGCCTCAGAGCACAAGTATATATATATATATTTATAAAAAAAGTTTTCAATAGAGTTTTTCTTCATGTACAAGTGTTTTTTTGCCAAGAAAGAGAACAAAGAAAGAAAGTGTGGTGATATAACGGAGAAAGCCCCCGGAGAGGGAAACCGAGAGATATGTGGGGTAGGTAAATGCACAACAGAACAATATGGCACTGGGTGGGGACGTGGTGGCAGCTAGAAGGTGAGGGTGGAGTCGTCCCACTCAAGTTCCCGCTCCTTCGTCAGCCCCCTCTCCTCCTCTTCCGAGCTCTCATCATGATAGGAGCTGCCCTCGTCAGAGCTCTCCTCTTCCTCCTCTGCCGCAGCCTTTTTGGAGGCCTCCTGGGCCTGCTGCAGTTGCTGCACACATATGCAACTTAGTGTTATATGCAACTTGGCTGTTGTATGCAACTTTAAATAGGGTTGGATGATAGGGGCTGTAATTACATGAAGGAAGGGTGACAAATAAATAATGATTCATTCTACTAAACAATTACAGGTATAATTTTTCGATCATGAGATTCAATAAAGAAGCCAAAGTTTCTTTCTGGGCTAGCTTTCAAGCCACAGAGGCTCTAATTTCTCATGACCTTATCTACACCTATTACATGGGCCTGAGAGGAAAAACCTGTGGGTTGAAAGCTCTAGCCTAGATTTTAATAAAAGAAATGCTATACGGCTGTGTGGAATCCTTCATTTGAAAAAATAAGTTTTTTGTTTATATAAAATAAACTTTTCTGTAAAATAGCGAAGGTTCGCTATATCCCAGGTTCGTTTTAGCAGGGTTTTACTGTATATACAGGTGGACAAAACTTAGGGAAGTGGAAAGTCTTTTATGTCGGCAATCGTCTATTTTTTTTTTTTTTAAGAAACAGAGGTAATATTGTTCACACTTTGTTATCTCGCATCTTCAAAAGAGGTCACTAATATTTTTCAGAGATATTGTCTGAATCCAGATATACATGCTAAAAGGTACAACTTCCCTAAGTTTTGTCTCCATGAGTGTAGTTATTCCAAATTGAACCCAGTGAAGTTACCTCCATGGGGTTGACTGTGATGGTCAGTGCAGAGTCATCCCAGGCCAGCTCGGGTTCATCATGGGTACGAGTGCGACGGTGCGCTGCGCGGATGCGGATCACTCCCAGCACCATCATGAAGAGGAGGAAGCCAGCGCAGACCACCACGATGACAGTGACTGCGTGTCCTGCAGAGGTCTTGAACAGGGCTTTGTCCAGGAGGGCAGAGTCTAGGGCTTGCCGGAGATGGGGCTCGCCCAGCTCAACACCCTGACTGTGGACCTGTGCGTGGGCCACAGGCTCTGGGGCTGCTGGCTCAGGGGACTCTCCTGCGCTGACTTGTGGCCGTGGGTGGATCACTGTGAGCTGCACAGAACTACTGGCTCAACAACAGTCACATTGTACTGGTACATCAGAGATTAGGATAACTAAAGTTGAACCTCTCACATGTGAGAAAAGCTAGAAGCATGGATGCTCTGGGAGGTTGTCTCTTATTGCGGGTTGAAATAGGTCATTTTTGACTTGACATTTATGGTCACTTATGGAAGCTTTAACCCCAGGGGTCTAATTAGGCATGGTAATGGTAAAAAAAGCAATGCCTCCCATATATTCTTTTTTTTTTATTATGAATATTTTTTAAGTTTTTGAGTTGTATAAAATCTAGAGGTCCTGTTTATATAGTTTTAAAGTTAATATAGGAGGGGTGTTTAAAATAGAAAAAATATACATCTCACTTTTCTTTTTTTTTTTATGTTCACCACTGAAGGGCCAAACCCTCCAAATATTTTTTCATCACAGTAGGGACAGTAGAGGTTTATTTTATGTGTTAAAGAAACATTCATGCTTTCTTATGTATAGATGGTGAGTTATTGCATTATAAATAAACTATGGGCAATATATAAGACAGTGAATGAATGACAAGTTATTGAACTGCACAGGTCTGCTCACCATCTGCACATATTCATTGCTGGTAAAGCGGCCGTTGAGCTCGGAGCAGACCAACTTGAAGGCTCGGTTGAGATAGTAGGCTGGCTTGCGGTTGAAGTAGAGGATCTCGCGGAGCACGGACTCGTAGTTGTGGATGGAGTCCGACCCTGTGGACAGGCAGTCAGTTAGAGGTTGGCAGGTAGACAGGAAGGTTACACCCACCATAGATAAGCAGGCCGTCCTTGTTCTCGCGGTGCATGATCCCCAGATGGGCCAGGAGGTGCAGAGGAAGGCGGAAGTACTCGTGGTCTGGGTTGAGAGGGGGGAAGACCTGCACAGAGCAGCTATCCAGCTTGTGCTGCTCGCTGGAGGAGCCGCCACCATCTTCCTGCCGGTTCACCATCACCGACACTGAGGAGAAGAGTGCCAGGCCCTGCTTGAACGGTTCGTACTCCTGCGCCAGGTTGGGGGTGCCGTTGATGGAGATGGTCAGGACATCGGGAGGGAGCACCATCACGTAGCTCTCTGCGGGGGGCAGGCGAACATTGTGGCCATCGTTGCAGGTCACTGAGGTCAGAAGGCGGACTGCGCGGCGTCCTGGGGTGGGGAACTCTCTCCAGTTGACATAGCCCATGCGTGACACCAGTCTCTCCACATTGGCCTTGCTGCTGCCTTGGATGGAAGCCTCAGTGAGGTCAGCATTGGTCACCAGCTCCTGCCAACCACCAGTTGATCAACAGCTCAGGAACAAACAGATTTGATATACACGCATGGACAAAACTTAAGGAAATAGAAGTTCTTTGATATTGCTGGTCTTCAATTTTTTTTTAAAGGAGTCCGAAGCAATTTTTTTCCCACTTTGGTTATCTTGTGTGTTTTCAATAAAGGTCACTGTAATATCTTTCAGAGTTATTGTCTGATATACATGTTAAAGGTACAACTTCCTTAAGTTTTGTCCATGAGGTGTATATACAGAGGGTATACTTCTGAATATAAAGGTGATAATTAAAAAGGCTACAAAAAAATTCCCTAAAATATATAAGTTCTATGCATAATGAATTTTACACATTTTTTGGCACCTATATATATTTTTTTCTATATTACAAAATCATCAAAACTATTTCAACACGCCTTTGGCATTTATATAATACAAAAGAAGTGCCAAAAAATGTGAAAATGTATTCTATGCTAATATTTTGGCAGTATTAACACAACAATAGAGAAACAGCCAGGATATCATGGTACCAATACCAGGTTTATATATGAAGACACTTTTCTAAGCTGTAACTTGGAGGACAAGATGGCTGGAACACAGAGCCTAGTAGCCCTGTGATGTTTCTCTTCAAGACAGGTATTTGAATTATATAACTTTCACTTTTTAGCTATCTACCATCTACATTTTTGAGGTATTTGACTATATTAACATCAATGAGAACTGACTACTATAAGATGTGGTGCCAGAATATCTCAAAATTTAGGTTTAAAAAAATTGAACAAAAATAAACCAAACCCCCCCATTGTATAAATGTTGTTGGAAAGGTGCTATAATTCTGGGAAAAGTGCTCTCCAATCAAAAGTCTGATTTCAGCATACTATTCATGTATTTGTTCCAAGAATCAAACCAGCTTCGAAGTACATTCATGGACAAAACTTAAGGAAGTGCAAAGTCTTTGATGTCACTGGTCATTTATTTATTTATTTTTTGAGGACAGGCAATTTTGTTCACGCTTGGCTATCTTGTGCGTCTTCAATAGAGGTCACTGTAATATCTTTCATAGTTATTGTCTGAATTCAGATATACATGTTAAAAGGTACAACTTGCTTAAGTTTTGTCCATGAGTGTATACACACTTGGTTATCTCGTGTGTCTTCAATAAAGGTCACTGTAATATCTTTCAGAGTTATTGTCTGAATCCAGATATACATGCTAAAAGGTACAACTTCCTTAAGTTTTGTCCATGAGTGTATGTTGTCACACAAGATACATGGGGAACCCCCAGTGCACTAGAGATCTAGTTGAGAGAGTGAACTTACAGTTCCAACTTCGAGCATGTCGTCAGCCGGGACCTCCAGACCTTCCTTGCAGCGGTGGAGACACGCCAGCACAGAGGGGGCTTCAGTCTGGCCACGCAGTACACTCAGTCCGGCTAGGTAACCTCGGAAGTGGAAGGACATGTGGGAAGCCTTGCCCTGCCAGCAGGCTCCCACCACCAGGGTGGTGTTTACGCCGCGCGTGGCGTGCAGCGGCCAATCATCAATGATCTCAGGATTGTTGGACTGAACCTTGAACTGCTGTCCATCCACAAACAGCACAGCCTGCTCCACACAACACCAGGGTGATTCTCTCACACACATTTGCTCAAATATCAAACCTATTTCAGTAAAAGGAATTCTAACAAAATGATGTCTGGAAAAATAGAACAAAAGTGAAATTGTACTGGGGGATCACAAGTTGATAAATAGTGAAACAAAGAATACATTAATTTGACATTTCTTTCTTGATTAGTTAGCATTTCTTCCAACAGATCGCACAAGCCATCAGCAACGTTTAGTTGTTCCAATAAAATATCTTTTTTTTTTTCTTCATAATTTTACCACCTGATCTCTCGTACATTTTCCCTTATGGCTTACTATATATTCTGGCTTTTTAAAAATCAAAGCTGCATACGCACCAAAAATAACAAAGGTAACAAGAGACTAAATAAATACTTTCTAAGAGACAGCACATTAACTTCAGACTATCCTTCTCGAAAGAGAATGATGAGACAAGGATGTCGCTGAAAAATAAATATCCCATATAAAATAATTATTTGTATCTTTTTGAGATCCGTATCTATTGTCCCAAATAAAGTCAGCACTAGTGGAAAATAAGTAGGGTTACCTACCTCAGGGAAGTTGACGTTGAGGGCGTAGTGGTGCCACTGGTTGTCACACACCTCGGACATCTTCCAGCGCCACTCCGCGGGCCGGTAGACCGTCCTGCGCTCCTGGTAGAACTCTCTGCGGAGGAGGAGGATCAGGCGGCAGTTGCGTACAAACACTGCATAGTGGTGCCGGTTCATCTCTGCTCACACATTGTACATATGTGGCAACAGAAGTCAAATATTTAATGTAAAACCCTTCTATTGAAGTGTCTTCTCACAAAAGGAATTATAAGATCTTAATAGTGAGGTAACCTTAATAAAGAAATCATTCTTTTATAATGGAATAGATAAGGCACAATTTGGATTATAGATTATAAACACAAGGTAATAAGACCAAATCCAAATAAATAAATAGTGTGTGACGTTTCGGTAACAGCGTTGTTACCATCTTCAGACAAAAGTACTGAATGAGAAATTTTACCACAGCATGTTTTTAAATAGTTCCTGTTATCAGGTTTACATAGGTTTACACACTTGATAACAGGAACTATTTAAAAACATGCTGTGGTAAAATTTCTCATTCAGTACTTTTGTCTGAAGATGGTAACAACGCTGTTACCGAAACGTCACACACTATTTATTTATTTGGTCTTATTACCTTGTGTTTATAATGGAATAAAAAAAATACATTTAGACAGGTGGTCTTGACTGTATCCCTATATGTTCCTGAGTTACAAATGTTGTAATGTTTGAAAATAAGGTTAACAACATTATGAACTTGTTTCTTTCACAATGTCTGCATGAATTTTTCTACCAAATTCATTCATTCATTCTTTTTAGTATTGTATATATGCTCCTAATTTTGAATATATTGGTTGAAAAAAAATAACAAAGTAAAAAAATGATAATAAATTGGTCCATATAGGGTGAATAAGAGAAAAACAATAATATGCATATTAAATGTAGGAATTATTTGAAAAGAGACAAGGTAATAAGACCAAATCCAAATAAATAAATAGTGTGTGACGTTTTGGTAACAGCGTTGTTACCATCTTCAGATAAAAGTACTGAATGATATAAAAATACATTCAGTACTTTTGTCTGAAGATGGTAACAACGCTGTTACCAAAACGTCACACACTATTTATTTATTTGGATTTGGTCTTATTACCTTGTGTTTATAATCTATAATCCAAATTGTGCCTTATCTATTTGAAAAGAGTTACTTTTTTAAATTTATTATTTAAAATTCCAAGCTTTCATTATTTGAATTTGGTTTTGTTACCTTGTGTTTCTAATCTATAACCCAAATTGTATACCATATCATTTATAAACTATTATTTTTGGCAATATGTTTCTTTATGATATTTGATAATAGTAATTTTATAAAAAAAGCTATCTATAGAAACTGAGTTAGAAACTGGTCGGTATTGAATTTTAAAAAAAGGTCCAATGTGTGTGAACATATAAAACTGTGGGAATATAATAGGCCAACAACAAATCAATAAGATAGGAAGGTATTGGTGCGCTGGGAGGGAAAAAATTAATAAATAAACTAAAACGCCCTACAGGGATTTGGAGAAGGTTTTAACCAAAACAAACAAAAATAAAAAAGCACTTTTCCCCTTGATCAAAACCGAATAATTAAGTGAAGAAAATTAGCTTATCATCTTCAATGCCTTAGGGGAACTAAAGAAAATGATAATTTAAAAAAAAGATTTTAGTTAACCTGGTTCTAATAAATTAGTAACGAAGATTGGTGGCGGCGGGGGCGGAGTTTAAAAAAAAAAAAAAAAGAATGAGGAGATGGTGTGGAGAATAAATTGAATGAGGGGGGGTTGGGTGTGTGAATAATTTATAGGTCATCTCGCACGAGAACAAAATGGCTGCCATTTCACCTACACCAAGTAGCGGCAGTGATGGCAGGAGAGAAAATTGGGGAGAGTTGAAATATTTAAAACATAGAGGGAACTTTAAAAGGATTTGACCAAATGAATGGAGGTAAAAGAAAGAAAAAAAAAAAAAGAGAAAAAGATTTCAAAGTTGATTCTTAACAACAACTTTCTAAGTCAAATAATCGCAAAAGCTTGTGCAAATCTAATTGATGCAAAGAGAGAAAAGTAAAGGGGGTGCAGTTTTAATGAGATTTTTGATAATTGAATTGTCCCCTCTTTGATGAGAGAGGAATGTGTGTTTCCAAAAGTTTTTGTTTGAAAACTTCTTAAGTAAATGGATTGATTAGTTTGACACACACACAGTTTGCTAGGTTTCTATTTATAAAGCCGGTAGACATTTCTCTCCTTTATGGCATCTACACACACTGGACTTGCTTTTAGAATTCGGTCATAACTTAGTTCTGAGGAATCTACGTGGGGTCTGGGAAACATTTGTAGAACAAGGACTCAATCTCAAGAAGATAAAAATCATAACTTCCAATATCATTGCATCAAGGGAAGTTGTAATAAATATTGATGTACACTCAACAATTAAACAAGTAATATCTCCTTGGTTCACTTTGGAAGCATCGTAAATGAATTTAGAAGATTTAAAAAAAAAAAGTCTGGATAAGAATTCCAAAATTCAAAAGAATTTTTTGAGAAATAAGGAGCCTCCAAGAAGAGATTTAAATAGAGGGAGTAAGGAAAATATTCTTAAATGTTTAGTTTAGCCAGTTTCACTGAATGGATGTGAAGCAAGGACAATGACCAAAGAACTGGAGCAGAATATTAACTCTCTTGTCATTTGATGAAGTAGAAGAATTCTCAATATCTCGAATAGACAGCTTGTGTGTGAGAAACAATATAGTTTTGAAAGTATAGCCAACTTCTAAACGAGGTATTCAAGAAAAAAATGGAGGTTTGCAGGACATGTACTCTGAGAGGATCATTGTGAGATCTTCTATTGACCCCATACTGGAGGTATACACCTTGAAGAATGAAAGGAGAAGGATTGGTTCAAATACTCCAATGATCAATAATATTGGCTCTTGGAAGCTAACAAAAAGGAGGCGTGGGAGAACTGATGTTACATGTGATGGCTGAATCAGAGATACAGGATGATGGTGGCCGCTAATGTGTGAAACTAGTTTTAGCAGCATTAGATATTGGTTTATAAGACAAGGTTCTATATCTTATCTTAAATAAGACTATACTGAAATAGAAAAAAAAAAAAAAAAAACATTTTTTTATAAAAACTTATAATCGCAAAATGCTTTCAACTGAAATATAGAGATGTTTCAATTGAATTCACCATGTCTTCATTTCCACAAGGAGGAAAACAGTAAATGCTTCCCCCCATGAACAAACAATTTACAAAATATGACATAGGGGGTTGGTGGTGAAAGAGTGGTATAAACTGTCAATTTTCTAGAGCCATGATTTGGGGTCAAATCCTAAGAAAAAATTGCTTCAATGGCCCCTGATATAGAGATGTTTCAATCGAATTCACCATGTCTCCCTTTCTGCAAGGAAGAACAGTAAATGAACAAACACTTTATAAAAAATGACATAGTGATTGTAACCAAACAGGGCTCTGGCACACTTTTAAAATGCAAAAGTCTAACTGCTTACTACATGTGTAGACATGAGATTCACTCGCAGTAAAAGCAGTCACTTAACTACCCAGCATGATTATCATGGTCTGTGTGCTCCACATGTACTTGGGATAACAAACTAAGAAAGAAGATGACATGTCTAATCCAAACTCCCTGAAGAATGCCCACATGATCATGGGCCACAGTCAAAGTAAACCAAGTACAACTCACTGTGGTCATCAGCATTGCAGAGAATGTGCTCCTTGCGATGTGGTGCAGTGGCGTTGAGGTCAGAGGGCTCGTGTTTCATCCAGAAGGCCAGGGTGAAGGTGTTGGTGAGGTTGTGAGGCAGCGTGGCCTCAGGGATGACCACAGCGTTGGTGGCTCCGTCAAATTCATAGATCTGGTCACTCTCCCGTCCATCGTCCGTGGGGAGCTGATGGGTCCACTCCGCCCCCACCCCAGGGGAGGGCAGTAGGTCCACACTGGCTGAGCTGGCGCCTGTCCCAACATACACATATTTATTAATAAATGAAAATTCATTGAGGGAGAGTTCCTTTTTTAATAACGACAATACAAGCTTTCGGGTGTAACAGCTCTTCAACAGGTATAATTATGCTACTAAACAATTACACTTATTTGCATATATCAGCTAGCTTGTCACATATGCAACAGAGGGGATCCAAAACTGAAATGTGCTATAAATTTGATTGAGGTCTCTTCATTTGACACTTCTAACTAACGTGTATGGAAGCATAAATAAACAAAAATGACGTGGTCAACACTGATTGGCTGCTGTCAATGGTGGTGGTAAGCAGAGAACAGCCAATGAGGGAACACCATATCTACTGACATTAGTTGTTGTTGTTTCTTATCCCCTTGTGCAAAAATTAATTTATTGAATTGCTTATTTGTATTTATTCCTGTTTTACACACTTTGGTGTAGCTAAATCCAAAGAATTGTGAAGAGTTTAATTCTTTCTATTAATAACTGTGGACCATACATCCTCCACCAAGTACTGACCAGTGCCCAACATTGATTAACTTTAGTGATCATAGGTGGTGAAACAGTTGTTTTTACAGTGGTGTAAGGAAACCACATCTGTAGAGTAGGCTAAATAGCAGAAGACACCTCTAAAAATGAGGGGGGGGGGGGGGGGGGAGGGGATTCTGACCAGATAGTCAGATTACTTAGAAAATTCCACTTAGTGGAAGGCTGGCTAAACCGTTTGGTTTTCGACCACTAGGACCCGGGTTCGATTCCCGCATTGGACACTTTTTTTCTGTTTAAAAAAAAAAAAAAAATGCTCCAATGGCCCCCGATTCTTGCAAAAGTCCAACCCCACCAGTGAGTGCAAGTAACCAAACGGGGCTCTGGCATTTGTAAGTGCAAAGTCGAACTGCTTTTCACATGTGTAGACATGTGGTGCGCTTACAGTAAAAAGCAGTCGCTAACTACCCACCATGATTATCATGGCTTGTACCACGTGTTCTAGGGATAAGCAAAAAAAAAA
Organism: Cordylochernes scorpioides; assembly: GCA_030710605.1. Taxonomy (NCBI): domain Eukaryota; kingdom Metazoa; phylum Arthropoda; class Arachnida; order Pseudoscorpiones; family Chernetidae; genus Cordylochernes; species Cordylochernes scorpioides. The sequence continues at coordinate 19,620,299 of CP092868.1, forward strand.
AAAAAAAAAAAAAAATGATCAATAATAATTTAGCCATTTTATTTTCTATTAGTGCGTATTTTAATAGCAAATATAAAATATTTCCAATACCAATATTTTTTTAACACAATTTTTGAAAAATGTTGACAAATAATAAAGGAAAAATATGTCACATGCTCTGTACAAAGTGGAAAATAAAATATTCTTCAAACAATATTTAATTTAAAAAAAAATCAAAAAATTGTGTATGGATAGACATCATTAAAAGTTTTTTTTTTTTAATACATATATTTGTAACAAATAAAAATGAATTAAAAAAAAAAAACAATGGTTGCCTGTAAAGTCGGTTTTACGGGCGAAGATTTTACGTGACAACGGTAGAATATTTATTGATATGAATATAATTAAATTGCACAATAGGAACAAGGAATTGAATGAAAATAAGAATTGCACAAATTTTAACTATAGAAATATATTTTGTTTACTAAAACATTGTACATGTAAACTAAAACTTAACTAATTCCTATTTGAGAGATTTTGTTGAGGATAGGACGATGATAGGAGAAATATGAAATGAAAGGAAGTGTTTCTGCTGTAATGTGTCTTGCGAAAGTCAAGTCGATAGTTGTTCCTTTTAACGTAGTTGACTTAGAAACGTTTGATACGCAATCAAGATTATACGTATTTTTCATGAATTTAAGAAACGAGTTGTCAGGCTTTACGCTTTTGTTAAAATCACCACACAGAAGAATCGGTATACTAGAATCAACTTGCACGAACGGTGGCATGTACTGGCTGTTGTGAATGTACGGACCGAGTCCTTGCCATAGTAACATTCCAATATCCTGCATACTAGCTCCTGGATGAATATATACAGCACCGAGTATAAACTTGAAGCTAGTATTAGCGGCGAAGCAAGTAACTTCAGTCATGCACATGTCACCCTTGGTTTTAATGACACGAGTTACGTCTGTAATCGCAACTTGGAACACTTCCGCCGTAGATGTCGATGATAATTTACGATAGATCGCCACTCCACCAGCCGCGTTGGTATTTGAAAATCAAAACACTTATTCAGATCGAAGGTTCAAATTTTTGCTAAATAAATTTGAAATTAAATAAAATTTGTAATTGTAAATGATGAAGTTGAAAATTAAAACATTTACTTAAATTAGATGTTAAAATTCTTGCTCAACACAGTTTAAATAAAGTTTTCTTATATCTGCCACTTTTTCTTAATATTTGTAATTTTAAAGAATCAATTCGAAAATCAAAACATTTATTCAGATCGAAGGTTCAAATTTTTGCTAAATAAATTTGGAACTATTTAAAATTTGTAAAATAATAATTAATTAATTAATTAATTTTAAACTAATAATTTACTTAACACTATCAACATTTATCAATAGTATGACATAACCTATAAACTCAGTTTCTCAACTTTTGTGTCAATCTAACAATTAATCAATCAATCATAGTTTACGATAATGAAATATCAGTGTACAATTATTTACCTTTATTGTTGTAGTTGTTGTAAATGACGAATCTAAGCACTCCACATTTTCACTACAGACACAGCTGACGATACTTTAACCACACGTGTGAACTTGTATTATGACGCTTTCTTGTTTTTCCAACGCCAAGAACGTTCGAGAAAGACAAAGACAGAGACAAGCATGCGCCGATTCAATGCGCCTAATTCTCTAGCGCTGCGCGCGCAGCACTCTCGTTCGATGACTCATCGTAACGTTACCGGGCGTTACACTTTTTCATAAGTGACTCCCAGCCGCAACCTAATTTAAGACGTTGTCACGTCAAAAAAAAAAAAAGAAAAAAGTAGAGACTTGACATTACCAATAAAAAATAAATTAATAATAATGATTTGAAATATAGTGGTGACACGTGGTGATTGGAAGAAGAAGGGATGAAAAGAATAAAGGATGAAAAGAATAGGACGTCATTTGACAAAAGAATGGAGGAAATTTGACAGCATCAAGAGGTTTGGAGGAAGAGAAAAAAAGAGGGAGGTTGGAATGGCCTTCATCCCAGCCAGGAATGTCATGTTACCATTGAAATCTATTCCTTTTTTTTTTAACCCCTCATGTATATATATATGATAAGAAAATAGGCCTTTTTCTCCGGTCTCTGAGAGATATGTTTTTAATAATAATATATCGTTTCTCCCTCTAGGAAGTACTGATTTAAAAAACGAACCCCAAGGAGAATCCTCTGTAAGACCTGTGTGTCTTAATAAAGGCTTTTGTGTGTGTGTGTGTGATTTAAAAAAACGATTTTTAAAGTCGCTATACAAGTCTATTCCCCCGCAGCAATATTTAACACTCTTCTCACAAAACAAAGAAGACGAAATTATTCCCTCTCACAGAAATCTACCAAGATTCCCAACTCCAAGAAGATCAACATCAGAAAGGATAATCTCTACCATTCCTTAGGATTACCAACTGAGTGAACAGGATTATGCTAGATATAATGCATATTACCTATAAGTATAAAATTCCTGTTGACATAAGTTTATTTTTATTAACGTTAACCGATTTAAAAGCTTGTGGTTAAAGTTCAATAAAACTTTGCCAAAAAGGTTTTACTTTTAGATATTTATTGCGATTTATTTATTTATTTTCTAAAAGATATATTACGTCTAGACAACGTGATATTTGGAGATTTCTCTCTCTATATATATAATTGCGATAAAAAATATATCAAAACACACATTTTCTCTAAGTCATTTCTTTTTATCTCGACGATATTTCCAACTTTCGTTCTTCAAAGAGTCAAAGAATCCGCAAGTGAACAATTTATTTTGCTGATTTTTTTGGCTAGTTGAAAGAACCAAAGTGTTTGGCGGGATATTAATCTGGAAAAACATACGCTTTCCGAAATGGTTCGATCTTTTAAATAATATTTGCTATATGTAAATAAGTTCTACTTCATAGTTCATTAAAATCCGGCCCCGGGGAAAAAACACCTGAAGACCACACTTCGACAACAATAAGGGGGGTGCCGCCGCATATTGATTCGTGAAATACTTGGAAAATAAAACATTCTTCTCTCTCTCTCTTAGTATTGTGTTTATTTTGTTCATTGTGTTTAATATAATATATATTATAACCATAGAATATATTTTTTTTACATTATTATTTTTTCTAACAAAAAAAAAAAAGTCTATATTTCAATTCATGTTTTTTCTCTAACTCTATTTTTAAGCAAGTTTGTCATATTAACCTATTCTTATTATAATCTTAACACTTCTTTCTGTCCATCAAAAATATGAAGTGAATGATGAGAGGGCGATGTTAAAAATCATCAATAAGGTAAAGATCGAAACCCAGGCTTATAACTCAGAGCAAATACGAACATTGAGGATAACGCGGGTGTTGTACGAATATAAAAATATAGATAGTACTAATAATTTTAAAAAAGGACTCGACACACCGTGTTACAGGGTGTTAATGTATGCGTAACATAAACAAATAATAGCTGTATAAGATAATAAAAAACGTACAGCCAATGATGGCAATACATCAATTGACGCTATACACGGGGGGGACAAACCCTCCTCAAATGTATATCAAAACACTAGGGGAAGGAAAGAGGGCGTAGAAGTGATTAAGATTTTAGTATCCCCCCCCCCCCCTCTCCCACTTTATTGAGGGGGGCGGACTTCGCGACAGCTACCTGACGACATTTGCGGTTGTCATGGCAACGCCCCGCCTCAAAATTCCACTTCCGGCGTCTGCGTGGTGTTTCAATTTTAAAAGGGTCGCGCCGTTTGGATTTAGAGGAAAAATATTTCGAATTATTTTGTAACCTTTTAGATATGGAACAGCCAAATGTATGTGTATGTGTTCCATAGACCACACATGGTCGAATTAAAAAAAAAAAAAGTCAATATATTAATTTATTTTAAAATAAAGTGCAGTATTTCCAGTTTCAAATATATATTAACTTTATACATAGTTGAATTTTGTAACATATAAATTTACTGGCAATGTTTTAAATAATATTATCTCTATAGACCTTACTGCAATGATATAAGTTATTGATTGAGAAGGCTTGGCTCATCAGTAGTAAACCCTCGCAAGCGGTTTCGCCAAATAATATTCTAATTTGATCTTATTTATTCGAACTTCTAAATAAAACAAGGATGATAAAGAGATACCCAGGCAGTGTTATTGGGGAGAGAGGTGTGGGGGTAAGTACACCACAAGTAGAAAGCAGTTCGACTTTAGCACTTACAAATGTGTCAGAATCCCGTTTGGTTACTTGCACTCTATTGGTGAGGTTGAACTTTTGTAAGAATCGGGTGGCCATTGGAGTATATATATATATTTTTAAATATAAAAAAAAAGGTCTAAAAGAGACAAAGGTCGCCTCTCCCGTCAATGGCGTCTAGTTTTGAGGTCTATTTTGACGAGAGAGGCGACCTTTGTCTCTTTTAGATCAATATCCTCCCGGCAAAATTTCCATCTATAAAAAAAAAAAAAAGGTTTCCAATGCGGGATTCGATCCCAGTTCGTGGCTGTAGAAAACCGACGGTTTACACCTTCGTCCACCAACATGAAATATAAATAAAGGTAAAATGGACAAAAAAAAAAAAAAAAAAAAACCTTCAATAACTGCATGAAATGCAATAGTGCAGAAGCTTCTCCGGAACATGTCATGCTCAGAACTGACAATAGAGGACCTATTTTCCAGGCCTATAACTACCATCACAAAATTGGAGAGGAATGGACTTGAGGTATTGGTTTAACCATGGAGATAAGCACCACCACTACTGTAAAGGTTAAAGTTTAAAATATAATCTGTAATGTCATTTACCGTTTCGTACGGGACAAAAACAACAAGGCGACGCTCTGGTCAATTTTTTTTCCCGTTGTTTTTTTGAATAAAATTTTTCTGGCTTATAAAAGAAGACAATTCCCATCATATTTATAGGACCGAGTCTTCCATATCGACGACGCGGGGAGTCTCCGTGACGTAAACCCAGACAAGGTCGGTGTCCCGTTTTTCTTGGCATCACGCTCCGTCCCGTAAATACACCGTGGGGACTGTCAACATCCTCTCTACAGAGGTCTGTATACGGCGGGTTGCTTGCTAGTTAACCAACATCCATTGGCAGAATGGTTGGTATCACGGCCTGAAAAGAATGGAAAAAAAAATTTCATGTTTCTCGGATGATATTTCATTCACCATCACATAAACAAATTATATGTTACAATGTACAGTTATATGTACAATTACTTGTACACTCATGGACAAAACTTAAGTGGAAAGTATTTAATGTCGCCGATCGTCAATTTTTTAAGGAGACAGAGTCAATTTTGTTCACACTTGGTTATCTAGTGCGTCTTCAATAAAGGTCGCTGTGTATCAAATATCTTTCAGAGTTATTGTCTGAATCCTTAAGTTTTGTCCTTGAGTGTAACCCTTTTCTAGAGTTTAAAATTAGAAATATATTTTATAACACGCTCTACATTTATTTTAAAATATAATTAAAAGCTATTTATACAGACTTAATCTGAACAAAAAAATTGCTTATAATTATATTTAAAACAAGAGAGAAAAGTAGCGTTACATTTTAGTCCCCATATTTTGAACGAAAGATGGCGGAATAAGTTGAAGATGTTTTTTTTTTTTTCAGACTTATCAGCTTAAATAATAAAAATAAGAAGTCATACGGAGAGGGTTTGGGAATCTGGGAAGAGCCAATCACGACATCAGACAAATGCAGCCAATGGCGTCCGTCCCACGCTGAGAGCTATGGATCACCCATATACACCACGCTGACTGATGGTGACCCATAAGAGGAACCTAAGATATTGGGTAGAACACATTGAAATTCTTTTTAGGCCTCCCCCCATTTCTTTAATGTATTTAGGTTGTTTTGAAAGGCCGGTTGGTTCTCGCCTGAGGCATCCCTAAGATTCCAAGAGGAAGTACCATTAAGACAATGATAAACTCCCTATTTGCTATAGAAGGTCGGGGAGAAGAGATTCTTTATAAGAGGACAATTGTACAAGTCTTCGGGCAAAACGCCCTTCTACGGGTACTCATAGGTACCTGCCAATTACCAATTACAGTGGTACCTCGACATACGAGTTTAATTCGTTCCGCAACCTTGCTCGTATCTTGAATTACTCGTATCTCGAAGCAAATTTCCCCATACAAAATTCCCATTTAAAATCACAGATTAATATCTTCAACACTACCGAACTCGTATCTCGAATTTCGCTCGTAACTCAAAGCAAAAAAATCACTTGCTCGTCGGCTCGTATGTCGAGGTACCACTGTATTTTATTTCCAAAGCGCTATATCCCGCAAGGGATACTTGCGCCAAACAAGGAGAAAAGTTACATAAGTTATTTACATTATTCAACGCATGAAAACATTAGAGATCCAGATTTTGTAGAAAGTTTAGAATGTATTTACAAAATGAATTGAACTTTAAATATGTTTTTTTTTTTTAATATCGGAAATCAAATCGTTAAGTTCACAAACAACTAGTTCATTCTTCATTCTATAATCTTGAAATGCTGGGCAATTGATCAGTAAATGTCTTGAGGTTTGTTCCTCAATACCATAAAAGCAACTTGAATCCTCCACTGTCTTTATTCTATTTAAAAAACGTTTGAAATTTCCGTGGTTTGTAACAAATTGAGTATTATAAAAATTTGGACGAAAGTATTTAGGGATTTCTTGGGGAACCCGAAAGCTTGTAGATCGTTCTTTTATATATTCTCACCGACTTGCGTTTCTTCTTCTATTGGAAGTACTGATTCTTAATTGTGTTCTTAATACTGTCTTGCTTGAATAGGTTATACTGTCGTTAATTGTGGCAAGCAAGTAACCAAATGGGGCTCTGACACCCTTTGTAAGTGCAAAGTCAATCTGTATATGTGTAGATTGAAACATACCTTATTGACTTCCAGTCAACATCAAAACAAAGTTACAACAAGATTGCAGCCATTAGCAATATTGTCAAGAAGCTCCATCCAGATGGGACACCTGTCAATCATCCCTGGACCCCGGGGAGGACCACAGGTGTGAGGGGTTCTCTGAAACTGATCTGTAAATAAGGAAAAACGGGGACGGTGGCTGACATTAGGATTATCTTTAACTTGGGGTAAGTTGTACTCTATCTCTCTCCCTATAAATACCCCTTATAATAAATTAATTATTCCCAAACTTGCCCTTGCTTTATTTATTTCCGTGACAATATAAATTAAATATATACATGACATCAGACTCGAGGCCTTCCCCGAGGGACGTCTAGACTATATCAAGGGCTACAAGCCGCCCTGAGTCCGGATAGGCACTTGGCCATAATGGAGTTTTGTCTTCAACATGCTCAAATGCCATGTTGATGTGTAGAAATATAATGTACGTGCAGTACAAGCAATCACAGCCTTAAAATAATTTAAAAATTACCATCAGAGGACTCCCCAAAAATCATAGATATATATACATTAATGTCATCTACCAATTTAAAAAAACGAAGCAAAAAAAAAAAGAATGTACGCATAAAAATTGAAACAATTTATACATATATCTCTTTAGAAACAAAAAAAAAATGACAAAAAAAACATACTCAAAAATATATTAATATATATATAATAATAAAAACATAACTACAAATAAGTAGTTTAAAAAAAATAAATAATAAAAAAATATCACGATTTTACTTCCGCACGCATAAAAGATAATAAGAATTTAAATAAAATAGGAAAATAAGGGGAGAGGCATAAAATAAAAATACAAATTTAAATAGGGTTGGAGAGAGAAAATGAGAAAAGTTGGAAATTTTCCGAAATTGTAATTTGAAAAGGAATAACGGCTCCCTAGAACAACAGATATCTTGTTCCCACACAATATGTTCTAACTCCCACAAGTTAACATCCTTATTTTGCTGTCTTCAATAACGAACTTCTTTTTATATTTACTAGTTATACCCCGGCTACTGTTGGTAATGGTGGAGGGATAGTTATCCCCCCCCCCTCCCATCTCCCCTCTAAAACAACAACAACATAAAAAAAAGTAATTTTATTTTCTAAAAAGATATTAAAAATAAAAACTTTAAAATGTTGATAAAATTGTTCCCTCTCTTTCTCTTCTTCTAAAAGAAGAAGAAAAGAAAAAAGTGTGTGTGCGTGTGTTGAGGGAAGTGAAAAACGATTAGTTTTGTTTTTCTTAACTATGCAAATATATATATATTTGGTTATGCAAATTAAAATACGGTTTTAGAAACTCTTAACTATTTTTAATAGGGATTTAGTTAAAGTTATAGAAGAAGAAGAAAAAAAAAGGATTTGTGTGGATGAAAAGGAGGTAGAGAGAGAACTTAAGAGATTTAAAAAATCTAGAGACAAAAACTATTGAAGATATTTTAACAGAACGGTTCTCTCGGTAAATCTGCTCGATAATTGTATAAATGTGTGTGGTGTTATCAATATCCCATTATTGAAGAGAGGGTTCTTTTCTCTGAATCCTATCAAACCATCATTACCAACCTAATTAACTTAAGTGTACTACACATTTGGTGTATTGTACGTCTCTCTATTATTGACTTTTAGCACTTCAGGGGTGTGGCACTAAATTAGTTCTACGCAAATTTTATATAAAAAAAACATACAGTTAAACCTGTATATAGCGCCCGATTTTAAATACGTAGTACGATGCGATTTACATTAAAAGTGACCTGTCTATAGCACCTCCTCTCTTAGCACCCTATTTTGGTGAGTCCAAAGAGGGGGCGCTATAGACAGGTTTAACTGTATATGGAATTTGAAAACTATTTTCAGAGACAGCTATGAATTAAATTGGAAAAATTGGCTTGGTCATCAGTGATAAATCCTACCAGTTAATTCGCCAGTTAATTCTCCAGACAGCTCTACATGTTTATTAACACTGTTTTTCTTATATAGTCTGCATTGGTTAAAGAAAACGGAATTGTACGCGTCCAAAGTTCTCTTTACCTGTTTTCTTTAACCAATGCAGAATATATAAGAAAAACTGTGTTAATACACTTGTAGAGTGGTCTGAAGATTATACTGGCAAAACTGCTGGTAGGATTTACCACTGATGAGCCCATACCCTCCCATAATGTTTATGGTTTAACTCTTGGTTTGATTTATGTAAGCAGTTGCGTGTAATACAGAATCTTTATAAATCAGGATAGGTAGATGGTAGTTTTGAGACTTGCTTGTACCATGTAGATGGTAGAGCCTAGACATGTGAATATCGGTTCAAAATTCTGTTTGCGTTATGGCATACTCGGGGTTCAAAAACCCCATATTGACGTTATTTTGGGATTAGCGCAATTGCTTTAATAATTTTTTCACAAGTCAAATCTTACCATTGAGTACTGGTAATGGAACTTTCGAATAAGATACATTTTCATACGGACATTAGTTGAAAGGTTAGTAAGGATCTATATACACAGCGTCGATTTTCGACAGTCATGCCCTGGGATCGAATCCCCCACATTGGGCAGGATTTTGCACTTTATAGGATAAACATCTGAGTAAAAGATGGGTTGTAAGAAATGTATATCGTGGAGATATAGCTTCGATGCAAAATGCCGTTGGTAAGTACGCGCGGATCAAGAGGCCAAGATATCCTCGAGGATAAGAAAAAGAAAGAATAACAGCTTATCGGGAGATTATCTGAAGATGTGATAGTGGGTGTTGCAAGGCCTGTTGGTTGGCTGGGATTTTGTGGAAGCGGCGTTCTCATCTTTATAATGAAGGTTATTGGTGGATTATTGATATCAAATACTGGTAGGGTTTAGAGGTTGCAAATTTTTGTAGGAATCATTCTTTTGTTGTCTCGATTGATAGAAAAATATGTAAAATTGGTTGATTCCCCCCCCCCCCCCCCCCCCCAAAAAAAAACTTGTTTTCATTTTTACTATATTTGTGGATATTTGTTAGAATAAAGGCAACAATGGAGGAACATGTTAGCAGAACATCAAGAAGGAGAAGAATGGAGGAAGTACTGTCGACAACAGCCAACAGTAGTACTGCCGTATGAGCAGATTGCGGCCGATATGATAAGAATTGAGTGTGTCTGGCGAGGGTCCAGTCAGTACTCACCGCAGAGTTTGCGCTGCGAGTCCACGGAGTAGGTGTCCCGGTCACAGCCCTTGCCGATGTGGTGGGTGGCCAGGGTGAGGCGGGCCGAGACGTGGCGGGCGGGGCAAGTGTCGCACAGCTCCAGCCGGGCCTCGGGGAACAGCAGCCGGCGTCCGGACCCCGGTGTGTACTCCACCCGCTCGGGCACGCCGGTCCAGCCCGCACGGCACACGCGGTTGACACGGACGTTCACCGTGGCTGGGGGCGAGCGCCGCATGCCACAGTCGTAGGCCGCCACGCTCAGGATGTGGTTGCGGCTCTCTTCCCAGGACAGAGGTCTAGTGTTGCGGAGGACACCTGTCACACACACAAACACACGCTGTTGGAACAACTTGGATCGGTTAGATGTTAGGCTTGGATGTTTTTACTCCGTTCCTATGCAGACTTTGTAGTGAATCCGTGTATACGACTATAAGTTTTAATAAAGGCTTTTGTAGTAGGTGATTTAGTGAGATTCCAGGGAAGGCTGGGTGGGATTTAGGAGCAACCTCGCATGAGCCGATAATCATAACACAGGAATGGTGGAAGTAGGGTTTACGTACCTTCGGAGTCGATGGCAAAGGGCTGGTCAGGTGTGAGGATCTCGTAGCTGCAGATGTGGCTGTAGCGGGGGGAACAGTCCGGGTCGGAGGCGGACACCTGGAGGAGTCGGTCGTAGAGCCTGCCCTCGTCGGCGTCAGCGTGGTAGGAGTCGCGGGATAGACGCGGGGCGTGCTCGTTGACGTCTTCCACGGCGAGGTGCAGGGGCACGGCGGGCAGCTCCATGCCGCCGCAGGTCTCGCCGCCCAGCTCCAGGCGGTACCACCGTCTCTCCTCGCAGTCAGGCGGCCGGAGCGCGACCACGCGGCCCTCACCCGTCTCAGTCACCTCCCCGCGGAAGTCAGTGTCGTGATGGTGCGGCCAGTGGACCGTCAGTCGACATAGTTTCTCCCCGGTGTCGCTGGGCGCCAGGCGGATCCTCGGAGTCACTTCCACCGTCAGTTCATTCTCCTTCACCAGCCCGTGGTAGCCCGACTTGTTCACGTCCAGCCGCGGCAAGCCGAGGTCTGCACCAACACACATACTGTGTTACACACATCCCCACCTCAGAAACAACTCTACAACCAAATTGTAACGTTTTTACCGTATCACACTATTGCTACCTATTCTATAAAAACCTATCAACAACAACAACAACAAAACAATAAGTAATATTTTAATCCACATGTGTAAATATATTTTAAACAATACATCATAAATTACCGGAGGATGATATTAATGTACCTAAAAAGAACCACATCTCTCCCTTTAATTACGCATCAAGAACGATTCATCATGTTTATCATCTTAGTAAAAACTTTACTAAGGGCAAGAAAGATATTGAAAAATGCTTTGGCATCTTTTCAGTACCAATTCGAATTACCTCTTACATTTATAGGCATGTAGTGTATTTACAATATAAAATCAGTGGCAAACACGCGACAAAAAGGTTTCTAATTGAGTTAGATATAAGCACAGACGCACGGAAAACATAGAAACAAGAATATGGAATAAGTGCCAGGGTAAGGTGACTGTGGCCTTTTATAGAACCCCCGCTCTTTGCTGAGTTCTAACGGCCATCTAGATCATATCACGAAGAGCGCAGTACTCTGCTCATCTCGAGGGAACGGCTGGGCCAGATTTCCTAGGAGACCCATAAATATGGGTCGGCTATGGCATTTATCCATTTCTCGTCTTTTCTCTCTAATTATTGCTGACCCGCTTCTCTCTATATAATGTTTCCACACATTAAATAAACTCGCCGGTTAATAAACAAGCCTTTAAATAAATTAAGTGTTTTTGTGTTGTCATCAAGCGCCCCGTTGAAATCATAAAATTCGATTGTAAAGTTCCATATTGGATGATTAATTATTGTACTGGATGTTTTTTTTTTGGTAATAAACGATTATATATTTTTTTAGTCGGCAAAAGGCATGTATATGTAGGTATTAAGTGAAAATATTCAAATATAAGTATATTAAAGGACAGCTAATAAATAAAATAGAATGGATGGGGAATAAGAGGCAGACGAAAACTGATAAAATGGCTGGAAATGGAGGAAAGCGGACGAATAGGGGCTAAAATGGCGGAAACAAAATATGTTGAAAACGAACATAGATAAAATGGGAAGAAAACAAACGAAAAAAATCGGTAACATGGCGGAAAAATGTATGTTGCAGACGAACACCGGCAAAAAAATGGCGGGAAAACATAAGGATACAGCAGACGAACATAAATAAAACGAAGAGAAAACAAATGAACATAGGTAAAAATAAAGAAAACAAGAATAAGACTGCTGAGAAACATGGGTAAAAAAAAATGGCGGGAATAAAATAGACTACTGCAGACGAACACTGGTAAAATGGCGGGAAAACGAAGACAGCAGACGAAGAAAGGAGGACAAGTGAAAGAGAAAAACGTGATCTAGCCTACGTTACTTATTCATGAGACACCCAAACTTGCAATCGACCCGTCCAAACGACTAGCTCAATTCGAAAGCAGTTCGGCACCAGACGACGAAATGGGACTTTCTCTCTTCCCAAGTTAGGCTTGACAAATGACTGACCAAACTTGTAAAGTGTTTGGAACTGTCGAGAGGGACGTTATTAACGACCGAGTCTCGTGTGCTGGTCAAATATAATTAAAGCGGAAAATTCGGAAAAATCATAGAACAATGGAGAGAAAAGGCAAATAACATTCTGCATTGTTTTACTGCATAATGAAAGGTGGATTCTTTTGTCTCTCTATTCTCTTTCTTTTATTATTTCTTTAAATCTTAAGAATAAATTTATAATAAAAAAATGAATGTGAATCTAAAGATAGAATTTAAAAAAATCAAACAATAGTAAAAAATACAGGCAAATTGGCGCAATTTTTTTTAACCGTTTATAATTATCTTAAAAAATAATAAAACATGAATAATATTTTTTTTTTAAAGATCATTTGTTGGTTGGAAGTATGTTTGGAAAATATACACAGATACATCAACCAAATTTTCATTAATTCCCTAAGTTTCAGTGATTCTCCTTAAGGAAAACATTCCCCTGAGTGACAGAAAGTCACTAAAAACATCGGGAATTGAATTAAAAAAAAAAAATTGTTGATATAGCTATATGCTCGTATTTTCCAAATGTATAGTTATATATATTTGAAGATAGAGCAATCCATAAATAAATCTTTAATTAAAAAGGCATATCAAAATATCATTTATTTTAACCAATATATGCCTTTTTAATTAAAGTTATATATATACCTTTACTTTACAACTTTTTTTTAGAACACAACAATTATTCACAAACACGTCAAACTAGTATAAGACAAAATCCATTTTCTTCAAGGTTCTCTTAGAAAGTTCAGAGACGATGGTGAATCCAAAATACACCTATAAAAGATTTCAGATCAAACTACTCCCATATCCAATATTCAAGTTTAAATCCAGTACTGTAGATAGAGTGCAAAGAAACCGATATTTCGTCTTCGGGCGTCACCCAAGGACCTACCATCTTTACTCCAGTATGGTAGATGAGAGAATACCCAAATTTTCTCAAAGAAGATGGTCATACATACTATTTACATACTTTCATCTGGTTTCTCCCTTTGAATCAATGAATTAACTGAAGGGAAATATTACGAATATTCCTATATGCTGTGACCATCACAAGAGAATCTCACTTCTTCCAAGAAATAAATAATGCTTGCATATGTAAATATGGTAGCCAATCGATGACAACTGTCTTTATGATAACCATTAGTCGTACTTACACTCATGGACAAAACTTAAGCAAGTTGTACCTTTTAGCATGTATATCTGGGTTCAGACAAGTTATTTGATACACAGGGTGAACAAAATTCCCTCTGTCTCCTTAAAAAAATAAGACGACAGGTGACACCTAGTGAGATAATAAACGTATTTACATATAACCGAAAGTTGCATATGAATATCATCACCTATCGAAAACCAAACGTTTCATTTCCGAAAATGGTTTTAAGCCGATATTTTTATTTAGGAAAATAAAATTAATATCGATACTTATTTCTAATAGATAGCAGTAACTATCAGGAGAGATATTTTTATCCTTTTTTTTTTTTTTTACGAATACAAATTTATATGTTGGTATTAAAGTTGCATAAATATATAATTACATATACAAAATATCATAGCAGCCGAAAATTTTGAAGGAAAAAAAAAAATCGGCGAAGACATCTAGGAATAAAAGATTGAAAAAATCGAAAAAAAAAAAAAAAGGTTAGAAACAAATTTAAAGTATAGGAAAGTAGAAAATACAATCTAGTAAACTACCTTTCGGATGGGTTTACTCTATTGATTACTGGTGTAATTGGGGTGTTTTTTATAACTTTGATGGCGTCATTTTTAACCCAGTCTGATAGCAGTGCTATCTATCTAGTTATCTACCTGGTTAACTATTTACTATCTTTTTAACTATTTGGTCAAATTACATACAGAAACAGATATTATTATTGATAATAATATTTGATATATTTGATATGAAATATTTGATAAACACAATGTCATATTACGATGCACTTGCGCGCCATCTGTTACCAAAATTCGAAACTATTTTAAACGCGTAAGATTCTTTTTAAAATTAAACAATTTCTACTGCCCTTACTGCAATGATGGACCAGGCCCTCCCTTTATTTTTTCCATTGCAGTAAGGGCAGTAGAAATTGTTTAATTTTAAAAAGAATCTTACGCGTTTAAAATAGTTTGAATTTTGACAATGTCATATAGAAAATGAAATAATTTAAACATGAATGGTTATTTTTATAGACAAAACAAACTTCTACTGTCTTTACTGAGATGAAAAATATATTGGGAGGGCTTGGCTCATCAGTGGTGAACCCGCAGTAAAGACAGTAGAGTTTAGTTAGTAGTAGAAGTTTGTTTTATGTATTAAAGAAACATACGTGCTCAAATTATTTCATTATATATATTTTTAGTGTTTTTTAATATATATATATGTTATGAATTATTTTGTTGTTGAAAAAGATAGAATTGGAGGTGCAGTCGTGAAAAAAAGATAGTTATTTACCCATCAAGTAGTTTTTATTTTGAATTACTTGAAGTAAATTACACATAAAAATTATTTATCACAGCAATATAGAATTTATAAAATGAATTCTATAATCGTGATTTTAAAAAATAGGTAGGTTCAACTATACATATTTACAACAATTATTAAAGTGATATATTCTAAATCTATGGTAAAAAAAATGTAGAACAGTGAATGAATGAAAATAAAATACATGTTTTTTAAAAAATAAAATAATTGCATTTTAGAATATATAATATATATATATATATATAATGAAAAAGGCATCTTCTTATCGTGCAACTGAAAGTTGCTGATGGCTTGCGCCATCTATCGGAATAAATATCAACTATTCTCGTTGATTTCTAATTATTCCAGAATTGCCCAATTACCCATTCTTGATTAATCAAGAAAAGCTAACCACGTACGCGTTTCGGGCTGTTGGCCCTCATCAGCGTGGTGCAAGCTGTACCTCAACGAACAAAAAACTGGTCCTTCAGGTATCCTGAAAAATCATGAAACGGGTAGTTAAGGCCAAAATTGCGTGAGACCTATATATGGCGAATTATTACAATGTAATTAATATTTTTTTGAAAATAGAGAAATTCATAAATAGATCTTTTAATTAAGAAGGCATATATTGGATCAAAAAAATAATGTATTTACCAATATTTTTATTTTTAAATGTCATATTATATTTTTAAAAATATATTTGTCAGTTTGTTTATGTGGGAGCAAAAATAGGGATAGTAATGATTATTAACCATAATGATAAAGTGATAACTCGAGATTGGATTCTATTTAGATGGGGGTTTGATTATAGCGTGGAGCAAATAGTTATATAGAAAGGTTTAAATAGGTTAGCTATTTCATCTATTAAGGAACCTATAGATGAAGATATTGTTAATAATTATAACGGGGCAATATAGAAATCTAAATGAACGATGAAGTAAGAGAAATATTTCAATCCCCCATAACATGGATAGACAAAACTTAAGGAAGTTGTACCTTATAGCATATATATATCTCTCAGAGTTATTTTCTGAATCCCGATATATATATGCTATAAGGTACAACTTCCTTAAGTTTTGTCTATCAGTGTAATTAGAAGAATAAATATTTTTACAAGTCTTTTTTTTTTTTTTCAACACACAAAACGCGATATCCCGGCTAGGAATAATTGCGTCGATTTACATTTTTTAAAAACAGAAACAGTTATAAACATTATAAGTACTGGAATCCCTTCAATAAAGTAAGATAACAATTCGAGAATCAAGGGACTTTCTACAGGAGTCAAGTGAAAATATATGGCACATTGGACACTATATAGGTAAGAGACTATTTACATATTTAAAAACTACAGGGATTTTGCATATCTATGAAATGTTGAGAGGAAATAATTAGCATACTAGGGAATTATGGAAAGGCGAAATTAACATGCAATAAAAGACACTCGTCCCTTGATTCTCGAATTGTTATCTTAAGTTATAAACATATTATACCAGAAAAAGTAATCAAAAAAAAAAAAGAGAGAAACAATAATATATATTAGGAACCTGAACCTTTCAGGTTTTACAAGTCATTTAAAAAGAGTTATTTAAAAATCACATATTAAATATATATAAATCAAAAAACAAATGAAGAGATAATTCCTAAAATTAATTCACAAAACAAAATTAAACCGCATTCTCAAAGCAATTAAGATTTAAAATTCAGTTTTGTTAAACAGAGGTTTTCTATATTTGTAAGATTATTTAATATTAAAAAACACATTAAATATTGTTAAATATACAAAAACAATTTCAGTGTTAATAGGGAGGAGACAAAAAAAGGCGAATTTTAAAGTTATCAAAAAGACCGAAAGAGAAATGAAAGAAGTTGATTGGTCCAATCTGGATGTGACGTCATACAATTTGAGGCCAAAAGACGGCCAGGTCGATCAATCGACAGGCTAATGACGTAAGCCTAACAACGCCCTAATTTATGACTTGGTAGAAATACGGTGCCGCCACCTACAACTGTTAAACAAGCCTTCCTATTGGTCAAAAACCAAACAACAACAAAACGTCTGTATAATGGTTTCAATTTTAACAACCTAACTAAAAATTTCGTCTGCTTCGACTACAAAATGGCGATTTAGGAATTATTTGTCAGACGATATAAATATTTTTCTTACATAAAAATAGCCTTTATAAATATGTGCAAACGAGATCGCCAAAACCTTCTAAATAATAACAAAGGAAGTAAAAAAAGCATTAAAATGGCAAAATGTCATAATCTGAAACGCTTAGAAAAATATCCACTAATGGGGGGGCTTTTAGTCCTTTTCAAAAGGGAGCTCAGTAAGCTTATTAAAATGAAAGGAGAAAGCGAATTTGATTGGATGGAGAGCTCTCTTTCTCGGTAAAAAAAGTCGCATGGAATATCTTAGAAAATCCCTCAAACAAAATCGTTATTTGAAGAAAAAAAAACTATTATTAAAAAAAAAGCGATTAAAATATTTCTTAATTACAATTACTTTTTTTATATTATTATTTTAATCTTTCTTCCAGTTATTTTCCTTTGATAGAAACCTAACGTAGAAGAAGTGTGGAACTAAAAAAAAAAAATTTAAAAGCAGACGAAAATAATAAAAAAAAAAATTTGAGGGAAAAGAGGTTTTTTTTTTTTCTTTTCCATCCGAACATAATCTCCAATTAGCATAATAATTAATATCGATTAGAAACGTTGGTGCTTTTTAAGAGCGAAAAATGAAGATATTTAAAGATTGATTTTTTTTTTTAAAGGTATGGGGGTGAAAGATAAGCTAGTTAAAGGTTCAAGATTTTTTTTTTTAAAGCGTTAATCTCACCCAAAAAAATCACTTCTTAAGTAAACATGCTTATTTTGCTACTAACTAGAGGGTTTAGAGGCATTTTTAACGCCATGGTCACAGAATATTTAGTTAAATTAAAAAAAAAAGTATATATACGTATAAATATAGGATACTAATACTCACATTCCTTGTGTGTATATAAAAAAAAAACTAGAATAGCCGGACATTATACTTAGAAGCTTAAAAATAACCGAAACGCCAAACTTATTTGAAGTCTCTACACGAAAAAAAAAAAAAAAAACATGAAAGAAAAAATGAAATGAACTGCGCATGCGCCATCACAAAGCGCTCAGAAGGAAGTTAATAGTAGAACTTGGTTTATTTCCTTAGTTAAGTCTACAAATGTGATACCAGAGCCTGCTGTAGATCTAGTGCCTTCAAAAACGTTCTTAGCAATTTACCGAGGCATCAGTTTTATCCAGCATATAACCTATTCAATTGTGGACTATGGTCTGATGATGGTAGCTAGTATCGCTACTGAACAGTTTCATCATTGATATCATCATGTGTCGATCCGAAAGTTGTCAGTCATGGAGTTTCATACTCCTCAATTCTGGGGGGGTTATCTTTTTCAGCAGCATATCGATCATTCCAACCCCGACATGAGATGTTTCTTCTTCTTTTTTTTCTCATGTATCCATCCAAAGCCAAGCCAAATCAGAACATGACTATATGGTTTATTTGTTTTGTAACTGTTTCACTCTATACCCCACACAACCATATGATCCAAAAACTATCTCTATAAAATTGGCTAGGAAGAGATCTGGAGCGGAAATGACAGGTGGAAGAACAATTGCCATATGGGCTACCACCTCTATTGCATATTGTACGGCGTGTGTATTATATGCAAATTTGACAGTTGTTACAAGGGATAGCCTATGAGCTGCCATGATTCTACACTGAAAGAAATCTATTTTTCCATCATCTCGCTAAACTGTGTCACCTAGAATAAACCTTCAAATGCTTGGGACCCTAGCCGTCGTCAACTCCATTTTGAACCGCTGGGGAAGTTTAGATGAACGGTTTCTAATTCAATCTGAATATATCAGCAATTTACACACATTGGTAAATTTACCAATCGTTATTTTCTAATTCAGTAGGCCTAAGGAAGAGGTAACACACGAAAGCTTGCAGCATTTTAATAAAAGAAAACAAATGGAAATTCCTCGTTTTACTTTATAACCAATTTGCACAAGTAGATTTATATTAACATATATATATATTCTCGGCAGAGTGATCTGGTTTGGAGGTGAGTTAGAACTGGATACTCCCTGATAAATAAAGGAAATGTTCTAAGGAAATCTTCAGGAGTTGATTTAGCCCTGGCCTTGGAAGAATACATAGGCAAAAGAGGACGGCCAAGAAGAATGTGGACCAAGGGCGAAGTCAGATGCACGCTGCTAAAGACCTAGGTTAGGGGAAAATGGAACTCCACGAATTTTTGGGAACAGAGACGGCATAGGATAGGGGGATAGGCCAGATTGGATTGTGCGGCAGTTCGAGAGGGAGTCAGGGCAGGGGAGGATCTAAAAATGTCCCGAGTCAATCAGCACTTGAAGTCGTCGACACAGGCTGGCTGGCTGAGGTCTGATAGACACAAGAGTTGAGATGAGAGAAGGATTCCCCCAAACTTCAGGAGGAGTTCGTCGCTCTCAGTAGATTCATGTTGGGAGAACGACTCTACAATAGGATAGACGTCTCAAATACATCGTCAGATACCGGGGCACAAAACTACCTTTTTGATGCATATTAGGTGAATTATGCAAAATATATATATAGAGTTTGGCAATTTTACCCAATCTCTCTGTATAATATACATATAAGAGAGCCAGAAAAAACTCAAATCTTTAAATAATTCGTATGATATTGCAGCGGAGCCCTTTAAATACATAATAGCTGGTATATGCAAATATCGAAAGCCGACTTCAGTGATTTAAACAAATCTCACTCTGTGTGAAAGTAGAAAGATATCGGTGTACAAAACTACACTTTAGATGCATATTGGCTGAGTTATATGCAAATAACTAAATAATTCTTCAAATACCATATAGTACGCAAAATAGTTCCCATTCTATAAATGTTTTAACTAACAAAATCCAAATTTATAAATGTTATCCTGAAAGCTCGTTATGCATTTTATTTGAAGAAACTTGTATTGGTAAAGAGTTATGAAAATTATTCAAAGACTACTCTCTTTTAAAATAGAAAAGTATTGATTTACCTAACGTAAAAAGTGGCTTTTATAATAAGAAGAAAAACAATGATAAACAAATGTATTTAAAGATATGCACATAAGTTAACTAAAGTGAAATAGAAAACCTTAAAAGTGGTGAAACGAACGACATTTTGCAACTCTACATCAAAACTTCCACAAATTATAGACACAATATTATAGATTGAAAATTTGCCGGGAGGAAATTGATCCTGCTTGATGCTTCTGTAAACAATATTATAGAAAGTGAACATTTTCAAAAAGATATAAGTAAAGAATGCTTCAATTTGGAATAGAGACTATCACTAAATAAGATATTTATGGAAAGAAAAGGTTTAAATAAAAGAATCATTACACTGGAAGCGCAGTAAGAAATGCAAGAAGACTACTACATGTTGTATGGGGGGTGTTAGTAATGATCCTTGTACAATTGCTTTTATCTCTAACTTCTTATTTATACTTGGCTTTACTGTATTTCTCTTATCCCACTTATCTTTATATACCGGCCGATAAATAATCTGAGATTTACACTATATCTTTAATACTTTATTTATTACCATTTCTATAGAAATTCTATATTAATTTTGTCATTTAAAATATGCGTTTATCTTCTATCGTAATAATACTGTATTGTGGTCTCTTTCTTTAGAGATTGGTTTATAAAAATAAAATCATAGAATATTCACTAATGAAAAAAAAAAAAAAACATATTTGACCATGAACTCAACGTAGATATTGGATCAATGCCATGTATTGGCATAAATATAAACTAAATGTTGAATTTTCAAATTTTGGTAAAAAAAAATAAATAAATAAAATCAAACTTTTATAGATAATTTATTTCTGAAATATGTGGTTATATCGTGTTTTTTCCCTCTCTCTCTTGGAATTTCCATGAAGGCAATTGGGGTTTCACATTTTACTAACTGTATGTTTATAATCCTTTTTTACTTTTACACATTCAGGATATATAGAACAAATTGAAATATATTTTTATCATTTATCAACAATACAAATCAAAAAACTTATAAACCACACATTTTCGTCACACAAAACATCACAATAATGAGAATATTTGTACATTGAATATACGCGGCAGAAAAAAATCCGTAGATGATAACCCGAACTGACGTTTGTAAATACTCTGTGGAATTTTTTAAAAATACTTCTTTC
This sequence comes from Cordylochernes scorpioides, assembly GCA_030710605.1. Lineage (NCBI taxonomy): Eukaryota > Metazoa > Arthropoda > Arachnida > Pseudoscorpiones > Chernetidae > Cordylochernes > Cordylochernes scorpioides. The sequence continues at coordinate 19,641,758 of CP092868.1, forward strand.
AAATTTTCTTATTATAACATAGCCTTTGTGTTATTCTCTGCGAATATTATTTTGAAGATACGTGCCACAAAGAAGAAAAGAAAAACAAAAGTTTAAAAGTTAGGAATCGCAGGCAGCAAAGAAGTTTTGAATAAATAACGAGTATAACACCACTTAGAGAGACTAGGATATTCAAAACTGAAGAATTGAACTGATATGACTGAAGAGGAAGGCTAAGCTATGAATAAATAAAGGGTACAACACCTCTTAGAGAGACTGGGATATTCAAAACTGAAGAATTGAACTGATAAGACTGAAGAGGAAGGCTAAGCTATGAATAAATAAAGGGTACAACACCTCTTAGAGAGACTGGGATATTCAAAACTGAAGAATTGAACTGATATGACTGAAGAGGAAGGCTAAGCTATAAATAAATAAAGGGTACAACACCTCTTAGAGAGACTGGGATATTCAAAACTGAAGAATTGAACTGATAAGACTGAAGAGGAAGGCTAAGCTATGAATAAATAAAGGGTACAACACCTCTTAGAGAGACTGGGATATTCAAAACTGAAGAATTGAACTGATATGACTGAAGAGGAAGGCTAAGCTATGAATAAATAAAGGGTACAACACCTCTTAGAGAGACTGGGATATTCAAAACTGAAGAATTGAACTGATAAGACTGAAGAGGAAGGCTAAGCTATGAATAAATAAAGGGTACAACACCTCTTAGAGAGACTAGGATATTCAAAACTGAAGAATTGAACTGATAAGACTGAAGAGGAAAGCTAAGCTATGAAGAAATGAAGAGTACAGCTCGTGATAGAGAAGTATAATACCACCAAAGATAAGGAGATGCTTGCTTAAGAACGGAGAATCTAAAGAAGAATTACGATGATGGAGAGACTATATGGGAATGATAATCCATGAAGAAATAAAAAGCAAAGCTCAAAGAAAGAGAAATATAGCGCCACTGGAAACCAGGATCAGCTCAAGATAAAAAAAAAACTGAAGAAGAATTGGATTGATGGACTGGATGAGAAGTTATGAAGAAATGATTAAAAGAGTTCAAGAGAAACTATGGGGCTGATAAAGACAAAGTCCTGTTCAAGATGACAGAAATTGAAGAAGAAATGGGACTGATGGATTGCATGGGAAGCTAAGATGAGTTCAAGATGAAGCTATATGATGCTACTAGAGACAAAGTCCTGTTCAAGATTAGAGAAATTGAAGAAGAAATGGGACTGATGAATTGCATGGGAAGCTAAGATAAGTTCAAGATGAAGCTATATGATGCTACTAGAGACAAAGTCCTGTTCAAGATTAGAGAAATTGACTAACATAACACTAAAAGATTATCAAATTATCGAATTACCTGCCACCAAAGAATCTGGAAGGGGAAGAGGGTCAGGGGGTATAATTGTCGGTTTTAGGGAAGGCGGGAAATATAGAGTAGAGAGTTCTGAAAAGGATGGCACTTGGTTATCTATTTTCTTATCAACAAACACAAGAGCCCCCCAACATGTTATCTGTTTAATATTTGTATACCTTCCTCCAAACCAAATACAGCTGCATAACTTAGATAAGCTGTTTACATACATTCAAAAGCAAATAGCAGATGGAAAAGAAATTATTTTACTTGGAGATTTAAACATCAGAACTGGGAAGTTGGGAGGACTACACAATCCACTTAATTTCCAGCTCCCCCTAACATCGGAAAGAAGGGCTAAAGATCATATAATATCATCTCTGTCTAATAAACTTCTTGATTTCCTGGAAGATAATTCTTTGACAATAGTTAATGGAAGATCTAGAGGTGATAAAGATGGAGATTTTACATACATATCCGAAAGAGGCTCTTCAACTATTGACTATTGCATACTCTCACAGGGTTCACTACAAATTTTACTGGACTTCAAAGTCGATGACCAACTGTACTCAGACCACCATCCTTTGGTTTTAACGATAAAAGGCCAAAACTTCAATGAGAAAAAAACCAAACGGGAAGATTATAATATTACGAGATATAGATGGTCAGCCGATGGACTCGCAACGTTTAAAATGAAACTGGAAGAATTGCGGGAAAAAAACATACCAGCCTCCGATGACCTTGTATACACTTTCAATCAGCGAATTTTGGAAGCAATGTCATCTGCAAAAATAACCTACTCAATTAAGGGCGGCCCCAGGAAATCTAAGCCGTGGTTCGATAAGGACTGCTATGATATGAAAAAACTGGCAAAAGAAAGTCTGAAGAAATATCGTAAAACAACTAGATTGGAAGACAGAGAATGTTATGCTTCTTCCAGAAAGAAATATCTTGCTTTATTGGATCTAAAAAGGAAAGACTTTGATAATGAAAAACAGGAAATACTCAGAAATGCTAAAGACTCAAAGACCTTCTGGAAAACTATTGCGCTCTACAAAAGCACATCTATAATCCAAGGAGAAATATCTATACAGGACTGGCTGAACTTTTACCGCGAACTAATGACTACAGAGAAAAATTTGAGAATTTGTAATTTACATAATGTGATTTCTCAGAACGATCCTATATTGGACTCAGAGATAACCAATGCAGACATATACAAGGAGATAGCTGGTTTGAGGAGTAACAAGGCATGCGGGCCCGATGGCATCCCCAATGAAGTATTAAAAACACTCCCTGATTCGTACATACTGCTGTTGAAACAACTCTACAATAGTGTTATGACGACTGGAAAATACCCAGCAATTTGGACTAATTCCACTATACACCCAATCTTTAAAAACGGTTATAAGAACAGCCCCTCCAACTACCGAGGTATTGCACTGATTAGCAATGTATCAAAGCTTTTCACATCAATCCTAAGATCACGACTGGAGGAATGGGTCGAAGGAAGAAGGGTTATACCCGAAAACCAAGCGGGATTTAGAAAAGAAAGATCATGTATTGACCACATATTTACACTAACTACTTTAATCCAACTATCATTAAGAAAAAAGAGGGGAAAACTATATGTCTTTTTTGTCGATCTAAGGAAGGCATTTGATACTGTACCCCACTCACTACTTTGGAAAAAACTTTACAACCTAGGCATAAGTTACCAATTCATAAGTACGATCAAAAGTTACTACGAACAAGCAACTATAGCTATCAGATGGAAGGGATCATTTACGGAAAGTATTAAGATAAACTCGGGAGTCCTCCAGGGAGAACCACTTTCCCCACTGCTATTTATATTATTTATCACGGACTTAATCGAAATTTATAATAACTCAGACCTGCCGAGTGTAAATTTGCCAGAATTTGGAGATATCCATTTATTGCTGTACGCCGACGACATAGCAATTATAGGTGAGTCCAGGATAAACCTCCAAAAGAAGATCAAAATACTGAAAGAATATCTCGATGAGAACTTAATGACACTAAATGAGTCCAAGTCAAAGATTATGGTGTTCCGTAATGGAGGTAAACCCTCAAATAAGGATAGATGGTTCTGGAATGATAAACCCATAGCAATAACTTCAAGATATACATACTTGGGATTCCCTCTGACACCAACAATAACAACTACTCACCCGGCAAATTACTTTAAAGGAAAAGCACTTACAGCAATTAACGCCACACACCCAATATTAATAAAATCAAAAGCAAAGTCAATAAATTTATCAATCAAACTCTTTGATACAATAGTGAGAGCTGTCCTGATGTATGCCGCTCCATTATGGGCAACAGAGCATAAAGACTTACTGGACAATATACAAGACATATTTATCCGTAGGTTCCTGAATCTGCCCAGATACACTCCAGGTTACCTAATCAGATTAGAAACCGGTCGTATCTCATTGAGTGTAACAGCCTTAAAATTAACCCTGAAGTATTGGCTGCGGGTGTTGAATATGAGCAGTGACAGATTGCCACGTATATGTTTTAATAGAACACGGGAACTCTCTAATGCTTCGGGCACACCCATCGGTTTCATTAAAAAGCTCACTAATCTGCTTAACGATAATGGATCCCCTGCACTTGTTTCCTGTGATGACCCTGAAACGCTGAGGAGCGCGATTACAGGGCTCTTAAAAACAGCGGCAGACCAATCTATACAAAACGACCTTACAAGAATGGATAAATCTAAGCTATACTCTCACTACAAAGACATTCACATATCTTTCATGACGGAGGGATACCTTTTAGGGGATTTTCCTTTCCCGGTTGTAAGACTACTCGCACAAGTTAGAATACTTTCAAGTTTTTTTAGAGAAAACCACACCAAGATGCTCTGCGGTGAGGACCCGACTTGTACCTTCTGTAATTCAAAACTACAAAATGAAATCACTCACTATATTTTTGATTGCTCTGCTCTGAAAGAAGAAAGAAGAACCCTTATGCTCAAAACTGGGCAACTCTGTGCTTCACTTCCATCAATAATTGACAATATGACCCAGAATAAGTATATTGCTACGGCGTTTTATGGTTTCCACAAGTCCATATCTCAGAAGAAGGCCAAGTGATACTCACTCCTCACTTTCTTACTGCTACTCTTTTTGTGTTGATTTCTTGCTTCCCTCTTTCTTATTATTATTTTTTTTTTTTCCTTTTCTTGTTTTTTTTTTTTTTTTTTTTTCTTTCTCTTTTTACTCTGTATATATCGCTATTTCCGTTGTCTCACTGCTTTGTTCTTATGCATACCTCTGGTGAATCCTGTATAGGGTCAGTGACCCTAAATAAAGGCTTTTTTGTTGTTGTTGTTGATTAGAGAAATTGAAGAAGAAATGGGACTGATGAACTGCATGGGAAGCTAGGAAGAAATGAGTTCAAGATAAAGCTATATGATACTACTAGAGACAAAGGCCTGTTCAAGATTAGAGAAATTGAATAAGAAATGGGACTAATAGAAAGCTATGAAGAAATGAGCTCAATATAAAGCTAATATGATGCTACTAAAGACAAAGTCCTGTTCAAGATTAGAGAAATTGAAGAAGAAATGGGACTGATGAATTGCATGGGAAGCTAAGATAAGTTCAAGATGAAGCTATATGATGCTACTAGAGACAAAGGCCTGTTCAAGATGACAGAAATTGAAGAAGAAAGGGGACTGATGGACTGCGTGGGAAGCTAGGAAGAAATGAGTTTAAGATAAAGCTATATGATACTACTAGAGACAAAGGCCTGTTCAAGATTAGAGAAATTGAATAAGAAATGGGACTAATAGAAAGCTATGAAGAAATGAGCTCAATATAAAGCTAATATGATGCTACTAAAGACAAAGTCCTGTTCAAGATTAGAGAAATTGAAGAAGAAATGGGACTGATGAATTGCATGGGAAGCTAAGATAAGTTCAAGATGAAGCTATATGATGCTACTAGAGACAAAGGCCTGTTCAAGATGACAGAAATTGAAGAAGAAAGGGGACTGATGGACTGCGTGGGAAGCTAGGAAGAAATGAGTTTAAGATAAAGCTATATGATACTATTAGAGACAAAGTCCTGTTCAAGATGGCAGAAATTGAAGAAGAAATGGGACTGATGGACTGCATGGGAAGCTAGGAAGAAATGAGTTCAAGATAAAGCTATATGATACTACTAGAGACAAAGGCCTGTTCAGGATGGCAGAAATTGAAGAAGCACAATAAATGATAGTGATGTAAACCCAGCACCATACATTATAACCTTACCATGGAATCTTACAAGGCATAATTAGCATTAAACTATTAATATGGTGCATTTATCTTGCGCATTAACTAAACCTAAATCAATTAAGTATATGCGTCTACTGTATAATTCACCGCTAATTTCCATAACAAAACAGAGCGCATCCCTCTTTACCCAATTAACTCCAAAAGTACACAAGCCGGCGTCTTCAGAAAGAGAGTGTTTTCATTGATTACATACGATGGAAATTGATGGATGGTTGCTGTTAGCCACTGATGAACAAGAGGGAAAAAAAAGAAGATATTTGAGAAAATAAAATTCTTATCGGTTTTCTTGTTAAAAAATTGCCCAGCTTAAAGTGAATATTGAATTTTTTTCTCCCTCAGAGCATCGTTAATAAAAAATTCACAAAAAAAAAAAAAATAGGGAACTTGTAATATTAATAAATCTGCAATTCATTAGATACTATCAGATTTTATCAATGATTTATTTCATAAATTTATTTTTGACCATGGATTAATACCGCGTGGTCTTCGAAGAATTTGTAAACACAACGTTAAATAAACAAAATAAAAACTGGCGAAAGAGCTTCAATTCCATAACATCCTACAGAAGGAGGTATGAAATCGGTCGAATTTGCCAAAAAAGGTGTTGTAGTATCTTCCTTATTTATAACCAACATTACGTTCTGTACATTATCTTAAGCAATTTTAATGGGAGATATGCCTCTTTTGGTATATGTATATATGTACTAAATTTTTGGTCGTTGAGGTACAGCCTGCACCACGCTGACGAGGACCAACAGCCCGAAACGCGTTCATGATAAGTTTTTCTTGATTTATCAAGAAAATGGGTTGGCCAAATATCAGTTAAATCAACGTTTAGTTGATTTTTGTTCCACTAGATGGCGCTCTGCCATATAGAATGCTCGTGTGAGCGGTCAGAAGATGTCTTTTTGTTTTTAATATCAACAACACCTGATTTTTATTTATTTTTCAATTTTATTATTATTATTTTATATTAAATTATTTTTCACACACATCCATATATATATTGTAATGGAATATTTTATAGAAAAATTCTTTACGTGTAGTCTCATCTTTTCGTAATATTTCTGTTCTTTTATGTAAATAAAATGTTGGTTTGTTTTATATCAAAATAAATTACCTTCTGTCATCCTTTATCGTCTTCTTTTATATCATCTCTACGTGTACATTGTTATTTTTTTTAAATAGCGTTATTTTTAGGAGGTATTTTTATAGCTAGCTTTTTTATATCCGAGTTATATAATCAAAATAAATAAGAAAATACAAGTATACAAACTAATAATTAAACAATTCTATAGATAATTAGCAAAATTTTATCGACATCTTGTCAAAGAAGTGTATAGTTAGCACATTATAAGTGATGATCAAATAAAGTAAAACAAGAAGGAAGATGAGTTTCTTTTTAATAAACGCGAGTGAGCTTTCAGGCCACACGCCCTTCTATTGGCTAAAAGGCTAAGAGATTCCAAAAGTTACATGCTTATTTATACTATGGTAGGCGAAAATCTTTCCCTGTATTTTTGCATATCTTAATTGTAATCATAGTTGTATTTTGTTTCTCCGTCTATAAGAAAAAAAATGTAAATATGCAAAAATTTCGCCTACCATAGTATAAATAAGCTTGTATCTTTTGGAATCTCTTAGCCTTTTTGCCAGTAGAAGGGCGTGTAGCCCGAAAGCTCGCTCGCTTTATTAAAAAAGAAACTCATCTTCCTTCGTGATTTACTTTATTTGATTACCTAAACAGGAAGAGTTCTATCGCTTATTTATTATAAGTGGTGATAATCATTAGATTATAACAATGAAGATATAGTAGATTATTAAAAGAGAAAACTATATACAATGAATATGTACATTGCAATATTTACATAGAGGATAAAAAAATACAGTTCTTTATTTAGGTCAATCTATATTTCGATTTTGCCATCAATTTGGTCCATTTTGGTTGTAGTTCTCTGAAATGTTATGTAAGAAGAATTGAGTTATTAGATTATGTAATGGGATAAAATCTATAAATCATCCAAACTATCACTGCAGATCTTACTAGGATAATAGATAATATTAATTGAGAGGGCTTGGCTCATCAGTGGTAAACCCTGTCAGTGGTTTCGCCACATTCACATCCAGAACGCTTTACTAGTGTATTGAATAGATCATTTGAAAAAATAATGAGATAGGTTTCTTGTATACACTTTTTTTAAATACACCTATCCCCCGATTTACACGGTAGATACGTTCCTGAGAAAAACGTGTAAATCGGGGGATAGGTGTACACATAGATAAAAATAAAATGCATTGATAGGTTAAAATATGTAGTCAGCACATAAGCTCGGGATTCCTCGTGAGATGTGTACACAGCGCATGTGTTCAATCACAGTAGCATTTAGTATAGTGCGATAAAAACAACAAAAAAAACTTATTTGGAAAACCGTGTAAAAGCGAAAACGTGTAAAACAAGTATCGTGTAAAACGGGGGATAGGTGTATAGGAACTCAAGCTTTCGGGCCTTGTAACGCTCTTCTACAGAGGAGGAGAAATAAATACCTACAACTCTACTTTTTATATAGTTGTAGAGTTCTAGTTAGTTAACAATCCTTCTGTTCCAGAGTGTCACCAGGATCCAAACCTTGATACCCGCCGATCTTTGGAAATTTTATATAAGCATATATCCGTGGATGATTTATCATAAGATACAAGAAATTATCATTTTTAAGTTGTTTTCTTATTTCTTCAAATAAAAGATACTTCGGCCAGTAAATCTTTTTATTATCTCGACGTTTCGACAAAAATCTTTTGTCCTCGTCAGGAGCGAACAAAAATTAAAACATTAGGCAAAGCGTTAGAAATTATTCTAAGGCTGCAAGGGCGTTCTCACGCGGTATTTGGAATTTTGTTTTCTTATATAGTGTGTACACGCGTATAAGCTTATAGAAGAAAAATCACAAGATGGGGATAGAAGAGTTTGAAAGAAACTCTTATAAAAGGAGAGTAAATTAATAAAACACCTAACTGTTGTTTTATTATTTGAACTACAGATATATTATAAATATTGTACTAATGTAACAGGCATCTTCAGAATTTGCATACCAAGGTTTAATCCCTAATTTCTCTATATAAATAGATATTAGATAGTAAAAAGACATATATTGTATTGAGAGAGAGAATAAAAGATTTATTTGCCAATATTTCGGCTGGCTGAACGCCAACCTTTATCGAGGCATTACATAATAGATTACAATAAATAGATATATAAAAATTTCTATAAAAGAGAATACAAACAATACCAAATGATGGACTATACAAATAAACTTTTATATATCCACCAACAGATGGCGCAAGCCATCAGTAACGTTCAGTTGCGCGATCAGAATAGATACCTTTTAAATAAAATTAAAAAAAAAATTAGAGCTTATCCAATTCAGAACATGATAATTGAATATAATTATGAAAATCAATACAAATTCTTTAGAAAAAAAGGTTATTCTAAGGGTCTTTACAAAAAGTACATTATAAGAGATAAATCCGGGAAATCCTAAAAGACAAATTTGGGAGCAAGAGTAAAAATAGGAGGGTAAACATTAGAAATGAGAGAGAGCGATACAAGAAAGTTTTCCTGTAAAAAGAGGTAAGAAAGAATACGTTTATATAAATAGAGTAAATAGATAAATAGGAAAGAAAGTAAAGAGAGAACCGTCACCAATTGAAAGCGGACACCAACAACAAACAGAAATCCAACATGTTTACTGTCAACACAGGAAGACAACAAAATTGGCCCGGGGCTTCTTCTTACAAACAACTCCCTAGCAACAACAACTAAATACGGTATAACTTCACTGTGCTACTGTGTGTACCTTTACTTTTAAAATACATACTTTGAAAAACGACATTTTAAAACTATTTTGCATGTGTTTCTTTTCAACGAAAAATCAAATTTTATTTCAAGGAGAAATAACGACTATTTCAAACCTTTGGGATGAGGTATGAAAGGGTGAATTGTGAAGAGTAATGATAAACGGAAAAATAAAAGTGTCCAGGGATGGGAATCGAACCCACACTGTTCCGCTTACCGGGCAGATGCCATGTCCACTAGGCTACCCTGGACATATCCCAAAGGTTGGAAATAGTCGTTATTTCTCCTTGAAATAAAATTTGATTTTTTCGTTGAAAAGAAACACATGCGGAATAGTTTTAAAATGTCGTTTTACAATCACAAGCCGTATTATATTATATTGTATACATAAATTGACTTTCCACGGGGGACTTTTCAGAGAGTTTTCTTCAGGTATTTCAACAATTATATATTGATATTGCTCGTTACTTGTGTTTTTAGTTATTTGGTTTATATGGATAAATGCATAGTGAATCTATACAAAGGCAGTATGTAGATAAGGACAAAAATAAGAGGGATCATTTCATTGGTCTGCTCTCGGAAGTAGTGCAATACCAGGCCAACCAATGGTTGAGGTGGAGTAAGAACTGCATTGATCCACGTTTAAAATAAGAATAAACTGATGTAGACAAGTGTAATGTAAATAAAGACAAATGAAATTGAAAAAAAAAAAAGACAAGTGAATTTATGGAAAAGTGAAATACCAAATCAAAAAACGAGTGGATCTATGGATAAATGAAATGAGAATATAGGCAAACGGGTATATGAACAAATAGAAAAAAAAAAAGATAAAAATAAACAATATATACAAACTTACGAAAGCAGCCAAAATAGTATAAATTCCCTAATAAGTTCGAATACAAAAATAGACGGCGACGCTATAAAAAAAGAAACAATAATAAAATCTCGGTGGAACAAGAAGAAGAAAAAAAAAAAAGAAGAAGAAGACAGGACAAAGAGATGAGAGAAAAGTTAACTTGCAAATTTCTCAACCGTGGAAGGTCACGTTTAAACCGCTCCAATTTGGTACAGTTCCAAATATCGGGTTACATAAATGGAGGTGAGTGAGTCAGGGGTCAAATCTATCCAGGCTTCACTAGACCTTCTTACTATAGATAGAGGTTAAAGTGGGGGGGGGGCCCATTCTTCATCACTATGGCAAACCCAAAGTTGATATTAAACAATTGAAAAGGTTTCTGGAAATGAGTTTCTTTTTATTTTAAAATCGTCTCATGCTTTGGCATCAGGCGGTGTTTTGTTCATTGTATATGTTCACCTGTAGAATGGCAGAGATTCCTGAAAACTTGAGAAAATTTTAAAATAAAAATAAACTCATCTCCAGAAACCTTTTTAATTGTTTAATTTAAATCTATTCCTCTTTTCGCTTTCCACTTCTTCCATCCATATTTCCAATTTTTTTTTCCCAAATCCATATTCTTATTTTCTATAGGATCATTCAAATAATAATCTGTATATATTTATCAGGTATCTTTCTCCATTTTTACCCCTTTGTATATTTCCCACTTTCATAGGTTTCTCCGTCTTGTAACCCCAAGGAGAATCCTCTGTAAGACCTGTGTGTCTTAATAAAGGTTTTTGTGTGTGTTGTGTGTGTTCAATTTAAATCCAGGATATTTAAATCAATTGATACCAAAGTTTATTTACCATTTAGTTCAATTAGTTTCCCATTTTCCTATGTGACATGATGGTAATTATAAAAAAATCCAAGAAAAAGTGAGAGTAATGTTTCTTTTTTACTATATCGATAGAATACTTAGAGCTTTAAAATCTTACGTTTCTTCTACAGGTGGAATTCAAAATTTGAGTTAACTCGTGAAAGAAAGCTCGTGTTCTATCAATATAATAAAAAGAAACATTTCTCTCCGTTATCCTTTGATTTTTTTTTTATATATCTAAGAAGATATTATTTATATATTTCCAATTTTTTTCTTCCAAATCCATATTCTTATTTTCCATAGGATCATTCAAAAAAATAATAATCTGTATATATTTATCATGTGTATGTAATCTTTCTCCATTTTTACCCCTTTGTATAGTTCCCACTTTCATAGGTTTCTCCGTCTTGTAACCCCAAGGAGAATCCTCTGGAAGACCTGTGTGTCTTAATAAAGGTTTTTGTGTGTGTGTGATATTATTTATATAAAAAAAAGGAATAATGCTTATTCACGGGGATTAGATAATTCAAAAAAGTATTGATAGTCAGTGAATTAGAGAAGAAGAAGAAAAAAATATGATGTACGTATGTAAACACTTATATTTACATATTTTCAACTTGAGCCCTGGGAGGTTTCTCTACCTTGAGAGAATTCTCCTCCAGACAGAGATGAGGAGTTCAATGATGATTGTTCAGAAAGATTATACCAAAGAGAGTTCGACACTAAAAGGTCGATGCCGTGAAGAAACAGAAGAAGAGAGGTGCGTGACAAGTTTGTTTGACAATGTGTCTTGAGATTAAACTGGAAGGATAAGGAATTTAAAACAGCTGTTTGTCTAAAGGACATTGAACTTTTAGTGGCGCCGAAGTTTTATACATTGGCGTCAATTTACTGCTATTTGTCGAAGAGTACAAGGATAGTGGATCATGAAAATATCATAGGGATTGATATAGTTGTGACTTTTTGTAGTTAAGATGCGTTATGCCTCCACCATATAGTAAGTAAGTACTTTGGCAATGGTGGGTAGATGAATGTATATACATGTAAGTATATCATCTGTCTACAGAGATGTAGTGCCAGACCATATTTAAAATTGATTTAAATCAGGGGTCTGCAAAGTGCGGCTCGCGAGCAACATGCGACTCTTTGAATGTAAAGCTGCGGCTTTTTATATAGTTCCATACGTAAATATTATTTATGCGAGTACTATTTATTGTTGACAAGAAAAAAATCCGTGGTTCTTTAAAAACTTTGAAATTTTGCAAATTGCAATTTTTTATTCTTCCGACTCAAAAGGTTTGTCAATCCCTGGTTTAAATGATCGCATAAGAAAACAAAACACAATAAAATCAAGTATAACATGATAAAAAAAAACTAAGGTATAATTATACTTGTATACATCGATAAATGGTTAGAAAAACCCTTTTTTAGGAGTTATTCTAACTTTGATGGGTTAAAAAAGAGCGTAACATGTGTGACAAGAAGCAGATATTTGCGAAATTGGAATATGACGCTACCATGCTATCTGGTTTACATTTCGCAACGTCGAGGTTGATGCCAACAGTATCTACGTAAGTTTGCCCTGAAATATTGCCCAAGCTATTCGTTTAATCGATGGGAGAGATGCAATTACCTCCATAAAGGTATAGCGTATCTTTTTATGATCATTTTGGCAAAAAGTATATAAGATCTCATAATTTCTTAATTGAAACTCTTTTCACCCTAGATTATTTTTTAATAACGTAGGTAAATTATTTTCAGAAACCTGTCGCCTCATTTAATTCATTCTACAATTTTACAAAGGTGAAAAAAAAAATACTAGGAGAAATCCTGGAATATCATCTGAATAGAAGAAACAGTACCATGCTCTCATGATTAATAATGGGTTACCTAAAATGTTTTTCTTCAAGGATGGAAGAAATACCTAACAAAAACTTAAATGTAGATACAGACCAGCAAAGTACATACATTTGATGACCAGTCTAGGGGATTCCGAAGGACCATTTCATTAGACCTTTGAATTTCTAAAAAGAATTAAAATTTTTATCGCGTTAGTTTATGACCACCTAACGAAGGGATAAGAAGGTTTTAATATTCAAAAGAAGCCACCCAAAAGATAAAATAAGAATGCAATTATTGCATTCTTCTATCAAACATTTGTAGATAAAAGTTATTTTATTGAGTTCCCGCATTTTGAGTTATTTTTTCCTTGTTCGGAATTGTCGTTTCATCAAATATATTTTCCCTTCAATAAACAATAAAGTTAAAAGTCATTCTCCATTTAAGGAACCAGATTTCAACTGTCTTATATTTGGTATTCGAATCAAGTTTAAAAATTCTGAAAAAAAAAATATTTCTACAAAACCAGGTAAATTTTAAACCAAACATTTTGTGATATTAAATGCAATATGAAATTGAAAATTGAGTTCGAGATTTTGAAAGCTAGAACTCAAATACATTAGGTTTAAAACTAGAGAACTAAAAAAAAAGAAATCATTTTTTAAAATATACATAAAAGACAAAAATTCTAATATTTCAATTTGTAATATATTAGTAAATCCAATTATATATAGTGCGTCATGTATATAATAATAATAAATTGAATTAATATAATAAAGAATTAAAAGTAAATTGATGATAGAGAGAGATATGTAAATATATATTTAATAGAGAAGAATTCTTACTGATTTAATAATATACGGATTAAATTAGAATTGAAATCTAGTCAAGAGAATTAAATTATTTAAAACAAATAAGTTAAATTATTAAATCCAATTAAATATTCGTATGAGAATAAATAGTAATTTATTAACTCACGTTTTTAAAAGTTAATTTATTTTTATAATATCACAGAAATATTATTTCCGGAAAGGTATTTTTTTTTTCAATTTTATTGTGGTGGTAATCAATTTATATTATTCCAATATATCTATAATTTCACAACCTAGTAATCTTTTTTTTTTATAATAGAAAAAATATTTATTTAAATATCACAATTGGTCAAATCATTAATAGAAAAAAAAAAAACAGACGATAATATTTCCATTTTTTCAAAAAAGGAAAAATAATTATTGTGCGTACACATTTTCAGAATAGATTTTTAATCACAGATAAATAAATAAAAAAGGGTAATCTAATTTTAGCACCTGGTCCCACCAGATAAAAATTGTAGCAGACGGTAGTCAAGCCGCCATGTTTTCCCGCCATGAATAGTTAAACAAGGCCTAACACATTTAGCTTCATAGAAGAAGGCGAGGTAAATAAAATAAGATCAACTGCTCCTTTAAATGATTCTTCTGCAGTTCTTTATATTCATGGAAATTATTTGTGCCTTTTTTTTTTGCAAAAAAAGGGGGTCAAATTTTTGTGGTTTCTCTATTTTTTAAATATTATTTTTCTGTGCGTGGCGTGCTTATTACATCTTTTTTAGTTTAAAATAAATTTGAAATTCCATTATAAATATTTCTAGAAATATTCTAGAATATTTGTAGATTTAATTTTTATATCTTGATATTTTAATAAAATAATTTTTAAATATTGTGAACGTATTTTTAATAAATATAAAATATTACTATTTTTGACGTACATTTTATTTTGTAGTTGTTCATGTTTAAAAGTGAATTTAAAATGTGTTCTAGATATATTTCCAGAAATATAAAAATACAATTTTACATAAAAACTTGAATATGTATCATTTTGTATATTTAATCTCCCATTTATGTACAGTTAAACCTGTCTCTAGCGGGACTCACCAAAATAGGGTGCTATAGAGAGGGGGTGCTATAGACAGGTCACTTTTAATGTAAATCGCATCGTATTACGTATATAAAATCGGGCGCTATAGAGAGGAAGGCGCTATTTAGAGGGGGCGCTATAGACAGGTTTAACTGTATTTTCAAATATAAGAATTCAAAATTGTAATCTACAAAATAAGTTTTACTTCGTTATTGTAGTGATTCCACTTGCCGAATTGTGTTCTCTTTTTAAGAAGAAAAATACCGTAAATATGACATCAGAGAAAAGGATAATTATATAAATATAAAAAGATAGATATATGGTATGTGCTGAAGAGTTGTTGAATTTTTCAAAATAAAATCTTATATTTTATGATGTCTGAGATTGGAGGCAACTAATAGGTAGAAACACGACAGTTATAAAATAGTTTTATATTTGTTTTAGAGTAAAAATTTTCAAAGAGGGGCGGCGGCTCACAAAATATATGGAGATTGAGAACTGTCTATAAATAAAATTTGTTTAAAATATGCTTTAAAAAGAAAGATGTTTTATTTATAAAAGTTTAAAAAATCACGCTAAAATGGCATTATTTTTTTGTACATGTACAGCTTAATGCGTTGATGGAGGAGGATTAGTAAACGCTTCCATTAATCAATGTCACTACTTAATCAGCCCTGGATAGTTGGCGTTTTTGGATTCTCCAGGAGAGAGAATCCGAGTTATGACTCTCTCTTTAACCAGATGTAAAATACTAATTAGTACATCTGGGTTAAACCAGGTATGAAAATATTCTTAATAGTTTAATCTTAGATTGTGTTAAAGCTTTTCTAAGATTTCTAATCGTAAAGTTGCATAACATAATCACGATCGCGGGTCAGAGAATAAATTCCCAAGGATCAGACTGATCATTTGAATTTATAAGCGATAGACACACACAGACACAGAGAGAGAGAACAAATAACATAGTTTTATTGACATCTTGTCAAAATATAGACAAAAGTACACGCTTGTTCGGCGGTACATATACTAAAATTGGAACGATACAGAGAAGATTAGCATGGCCCTGCGCAAGGATGACGCGCAAAATCGTGAGAGAGTGTGTGTTTCCCTTCCAAAATTAAATCTAAATTATTCCAGAAATTCAAAAAAATCAACGATTAGTTGATATTTTTTCCTATAGATGGCGCAAGCCATCAGCACAACTTTTAGTTTCGCGTTCAACTGATGCCTTTAAAAAAATAAAATATAGTTTTTTTAAGTTTCAAATAGAATATCAGATTGTTATATAAGGGCTGATCAAAATCAAATTAAGGGTTGAATCTAGTCCATAAGATCATGCATTTCACAAATATCTGGTGTTTTACCATGGGGGGAAAAAGTCTATAATTTTAGTAGGCCAAGCCATTTCTGATTTTATATATAGGTAATATATCATATAACAGATGAATCTTTTATAAGGAGAAGTGCATCTGCATCTAAAAAATCACATATTCAAAAACTCCCAGAACTCTTTTAAAATAAATCCAATTTACTAAATGCAAATAAAAAGTACAATAAAGGGATGGAAATCAAAGATGGAAAAAAGCAACAATTGGAATCATTCATCAAGAAAATGGAAGAATAAAAAACACGCGAAAAGACCATAAATTTGGAGATTGTTTGAAACCCACCCCTAACAATTTACATTATAAGAGGAAAGAAGAAAAAAAAAAAAGCCGCTATCGGCTGAAAATTTTGGCGGGAAACAGTAAAATTGTCAGTGACCGTATAATATTTGAATAAAGAAATGATATAATCCCAACTTATAACTTTTAAGAAACCTCGTCGAAAAGTTATGTAGGTCTATTAAAAGAGAGTTAAATCTTTATTTTGTTCTATTAATATGCAAATACAAGTTGCTATAAATGCAAATCAAGACAATTTATAGGCGTAGTGGTAAACATGATTGGTTGGTTACATTGCTTACCGAACTAATTTGAAGCTTGTTGATTTGTTGAGGCAGTAGTTCGATATTTCCTAGGTGACACAAAAGATTTCTACGTCGAAAATTATTATTTTAAATATCATAGAGTAAGCTTGAGCGCTCCATTCCTTAAAGGAGCAAACTCTTAAATAATTCTTTGTTTAGGTTAGATGGTGAAATTTTAAATATTTTTTTCAAAAAATAACCAATTTTTTTCTTATAGAATAAAATAATTCTCTCTTTTTTGTGTATGTATACAATATTAACGCGATAAAGACAAAAGTGTTGAGATGATAAGATAATATAATTAATTAGGAAAACAAACAATTTATTTACGTCAAGAGAACCTAGCGTGGAAAAGTGAAAAAATAGAATGAATAATGATAATTTTTAAAAAAATATCCCAATAGTACGTGGTACAGGACATGATAATCATGGTGGGTAATAGTTGGCGACTGCTTTTACTGTAAGTTTCCTACATGTCTACATATGTAGAAAGCTGTTCGATTTTTGTATTTATAAGTGTGTCAGAGCCCCGTTGGACTTTTGCAAAAATCGGAGGCCTTTTAAGTATTTAAGCAAAAAAAAAAAAAGAGTGCCTAATGGGGGATTAGATCCTGGGTCGTGTCTGTCAAAAACTGAGGTTTATACAACTCTTCCAACCACCCCCTTATAATAATGATAATAAAACGAAAGAATGAAAAAAAAAACCTTTTTTATCCGATTATCACATGTTTATCATGTTCATCAATACGAATTATAACTTCAATATTAAAAAAATGAGAATGTAACATTAACATTTTGATCTTAAATCAATTTATCAATCTAAAAAAAAGTAAACGGAGAACTTAAAAAATTATGGTCTTAAACACGATTGGATTTCAATATGCAATTGAGTTTCTCACACGAGAATTGTATTCGAGACTGGAAAATCTCATTCTTAAAATACGGTCCGGAGCTATTATATACGATAAGGTCTTAAATAGAGAATCGACTTTATGATGGATGAGAGGCCATTTCAAGAGACATATCCAATACTCTTACAAGAGAAAAAATAGAGGAAAATTCCAGGGAAAAGTCACCACAAGGAAGATATATATATCTAGCTACAACTACTAGAGGAAGTCTAAGACTCTGTAGACAGTACTGAGGATACCGTAGATTGCGTAGAGAAGTCCATTATGGAAAATAACGGTCAGTCAGGACACTACACTCACCAAGACACCACCGTGGATTCCATACAAGGGCGAACAAAAACAATAAAGAACACATCCACACAGCAGCATTTCTAAATCTCTTTCAATGAAATGTACAGACGAAACGAAATATGAATAGAAAAGACCATCATCAAAACTACCAATCAGTCAAGAAAAATTAAACTCAACAAAGACAAATTTCGATTCTATATAAAGAGAAGCTATAACAATGTGTAACACAACCACACAGCAGCATTTCTAAACCTCTTTCAATAAACCTTTTCAATGGAATGCACAGAAGATCAACAAAAAGACCGTCAAAGAAGGTAAGAGTGAGTCAAGAAAGTAAACTCAACAAAGACACCACCAATGTGGATTCCCCATAGAATGACAAACTATAACAATTAAGAACACATTCACAGAGCAACGCCACTTTAAATATCTCTCAATGGAAACTACAGAAGAAACAACAGTTGTAGAAAAGTTTGTCAAAACCAAACTCATCGAAGACAACAGCGTAGATTCTATAAAAGATAGACCAAAAACTTCAAAGAACATTATACATAATTTGTAAGTATCTTTAGAGTAAGTAAATAGAATGGAACTATCTAAGACTTATAGAAATATACACACAACAATAATTTTCCCGTAAAAAGGGAGAACAACAATATATCACACAACAGCAGCAGTAGCATTTCTAAACCCTCATTCAACAGTAAGTCCAACACAGTGGTGATGCAAACTACAGGACAGATGACAATGTCTGTCATACGGGGGGTGACACACGAGCAGCTATCTTGGTCCCGTCTCGACGTCTATTTTAAGGGAGAGACAGACAAGCGGAGATAATACGACAGACATACGCTCTCTAATGGGCGCAGCTCATCATTTAGAGGAGGGGAGGAGCTCATCACTACTCATCTGTCTAGAGGAACCATTCCTCCAATTACCCCCGTCTGGATCAAATGTCCTTAAACCAATTTACTCAATGTCCCGCGATACCTACAAACGTCAGCTTTTGCACGTGGAAGATCGTTTTCTTTTGCCTGTTATGATAGAAAGCTGTTTTTATATAAAATTTGATATTTTCGCAGGAAAGATTTTATGCCCTGTCACTTCACTTATGAGATACAACCTTGATAAAAGATGACCATGTGTCTAGACATATGTCTCGCTACCATTTTCTTACTCTTCCATGGTGACATATACGCTGGCTGGAGGCCAGAATACAAAGATGTCGCCATTGAGGTGCCAGCTAAAACATCGCGGTGTTACACCATTGGCAGAGAGAATGGTGGAATACTGATTGAAGCAGCTGTTGCAAGGCTACTGAAATCCTTGACTGGAATAAACGTTTTGTTGTTCTAGAGAGATTTGAGATTTAAAAATATTTTATTGACCTCATACACAAGTCAATGGTAGTAGTATATAATAATCATAAAAAGAGGGATAAAATAAAGGAATAAACTATATACAGTTATGTAAAGTCGAGGAGATTCCCCCAACGACAACTTCTAGAGAGAGCGAGAGACAAAAACCTCGTGTTGCAACGTTGAAAATAACTAAATAATACTTTTATTGAAAAGTAATTTTATTTAATAAAACTGGAAATATTAAGTATTAACTAACTAGTATCATTAACTATATGAGGGGGTCGGTGGGGAAGGTTGGTTAAACCGTTTGGTTTTCGACCACTACGACCCGGGTTCGATTCCCGCATTGGACACTTTTTTTCTGTCCAATGGCCCCCGACTCTTGCAAAAGTCCAACCCCACCAGCGAGTGCAAGTAACCAAACGGGGCTCTGGCACATTCGTAAGTGCAAAGTCGAACTGCTTTTCACATGTGTAGACATGTGGTGCGCTTACAGTAAAAGCAGTCGCTAACTACCCACCATGATTATCATGGCCTGTACCACGTGAACTAGGGATAAGCAAAAAAAAAATTAACTATATGACTACCGATCCAGGGTAGCCTAGTGGACATGGCATCTGCCCAGTAAGCGGAACACTGTGGGTTCGATTCCCATCCCTGGACACTTTTATTTTTCCGTTTATCATTACTCTTCACAATTTATCCTTTTATACTTCATCCCTTAGGGTAGAAATAATCGTTATTTCTCCTTATTTTAATTATTATGAAATGTTTTATTCTTATCCTAAAAACATAATGTACATGCTGTATTATTCTTGGTGGATAGTTAGAGACTGTATTTACTCTAAATACATGTCTATACAGATAGAAAGCAAAGAAAGGTGACACCGGGTAGCTGTTAGGTTGTGGAAATATATGCAACTAGGAATATATGCAACTTGAGGTTGTGTAAATATTCGTGATTTTTTTTTTATGGTGGGGACATTTTCAATTGGTGCTGTCCTTTCTGTTTATCTCCGTTCTCTTTGAAGATGGTTGATATCTTTGTTGACCGTTTGCTTTTACAAGGATGCCAAGAGCCCCGTAAACCCCCCAAATGTGATAGTAATAAAAATGAACGACTTCAGAGAAATATTTTCAAATCTGCCAAACCCCATTTGTAGAAGACCTCGAAAACTTACTATTTGCTAATAAAGAAAACAGCAATGATACGTTGGGATTTTCAATTAAAAACAGGTGATGGCAATCTAACTGAAAGTCCACATGGAATCTAGATATTCCTATAGGCTGGTGTGAGAAGAAAGACGTGATAAGAAGCTGGAAGGAGGTACACATTCAGGACATTTAAAAGAAGATACAATAAGGAACAAAATTCCAGCGGGAAGCTACACAACCAGGAAGACACAAGATAACAACTACTAGAGGATAGACAGGAAGTGTGTCTACACTCTGTAGATGGAAAGGAAGTGTGTCTACACTCTGTGGATGGACAGGAAGTGTCTACACTAGGTAGAAGACGGTCAACAAAGTTATTAACCATCTTCAAAGAGAACTGATATAAACAAAGAAGAGAGGACAGCACCAATAGAAAACGTCCCCACCATAAAAATCACGAATATTTACACAACCTGAAGTTGCATATATTCCTAGTTGCATATATTTCCACAACCTAATAGCTACCCGGTGTCACCTTCTTCAAATTAAGGAAACCCTTCCGAAAGCTCAGCTTGTTTTATGTTCGTCTACAATAAAAGAATTGGCACTCACGATTTTTTTTTAAATGTCTTTTACAACCTTAAGTACCGGAGATTCTCTAAAGAAGAAGGGAACGTGCCGTGTTTACTTGTGGCTTAAGGAAGTCTGGTGAGTCAAGTGCTAAATAAGGCACGTTTACACACACACAGCCATGTAGCGACTTGGTTGGGTGTTCTATAGACTCCAACTTCCCCATAATTGTCTTTAGACAGGTCATATTGTGAGAACCACGGTTTTTCCTGTTCCTAATACTGTCTAGATATGCAAATCAATTACAGAATATCTAATGACGTCAACATAGCAATGCAAATCTAATACAATAAAGACTGTATATATAAAACTATTAAAACCATTTTCTTCCTTATTTACACAGTATTTTAATATTGGGATGCGCCTTATTCTTGATTTTCCAATATATTTCTGTCTTCTGCTTCTACTCGTTTCCAAAAGTAACTTTTCTTTCTTCCCTTCAAGACAAATCTCATCTTACCATTTTTTTTGTGTACTTTCTCTTTAGCTTTGAAAAAGTTCCTGGTCTGAAAACTTCGAGTTTTTTTTTTCTGTTCCAAATTTCATAATTTTTTTCTAATACAATATGCCAGACCAATGAAAATGGCACCAAAACAATTTGAACAAATTCTGACAAAAGTTATCCATTGTGACATATTCTATCATATCTGTGCATTCTGCGAAGAAGATGATACATTGTTAGGCATAAATTAACACACACACACACACACACAAAGCAATAACTGGCCATCTATACATATAAAATGAAAGGATTTAAAAGCACGAATGTTTCTTTTATACATAATACAAACTTCTACTGCCCTTACTGCGATAAATAAATATATATATATATATATATATATATATATATATATATATTGGGAGGACTTGGCTCATCAGTGGTGAACCCTCCCAGCGGTTTCGCCAATAGAGCTCTGAGAAGCGGTCTGGTGGATTAAATTGGCGAAACCGCTGGGAGGGTTAACCACTGATGAGCCAAGCCCTCCTAATATATTTATTGATCGCAGTAAGGGCAGTAGAAGTTTGTATTATGTATAAAAGAAACATTCGTGCTTTTAAATCCTTTCATTTTATATGATACATTGTCTTAGTGCATTTTTCAAACGTTCCTTGTTTAGATATACAAATATCTTCCACTTGCAAACTTACAATTCCAGTTGTCAAATATACCTTTTCTCTATTGAATTTTTATTCATGTTCGGATAAAGAAATGGATATTTACTGCCAAAAATTTTCTTAATTTATATTTTTTAAATACACATTCAATGTGAAAAGCTATAATTAACTAATTTTAATAAACGACAACAATTAATTCGATATAAACAATGCTAACCAAAGAAGTGGCATAGCCCTCAAGAGTCCATAGAAAGAATGGATCGACACAAGCAAGATTCAAACATACCATTCTACTTTATATTCCAAGATAATAATAAAAGAAAAAAAATATATTCTAAGAGAAACGCTCCATCCATTAATATATTTCTTCAATACCAGTTTTACTTTAGTGTTAACTCTAGCTTGAAATTACTCAAGTCAATATACCAATACATATTTTTTGTCAACATCTTCCAAAAAAAAAAAAAAAAAGAGAAGGATTTACATATGGTGTCGTTATGTGAAACGGCGTCACGGTTCCTTTATTTTTAATGGATATTTTCATGTTTGAAGGTTTTGAGATATTAAAATAAATGATAATGCGTGGCTCTCTATAATGTTGAGATAAAGATTTAATGGAACTTTGATGGGGGACACCCCGTCATAATGGTTATTAGAGAGTTATCGTTGTAATAGTTTATTTTCAATTTTATATCGCTATATGGGGGAATATTAAATGATAGTGAAGAAGGAAGCCTGGCTCATCAATGGTAAACCCTTTATAGAATTTCGATAGCCTAATCTACCAGACTTTAAAGACTATTGTATCAACATTTTATCTTGTAGTAGGGTTTGTAAAACCAGAAAGCTTGAAAATAAAATAAATAATAAAACGATAAACTCATCCTCTCGGTAGTTGTTTTTATTTATTACTAGCCGAATGACCCGGGCAACGCCCGTGTTTTACCCGATTGAATGTTTTGATTCAAATTCTATTTGTTGCAATTCTAAATTGGCGCCTTAATTAATTGCATATGTTGGTTGATAACTATAGCCTACCGCCCGCCATGCGCGCGCACAGGGAAGTCACGTGCTCGCCGGCAGCCAACGGGCGCGCGCCGCCGGCGGGGGGGGGGGGGAAAGGTGGCGTGACCGTAGCCAACCAATAAAAGCAAACGGTGACAGAGTCGGTCGGTTGATTGATTAGGAAAGACGCCCGTAACAGTATATAGTATTCTATGTTATGATGCATAGCGCGCCATCTGTTATGAATATTCGAAACTATTATAGACGCGTATTCTATGTATTGCAGAAAATTTTACTTTTCCAAAAATCGATATTTTATGTCTTTTTTACTTTATATTTCAGTTCTAAGCATATTCTTTTTGAATTTTTAAGAAATCTCTTTCTCCAATTTTGATTTTTTTTCCCGAGTCATGCTTCCTCGAATCATTATAATAATAATTGAAGAGTGTCAAACACTAGATGTCACTTAGAAGATTTCTACAAAATAGTCATCTATGAATAGAAAAAATGACTCCAGGACAGAGGCTTGATCAAATCATTATAAAATAATTGAAGACACAAGGTAATAAGACCAAATCCAAATATATAAATAGTTTGTGACGTTTCGGTAACAGCGTTGTTACCATCTTCAGACAAAAGTACTGAATGTAAAAGGTGTCACTTAAAAATTTTCTACAAAACAGCCATCTATAAATAGAAAAACGACTCCAGGACAGAGGCTTCAAACTTTAACTTGAAATTCGATTTCATTTCTGATTGAGATGGCTTCTCAAAGGAATATTTTATATTATTTGATTTTATATTTTTAATTTATCGATTAGCTTTTCACATCGAGAATGTACATTAAAATATAAATTAAGAAAATGTTGCCAATAAATAACCCCCCCACCTTCTCCTAACATGATTTAAAAATTCAACCAGGCGTAGCAAGTTAGAGAGTACTAAATAAACGCTTAAATAAGGCATATCCTCACTGACTGTTCACATGAGTATTTTGATGGCAGAGCGCCATTTTTAATATTGATTTCAACACCTGATCTTTTTATATTTTATTTTTTATTTCGTTTTTTCATATAGACTATAGGAATATATATTTCTATCGTCGAAAAATTGTATGTAAGAGAGCGGCGCTATATGGAAACCTAAATGTAATCATTAAAAAAAGATGAAATAGTATTTCCGGCATGAAGTTGGCATGATAAGAATGTTAAAAGAGTCCGTCTATAGCTCTGATTACAGCATAGTATGATAAATGGTCGCACCACCCACATGGAGAGAGCCTGCTTATACAATAACCTAATTAAACCCTCACGGAATTCGGGTTTGCCGACAGAAATGGCTCCATACTCAATGAATTTAATTCTAATGATGTCTTTTCTCATATACAGTACATAGAGATAGCCCCGGGTTCCTGAGAATGTAAAACTCTAAACTACAATTGTATAAATATAAATCATTATTAATATTGTAGTGAAGTATTTAGTATTTTACTACTCTGTAAACTTCCCTCATTCCTTATCTTTTATTTATCCTTCATAGTTTGTTCTTGTCTTGAATAAATTGTTGTCTCATCCTGAAGTTTGTCTTCCCTAATTTTCCACGTGGCAATATCATTCTATATACAGTTTACTATATACAGTTACGAGCGTCATTCTTCATCAGTCATCTCTGTCACCGTTTGCTTTTTTTTTTTGAATGGCGCCCTCCTATTGGTCGGCTACGATCACGCCACCTTTGCCCCCCCCCCCCCCCCCCCCCCCACTCGCTTTTACGTTTTTGTAACCATTGTGTTGGAGCGGGTCGCTCCTTAAATAAATGCATATATTAGTTAATAACCAAATGGAATCCTCTCTTTCTTTTTCCCAGTAAGAGACGCCTACGGAAGCCAACAGTACATAGACAGATAAAGCACATAGGCTATAGTTATTAACTAACATATGCATTTATATAAGGCGCCAATTTAT
The DNA here is from genome assembly GCA_030710605.1 of Cordylochernes scorpioides. Lineage (NCBI taxonomy): Eukaryota > Metazoa > Arthropoda > Arachnida > Pseudoscorpiones > Chernetidae > Cordylochernes > Cordylochernes scorpioides. The sequence continues at coordinate 19,667,123 of CP092868.1, forward strand.
AATTGTAACAAATAGTATTTGAATCAAAACATTCAATCGGGTAAAACACGGGCGTTGCCCGGGTCATTCGGCTAGTTTATTATAATGACAAGATTTGCGCTGATAACAATGCTAGGAATCCTTATTATAATGCAAAACAATAACAAAATAATATTTTAAAGAAAAAAAAAAAGTTAGAGAATATAAATTTTCTACGAATTTTAGAATTATAATGAACGTGTTGTTTTATAGTCAAAAACCTTTTGTTTAATGGTAGAATTAATAATTGTTTTTCGTATATTTTAAATAACAATGTATTTTTTAAAATGAAAATTCCCAGAAAATACGCTCTATTGTATAAAACTAGGAAAACATCGTAAATTTTATAATTTTAATTAAAAGATATAAAAAAAAAACAAGAAGTTCATTTAAATTATAAAACTCCTGGGAAATTTTGTTATAATAAGAAAACGGCTTCGCGCTTTCTCTTCTATGAATTTTAAGTATATTTTTTGACCAAATTAAAGATATAAGAGAGTAAAAAATAAGGAATTGTTAGAGGAAAATGATTCTTCTGCAAATTTTAATTATCGCAAAAAAGTTATGCATATGAATGATATAATTTGACAGCATTATTTTCTACAAACAAATTATAAGAAGAAATGACTTCAAAAATGCTTCTATGAAAAACAATTTTCGATTACTTATTAAAGAAACTTTGAAAAACGAGTCAACAGCAACAAAAAAAAAAAAAAAAACCTAAAATATAAGATATTTTCTATTTTAAATTCCTATACAATTATGAAAATATTTTTCAAATATATTAACGATTAATATTTGAAACAGATAAAATCTTGAAAACATTTTTCTCTCCCTCTTCTAAAAAATAGATATCAAATGTTACTTTAAAAAAATCAGTAGTCAAAAAGTGAGAAAAAAGCCTAATATATCATCTATATATAAAATCCTTTTTTTTTTCCCCTCAAAATGAGATTAATGTAATGCGAGAAGTTGCCGCTAGGCGGAGTTACATCCCAATTACGAGGTCCAATTAAAAGGTCGGTAGAGAGAGATATGGATTAGGTAGGCCATTGATTATCCTTAATGAGGTAGTCTGCTTCAAAATCCGGCATATGGTGGTAGGCTTAGCTGGGGCACACTGATCGCGCGATTACATCTTCTTCCTAAAGAAGGTTTTAACAATACCGTAGAACCTCCCTAGGACACCTAGTTACAGAGATAAAGTGTGCTTTAGAGATTTAAAAATATTTTATTGACCTCATACACAAGTCAATGGTAGTAGTATATATAGTAAAATGTATATAGTATATAGTAAAAATGGATAAAATAAAAGAGGGATAAAATAAAAGAGTAAAATATATACAGTTATGTACAGTCGAGGAGATTCCCCCAACGACAGAGAGTCCTCCTCCAGACAGTAAGTGTGCTTTAGAGAGAGGTGTTCTTTTACCGGAGAGTTGCTAAATAGTAAAAATTCTAATTTTGACAATAAAAATTGTCCTTTGTAGAGAGGTGTCCTCTCGTGGAGGTTCTATTGTAATAGATGAAGAGTGGGTCGTTTATACTGTATTGCCACGTGGAAAATTAGGGAAGACAAAAACTTCAGGAGGAAACAAAATTTATTTCAGGGAAGGACAAACTAAGAATGGTAAACAAAAGATAAGCCACGAGGGAAATTTACAGAGTCGCAAGATATAAAAATAAAAATGACCACTCTGTTAATAAAAAATAAATAAAAACTATGTTACAGTATATATGAGTTTGCTTGCGTAAATCTGACATAATCAGTCCTTAAGGATGTGATGATTTACACTCATGAGGACAATACTTAAGGAGTAGTACTTATCAGCATGTACATCGGGATTCAGAAAATAACTCTGAGATATATTTGATGCACAGTGATCCGCGCACCGCCGTACCCATGATGGCCTGGGATGACTCTTCACTGACCATCACAATCAACCCCATGGAGGTAACTTCTCCTCTCACTGGGTTCAATTTGGAATAACTACACTCATGGAGACAAAACTTATGAAAGCTGTACCTTTTAGCATGTATATCGGGATTCTGACAATAACTCAAAAGAGTCGGTGGACGAATGGGTAACACCCTCGATTCCCGACAGTCATAAACCGGGATTAAATCCAATGTTAACATTTTGTTTAATATGTGAATAACCTTCATTTATTATTCATTGTTGCAATTAACATAAACTAGGTTGTTCTTTTTGAGCGGTAACCTAATAAAGGTATTTTGGAACAAAGAACAAGACAATAACTCTGAAAGATAGTTGATAAACGGTAACCTTTATTGGAAACATACGAGATAACCAAGTATGAACAAAATTGCCTCTGTTTCCTTAAAAAAAAAAAAAAAATACAGTACACGCTTGTTCGGCAGTAGATATACTAAAATTGGAACGATACAGAGAAGATTAGCATGGCCCCTGCTCAAGAATGACACGCAAAATGGTAAAGCGTTCCTTAAAAAAAAAAAATGACATCAAAGACTTTCCACTTCTTTGCCCATGAGTGTAGGTATATTTACCATTGAAATAGTGTGCTGGGTTTGTTTGTATTCTCTCTCTATAAGTTTATCTATCACAGGTTTGGAGGTGGTCAACAGCCCCGCTGACCTAGATTTACCTTGTTTATATTTGATGGCGTCACTCTTGACCTAACTTTATCTAAGTCACACCCATATACAACAAACTGTTTATAAAAAATAATATTGGAAAGCATCTGGTCATATCTTTCTCAATTTCTATACATGAGTGATTTGTATCTATATATTTGTAAGTGTGTATAATCTAGGTATACTAAATGTCTACAAACTTTCTGTGAGGTTTTAAACTGAAATTACGAGCACACACACTGTAAGTATACCGAATGTCTAATACATTCTGTTAAATAGAAAACTATAAAATACTTATACTGTAAATGTCTACCAATTCTGTTACTATGTGAAAAACTGTGTCTATATATTGTAAGTATACAAAAATGTCTACAAACTCTGTTAGTAGATTGAAACACTAAGTGTTTATACTGTAAGTATACAAAAATGTCTATAAACTCTGTTAGTAGATTGAAACACTAAGTGTTTATACTGTAAGTATACAAAAATGTCTACACATTCTGTTAGTAGGTATAAAACTGTTAATTCTGGCACTCTAAAACTGTAACACATATTTAAAACTTAGAAAACTGTATGTATAAAGGGCTGTAAAAACTTCTGTAAGCGAGTATCACAAATCTACAATGAATAATGTTTCAGGTCGAGAGTTGTGACGGCTTGTAGAGCAAGTTTGATGTCTACACATGTAGAATTGTGTTAGTAAGGAGTTTTCGATTACGTATACTGTAAGTCGACAACATAGAAATTTGTAGATAGAGGATTGAGAATGTGTTGTGAGTGGACAACATGTTTACATGTTTGAGAATTAGCTAAATTCCGGTTATTTATAAGGGGAGAAAATATTTTTCTGCAAGATGTTTCTTTATTTAGAATGTAGGAGGTTTCCAATACTCCTGGAGCTGAATATTCTAAATAATTCTTTGATGATTGAAAAAAAGGAACATGTTGCTGTGGAATATATTTGTTTATCACTCCTGTATACATATGTAATAAAAATTCTAAACTATTATAGACGCGTATGATTCTTTTAATATATTACTCTTCATATTTTCACCCTTTCATACTTCATACTTTCCCATTACTCTTCATATTTTCACCTTTTCATACTTCACCCAAAAAAGTTAGAAATAGTAAATATTTCTCTTTGAAATAAATATTGATTTTTCACAGAAAAGAAACTTATGCGGTGAAACTTCAAGTGTTGTTTATAATCATACGCCGCAGTCCTTTATAAAGTATTTATTAATTTTATTAACAGAGTGATTATTTTTATGTTTATATTTTGCTACTCTGTAAATTTCCCTCGTTGCTTATCTTTTGTTTACCATTCATAGTTTGTCCTTGCCTGAAATAAATTGTTGTCTCATCCTTAAGTTTTTGTTTTCCCTAATTTTCCACGTGGCAATATTAAGGGTCTATAATAGTTTCGAATTTTCATAACAGATGGCGCGCTAATGCATCATAATACATATGTAAAGGAGGAAAACGCAGCAAGTAAGAGAATTGGGACTGATTAAATTGTAAATGTCATCATCACATGTCTACAAACATATACACTCACGTGTATAGAAATGAATACAATCTTAAACTTTGTAAATTTCGCAATCGTCTTTCTTGTTTCAAAATCACTTGAATAGGTAGCGCTCAAAAAGAGCAACCTAATTTATGATAATTGCAATAATGAATAATATGTGAAGGTTATTAAATAAAAGGATTTAAAAGCGCGAATGTTTCTTTTATACATAAAACGAACTTCTACTGTCTTTACTGCGATGAAAAAATATATTGGGAGGGCTTGGCTCCTCAGTGGTAAAACCCTCCCAGCGGTGAGAAGCGGTCTGGTGGATTAAATTGGCGAAACCGCTGGGAGGGTTCACCACTGATGAGCCAAGCCCTCCCAATATATTTTTTCATCGCAGTAAGGACAGTAGAAGTTCGTTTTATGTATAAAAGAAACATTCGCGCTTTTAAATCCTTTTATTTTATATGTATAGATGGCGTGTTATTGCTTTGTGTTAATGTGAAGGTTATTCATTAAATAAAATGTTAACGCGGGATTCAATCCCGGTTCATGACTGTCGGGAATCGAGGGTGTTACCCACTCGTCCACCAACAATCGTCTTTGTGTGTGTGTATGTTCCTAATATATTTTGTTTAAATGGTTACCTGCTCTTTTAGCAGCTTCTCAGTTTGAAAAACTTATTAAAGTTTTTAAAAATAATAAATTTCTATATATACAAGTTAAACGTTTAGATTTATAGAAGTTTTTTAAATTTTATCCGTCGCACGTATAGAGAACAGGTTATTTGATACTCAAAAGTTGTATCTTCAATAAATTTCTACAAAAATATCATCACAGAAAGAATTTTAAAAAGAGCTCTTTTTTTTTAGAGCATATACCATCAATTGGAAATATATATATACCAGATAGGAAAGGCAATGAGAGAAGTTTACACAGAGTAGAAAACTATAATGATCACAAAATAGTTAATCTATATATATATAGAATAATAAATATTTTGTTTCAATATTATGATTGTAAAACGACATTTGAAAATTATCCCGCATGTGTTTCTTTTGAACGAAAAAATCTAAATTTATTTTTGAGGAGAAATAACGATTATTTCTAACCTCAGGGATGAAGTATGAAAGGATGAATTGTGAAGAGTAATGATAAACGGAAAAATAAAAGTGTCCAGGGATGGGAATATAACCTACAGTGTTCCGCTTACCGGGCAGATGCCATGTTCACTAGGCTACCCTGGACATATTTTCCCGTTCATCCCTGAGGTTAGAAATAATCGTTATTTCTCCTCAAAAATAAATTTAGATTTTTCGTTCAAAAGAAACACATGCGGGATAATTTTCAAATGTCGTTTTACAATCATAAGCCGCATTATATTGTATTATAGATTACTCCAATATTAAGAATTGACGATACTAGAGGAGAAGATGACATTATGTTTTACGGAGGAGTAGGGGCTGGGAATACAGCATGTGTCCTACTTCCAAGAAGATGTCACGGAGATCCGTTCCTAAGTGTTTGTAAAACGTCGAGGAAAGTAAACCAACCTTGGAAGGAAAGCTGACTCACAGTAAAGTTCTTATGAAAGGGATCCTTTGTCAACATCTTTAATTACTTCTAAGCAACAACTCTATGGTGGCTTATGTGGAGTATACTTATATGTGGGTTAGTTTAAAATGAATACAAGTGTGCGTCACTTAACGACGGGGGGTAGGGACAGAGGTCGTTAAACGAACATAAGAGTACTTGTACTTAATAGAGGCTCTATGTATAGTGGTGATGTACTGCTGTACGGTACAGTATTCAGATAAAATTTTGGCCAGATTTTTGTTCTTTTCCAAATCAAATAAGTTTCCTACACTAACCATACTGTGGTGAAAAATATTGGGAGAGCCTGGTTCATCAGTGGTGAACCCTCTCAGCGGTTCCGCTCCAGTTTAATCAATCATACCTTTCTAATATTGTATTAGAATGTTCCGATTATGTACTCATGGGCAAAACTAATTATGTTGATGTCGCCGGTCGTGCCGTTTGCTTGTTTTGAAGGAGACAGAGGCAATTTGTTCACACTTGGTTATCTCGTGTGTCTTTAATAAAGGTCACTGTAATGTATTTCAGAGTTATTGTGTGAATTTCGATATACACGCGAAAAGGTACAACTTCCTTATGTTTTGCCGATGAGTGCATATTTGGCGGTACTGTAAAGGAAAACAACTCCGCTAAAGGTATTTCAGAAAACTATGGACATAAGATTTAGAGTTACTGGTTAAATAGCACAAACACTACGTCAAGTCACTCGTAGTTAATTTTGGTTTCTTATTCCGAGCGATGAGACTCAGAATTGAGCTCTAATATGAGTCCGTCGTAAATGCGAACTAGTCGTTAAGCAGAACATCATTAAACGTCCTAAATACCATTTTGGGAATCACTATGGAGATAAAAATGACACTGCATAAAACGATTTATAAGCTAAACTACATATTCTATTAAGAATTTTTATGATGGAGGGGAAAATATTAAACATAATATACGATAACGGAAAAATCATTTTCTATATTTTAAGATTTCGATTATCTCACATTTTTTAAAATTTAATCTCGTTCCATTACACTATCTCTCTATAATGGTATAACTTTTCGATAAAACGACATTTTAAAGGTTTTCCAGAATTCTGTCAACTCGGAAGTACTTAAAGGAGGTTAGGAGGGCGTTCAAACAGTCAACTGGTCAAATACACGTTTCTCTTTGGAAACGGTCAACTACGTGAACCTGGAGCGTGCATTTGGATAGCATCTACATTCTTTACCATACATCTTCTTGGTGTCATCGTAGACGTTTGGAGGTACATAGCAAGCTGCAAGGGGCAAATGGTATCGCATTCAAGAGGTTAGGACGTTCTAACAGTCAACTCGGTCAAACACTAATCTTTCTCTGAAATGGCGTTGGTCAACTGGGTGAACCTGGAGCGTGCATTTAGATAGTATCTACATTCTTGTACCATACATCTCCTTGGGGTCATCGTAGACGTTTGGAGGTATATAAAAAGCTGAAAGGGCAAATGGCATCGCATTCAAGAGGTTAGGACGTTCAGTCACCTCGTTCAAATACAGTACATCTCTACATTATTGTACCATACATCTAATTGGTGTCACAATAGACGTTTGGAGATATATAAAAAAGATGGAAGGGCAAATGGATCGCATTCAAGAGGTTATGGCGTTCAAATAATCAACTCGGTCAAACACAAATCTTTCTCAGAAATGGCGTTGGTCAACTGGGTGAACATGGAGCGTGCATTTAGATAGTATCTACATTCTTGTTCCGTACATCTCCTTAGTGTCACGGTAGACATTGGAGGTAAATAAAGAGCTGAAAGAGCAAATGGTATCGCATTCAAGAGGTTAGGACGTTCAGTCAACTCGGTCAAACACAAATCTTTCTCTGAAACTTTTGTCTTTCTATCAACTTTGCAAACCTGGATCGTGCCTAAGGATAGCATCTACTTCCTTGTCATCTCCTCCATGTCACACTAGACGGTTAGAGAAAGCAGTAAGGCCAAAACACATTTCACATTCATCAAAACATTTTAAAATTAAACATTTTAAAGAATGCTATGTGAAATGAACATACACAATTTCGATTGTTTCAATTCTAAGACCAACGTATTGACACCAAATTTATTTAACACCTAATACCACCTTAAATTACAAAATAAAAACCATTTATTTAAAACGATATGAAGATAATTGTAGTTATTTATTCACCCTAATGGATCTGACAGAAAAAAAAAAAAAAGACCAACTCCATTTGTTGATGATATCTTAACAACTTGCTAATGTTTTTCTAAAAGGTCCCAAAGAGTTGTTTAAAGCCATAATAGAACCAACAAAATGAACAAGAAGAAAAATCTATGTTTGATAATCTTGTTTATTTGAAGATGGTCTTATAACCATTTGAGACATCAAGTGTTACCTACATTTCGCATATAAATCTCAATTTATTACAAAGCCACGAAACAATAGATTCATGCTAACAAGTCGGTGATCTAACATGTCACTACTATTATCTATATAACATAAATAACCATTTAACAACAACAAAATCAATAACAAATTAAAGGAAAATACAAGACATCGTGTTATCCTATTCATACCGGAAAAAAAAATCCATAAACCTATCTAACAAAGAAAATAACACAAAACCTTTTCTTAGATTATTAATAAATAGATAAAGAGAACAACATGCCGTGAACCTTTAATGATACTTGGACACGAATGTAATCATACATCTCTAGGCCCATGTATTGATTGATCTGACCTATATATATATATATTCCTTAATGTAGTAATGTACATGTAGGTCGGTGGGCGAGTGGTATAAACTGTCGATTTTTCACTGCCACGAACCGGGTTCGAATCCCGTACTGGACACTTTTTTTCTGAAAAAAAAAATGCTACAAAGGATCTAATTCTTGCATAACTCCATCCCCACCGATGAGTGCAAGTAATCAAACGGGGCTCTGACACACTTGTAAAGTGAAAAAGTGTAACTACTGTAGAGCATTTACAGTAAAGGCAGTCGCCAACTACAAACGGCGATTTCAAGATTACGAACAGGACATCTTAGAATGCTCAAATTTAATGGAAAAATCAAAACATTCCCGAAAGGCCCCAAATGCGATTCCCAACCAGCCAGTCCTGAACATCTATTGAATTGTATCAAATCCTCCAAATAAAGACCTCTGGGAAAACCCCAGGACTATAATAGAAAAGCTGAAACAATGGAACCTAATGGAGATCCTTTAAACGACTTGAGGAATAAACAACGACACTTCTATCCACAACCACGGCGTTACATTGGTTACCGCATTGTACACGATACCTCAGTAGAGTGCAGTGTTTTCCAGGGGTGTGTATCGCGAGTTTTTTTTAGCCGTCTCCAAAATAAAAAACACATTCCAAAATAATATTTTACCAAAATCAAATACAGTAATGTCTGTTTAATAGAGAATTCGGATTTTTTAGTAGCAGAAAATACCTATAACCTATATATAATAATATTATATATAAATTATATAGCTTTACATATGCATATTTCCTTTATAAATTTAAATTTCTTTCTCCCTCTCTTTTCCCCCACTCCTTTTCTCTATTTCTCAGGATCATCTATAGATAAGGCTAAAGATATTGTAATAAAGTCATTGATCTTGGTCTTAACGTAGGTTTGGGTTTAAAAAGTCGTCTTTCTTATCTCCACTCAATCAAATTAGAGTGTCAAGCTTGTAGAGCTTGTTGATGGTGTCTGCTGGGGATGAGTAGAGGTCATCAATGGATGAGTCAATACAGACAACCATCATGATTGAGTGAAGTAGAATGCGTCTGCAAATGCTGGGTTTAAAAAGTGAATAAACTCTATAGATATAGAGCAAAAAAAGAGATAAAAACACACACATTACAACACTTTTGTAGTTTTTTTTTTAACCAATTTGTCTCAAGGATAGGAAGTAAAGTTCAAGTTGTTCACTTCTAAGAAGACATCGTGATGACACACAGCTGTCAACGGACATGTCACGACAAGTTGGGTGGGTGGGAAGACAAGAAGTAAGGTCACCATAATTCGGTGGGTGGTCAGTTCGAATCCGCAGCACCATCAATATTATTCCTGTCACTCCCCCCCCCCCCCCTTTCTGACAACACCATCTTTGATCAGTTTTCTGTTGACTTCCATTTGAGGTGTTTGGTTAGTTCTCGCTCAACTATTCTCTACATAACACTCCCTAACCACGCAATGTTACATTGATGTGTTCCGCTAAACATGCCAAACCATTTACACATTTACAGAAGGATTGACGCAATTATCCCTAGCAAGGATATCGTGTTTTGTGTGTTGAAACAAACAATTAAATAAATAAAAAAAAAAAAGATGAAGGATGTGAAGCACATTATAAAAAAATATCCATTTGAATATATAATATTCATAATTTGTGGAAAAATAGCACAAAAAAGGTATTTTTTTTTTACTGGGAACTAGTGAGGAAAAATTAAGAAAAGAAAAGAAAAAAAAAAGTATCTGTCGGAATAATTGATGAAACAATTAGTTGAAATTTATTCCGATAGATGGCGCAAGCCATCAGCAACTTATTCTGTGTATTAAAATAAATTATAGAATTGAGTTATTTAATTTGTATTATTTATTTTAAAATGTTACTATATCAATACAGAGTTATTTCAGATAAGTGAACCGTTGATATACGAGAAGGACTATGGAGCAGTGTTGTAAGAGGCAGTCTTGAATAACACTTTTTCCTCCCATAAAGCTTATTATATGTCTACCTTAACATATACAAAATATTATAAACCAGAGATTGTCCAAATGTCCAATCAGACACTTTATGAAATTGTGAGAAAATTGAGGATTCTCATTAAGAAAAAAAGAGTGCGGTGGTTTATCTTACCTTCCAGATCTATATACCATTGACCTAATAGCAGGTTCATCCACCTTTAGAAGCCGTTTCCAACTTCAAGGACAACTGCGTGTCCTCCTCCATATTAGGATCAAGACTTTTATCATTTGGAGGAGAAGCATCCATGAATAAGTTTCATGTAGTGAATTTTCTTGCCTTGAAGCCCCCTTCTACAGAAGTACACTCATGGACAATGTGGAAATGGAAAGTATTTGATATCACCGATCTTTTTTTTTTTTTTTTAAGGAGACAGAGTCAATTTTGTCTAAACTTGGTTATCTCGTGTGTCTTCAATAAAAGTTACTGTGTATCAAATATCTTTCAGAGTTATTGTCCCGATATATATAAACATTTAATTAAAAAGGCATATATATTGGATCAAAAAATCATTTATTTTACCAATATTTCAGTTGGCTGAACGCCAACCTTTATCAAGGTGTTATAACATTTTAAAGTGTGTCAACAACAAACTCAGCGCCACATAACGTCAACAGCATTAAGTTTTTAAAATATTTTGTTATATTCACTGGGGAGAAGCATTTGGGGAGAATTTTTTTTATCCAATATATGCCTTTTTAATTAAAGATTTATCTATGGATTGCTCTATTTTCAAAAATATATAAACATGTTAAAAGGTACAACTTCCTTAAGTTTGAGGTATTGATGACTGACTCATTACGTAGCCTCTTTGAATTAAAGTCAGCAATAATACAGACATGTAGAAGAGCTTGAAATATTTAATAAAAGAGATTGACATAATAAACTTATTCCTTCCTTCCCAATGATATGATGCAGGGGATTATCATTTTTCAAGTTAAAACTTATCCAGCTTGGTCTCCATCTCGACTTAGCCGTTCTAGAAAGTCAGTTACACCTTAGCTAACCTCCATACGACCAGAATCCCTATCTCTGCCCTTGGTTATACCATGTTTACTTGTGTGAAATAACTAAAAAATAAGAAAACTACAAACACAATAAAGGTATTACAGCACTCTTACCAAAAAAATAAAAACGAAGAGATTATAGTAAGAAAAAAGCTGTGACATAAAATCCTTTTGTTAGAAAGATTGGAAGAGTTACGCTATATCTCCCAGAAGAAGAAGAAGGAAAAAAAAAAAAACACTTTGCTCAGTTTAATCCCAATGTGAGAAAAAGAAAGACAAAAAAGTGTAAGAAAAGAGGAGGAAAAAGTTCACCGAACTCTATCAATCTTATTTTTTAACAAAAAAAAACTTTAATTTTTTTTTTCATTGTTTCGTTTTTCAACCCAATAGTTTCTTTAATTGAATTAAAAGAAGTAAAAAAAAAAACACAGCGTTACATCAATCTCTTAAAAAAATACGTTGTTGAGGTTTCAATAAAAACATTTTTTTGTGTTTAAAAGAAATAATAAAAAAAATATATTTTTTTACAATACTAACACCGATATATATCTGTAGTGCTGTAATTTTTTTCTTATTCATTGAGTGTGAAAGGGGAAAAGACAAAAATGTTGACAGTTTTACATTGCCTCTCAACGTAACAAGATATATAAAGATAGATATTTTGCCGGGAGGATATTGATCTAAAAAGACAAGGGTCGCCTCTCCCGTCAAAATAGACGTCAAAACTAGACGCCATCTATTGACTGTCGCCGCAAACTACCGGCCTCGGTTCGGTGGACAAAGACACAACACCAGCTTTGGCAAACTGAAAAGCGTCCACCTAGAGACCATGGTTTCTGGCTGACGAAGGCCATTAGCCCGAAACCATGGTCTCTAGGTGGACGCTTTTAAGTTTGCCAATGCTGGTGTTGTGGCTTTGTCACCGACCCGAGGCCGCTAGTTTGCGGCGATAGTCAATAGATGGCGTCTAGTTTTGACGGGAGAGGCGACCCTTGTCTTTTTAGAAGATGTATAAACTTATGTCCCCTTAATTCATTGACCGATAAGAGCTTTGTCTAGATGTGCTACTAGCTCAACAGTTAGGCAGAAAAAAAACTGAGAGAATATCGTAAAAAAAAAAAGGGAAATTACAACAACAGAGCCTTTATTAGGGACACTAGTCCCATGCAT
>CP092868.1:19679898-19736093 GCA_030710605.1 Cordylochernes scorpioides
GATCATTATAGTTTTCTACTCTCTGTAAACTTCTCTCATTGCCTTGCCTCTCTGGTATATATATTTTCAATTGATGGCATATGCTAAAAAAAAAGAGCTCTTTTTAAAATTCTTTCTGTAAGGATATTTTTGTAGAACTATATTGAAGATACAACTTTTGAGTATCAAATAACCTGTTCTCTATATGCGCGACGGATAAAATTAAATAACTTCTATAAATCTAAACGTTAAACGTGTATATATAGATATTTATTATTTTTTAAACTTTAATAAGTTTTTCAAACTGAGAAGCTGCTAAAAGAGCGGGTAACCATTAAAAACAAAATATATTAGGAACATACACGCACACAAAGACGATTGTTGGTGGACGAGAGGGTAACACCCTCGATTCCCGACAGTCATGAACCGGGATTGAATCCCGCGTTAACATTTTGTTTAATATGTGAATAACCTTCACATTAACACAAAGCAATAACGCGCCATCTATATATATAAAATAAAAGGATTTAAAAGCGCGAATGTTTCTTTTATACATAAAACGAACTTCTACTGTCCTTACTGCGATGAAAAAAATATATTGGGAGGGCTTGGCTCATCAGTGGTGAACCCTCCCAGCGGTTTCGCCAATTTAATCCACCAGACCGCTTCTCAGAGCTCTATTGGCGAAACCGCTAGGAGGGTTCACCACTGATGAGCCAAGCCCTCCCAATATATTTTTTTCATCGCAGTAAGGACAGTAGAAGTTCGTTTTATGTATAAAAGAAACATTCGCGCTTTTAAATCCTTTTATTTAATAACCTTCACATATTATTCATTATTGCAATTATCATAAACTAGGTTGCTCTTTTTGAGCTGTACCTATTAAAGTGATTTTGGAACAAGAAAGACGATTGCGAAATTTACAAAGTTTGTATTCATTTCTATACACTTGTGTGTAGATGTTTGTAGACATGTATTGATGACATTTACAATTCAATCAGTCCCAATTCTCTTACTTGCTGGGGTTTTTTTCCCCTCTTACATATGTATTATGATGCATTAGCGCGCCATCTGTTATGAAAATTCGAAACTATTATAGACCCTTAATATATATATTAAAAGAATCATATGCGTCTATAATAGTTGAGAATTTTCATTACATATCTATACAGGAGTGATAAACAAATATATTCCATAGCAACATGTAACTTTTTTTTTTCAAAGAATTATTTAGAATATTCAGCTCCAGAAGAGTTGGAAACCTCCTACATCTATCTACTTATATAATTGCCTTATTCTGAAGCTCACCGTCACCGTTCACGGATAGAAACCCTGTTATCAGCTGTGTGATACATACACCTGTCTATAGCGGCCACTCTAGACAACCCTGTTATCAGCTGTGTGATACATCCACCTGTCTATACAGACCACCCTGTCTATAGCGGTCACCTTAGGCAACCCTGTTATCATTAGTGTGTTACATTCACCTGTCTATACAGACCACCCTGTCTATAGCGGCCACTCTAGACAATCCTGTTATCGGTTGTGTGATACATACACCTGTCTATACAGACCACCCTGTCTATAGCGGCCACTCTAGACAACCCTGTTATCGGCTGTGTGATATACACCTGTCTATACAGACCACCCTGTCTATAGCGGCCACTCTAGACAACCCTGTTATCGGCTGTGTGATACATACACCTGTCTATACAGACCACCCTGTCTATAGCGGCCACTCTAGACAACCCTGTTATCGGCTGTGTGATACATACACCTGTCTATACAGACCACCCTGTCTATAACGGCCACTCTAGACAACCCTGTTATCGGCTGTGTGATACATACACCTGTCTATAGCGACCACCCAAGACAACGTTTTTAAAATATATTCGCACTCGGGTAAAACCCGGGCGTTGCCCGGGCCATTCGTCTAGTTCTAAATAAAGAAACATCTTGCAGAAAAATATTTTCTCCCCTTATAAATAACCGGAATTTATCTAATTTTCAAACATGTAAACATGTTGTCCACTCACAGCACATTCTCAATCTTCTACCTACAACTTTATATGTTGTAGACTTACAGTATACGTAATCGAAAACTTCTAACTAACACAATTCTACATGTGTAGATATCAAACTTGCTCTACAAGCCGTCACAACTCTCTACCTGCAACATTATTCATTGTAGATATGTGATTACTCGCTTACAGAAGTTTTTACAGCCCTTTATACATACAGTTTTTCTAAGTTTTAAATATGTGTTACAGTTGTAGAGTGCCAGAATTACAGTTTTACACATACTAACAGAATATGTAGACATTTTTGTATATACCTACAGTATAAACACTTAGTGTTTCAATCTACTAACAGAGTTTGTAAACATTTGTTATACTTACAATATATAGACACAGTTTTTCACATGGTAACAGAATGGGCAGACATTTACAGTATACGTATTTTATAGTTTTCTATTTAACAGAATGTGTTAGACATTCGGTATACTTACAGTGTGTGTGTGCTCGTAATTTCATTTTAAAACCTCACAGCAAGTTTGTAGACATTTGGTATATACCTAGATTATAAACACTTACAAATATATACATACAAATTTCTCTCAATATACATAAATTGAGAAATACATGACCAGATGCTTTCCAAGATTACTTTTTATAAACAGTTTGTTGTATATGGGTGTGACACTTAGGTAAAGTTAGGTCAAGAGTGACGCCATCAAATATAAACAAGGTAAATCTAGGTCAGCGGGGCTGTTGACCACCTCCAAACCTGTGATAAATAAACTTATGAGAGAGAATACAAACAAACCCAGCACACTATTTCAACGCCAAATATACCTACACTCATGGACAAAGAAGTGGAAAGTCTTTGATGTCATCTGTTTTTTTTTTTTTTTTTTTTTTTTTTTAAGGAACGCTTCACGATTTTGCGTGTCATCCTTGCGGCAGGAGCCATGCTAATCTTCTCTGTATCGTTCCAATTTTAGTATATGTACCGCCGAACAAACGTGTACTGTTTTTTTTTTTTTTTTTTTTTTTTTTTTTTTAAGGAGACAAAGGCAATTTTGTTCATACTAGGTTATCTCGTATGTTTCCAATAAAGGTTACAGTGTATCAACTATCTTTAAGAGTTATTGTCTTGTTCTTTGTTCCAAAACCACTTTATTAGGTTACCGCTCAAAAAGAACAACCTAGTTTATGTTAATTGCAACAATGAATAATATGTGAAGGTTATTCACATATTAAACAAAATGTTAACGTGGGATTCAATTCCAGTTCATGACTGTCGGGAATCGAGGGTGTTACCCACTCGTCCATTGACTCTTTAGAGTTTTTGTCTGAATCCCGATATACATGCTAAAAGGTACAACTTCCCAAAGTTTTGTCTCCATGAGTGTAGTTATTCCAAATTGAACCCAGTGAGAGGAGAAGTTACCTCCATGGGGTTGATTGTGATGGTCAGTGAAGAGTCATCCCAGGCCATCATGGGTTCGAATACGGCGGTGCGCGGATCACTATGCATCAAATATATCTCAGAGTTATTTTCTGAATCCCGATATACATACTGATAAGTACTACTCCTTAAGTCTTGTTCTCATGAGTGTAAATCATCACATCGTTAAGGATTATTTCAGATTTACGCAAGCAAACTCCTATATACAGTAATCGACCCAATCTTCATCTATTACAGTAGAACCTCCACGAGAGGACATTCCCGCTAGAGGACACCTCACTACAAAAACAGTTTTTATTGTCAAAATTAGAATTTTTACTATTTAGCAACTCTCCGGTAAAAGAACACTTCTCCCTAAAGCACACTTTATCTCTGTAACTATGTGTCATTTACAGGGAGGTTCTACTGTATTGTTAAACCTTCTTTAGGAAGAAGATGTAATCGCGCGATCTGTGTGCCCCAGTTAAGCCTACCACCATATGCCGGATTTTGAAGCAGACTACCTCATTAAGGATAATCAATGGCCTACCTAATCCATATCTCTCTCTACCGACCTTTTAATTGGACCTCGTAATTGGGATGTAACTCCGCCTAGCGGCAACTTCTCGCATTACATTAATCTCATTTTGAGAAAAAAAGGATTTTATATATAGATGATATATTTGGCTTTTTCTCTCTCTTTTTGACTACTGATTTTTTTAAAGGTAACATTTGATATTTTTTATATCTATTTTTTTTTAGAAGAGGGGAAAATGTTTTCAAGATTTTATCTGTTTCAAATATTAATCGTTAATATTTGAAAAAATATTTAAAAAATATATTTTTTTATAATTGTATAGGAGAGTTTCAAATAGAAAATATCTTATATTTTATTAATTTTTTTTGTGTTGACTCGTTTTTCAAATTTTCTTTAATAATTAATCGAAAATTATTTTTCATAGAAACATTTTTTGAAGCCATTTTTTCTTATAATTTGTGTGTGGAAAATAATGCTATCATATTATATCATTCATATGCATAACTTTTTAGCGATAATTAAAATTTGCAGAAGAATCATTTTCCTCTAACAATTCCTTATTTTTTACTCTCTTATAGCTTTAATTTGGTCAAAAAATATACTTAAAATTCATAGAAGAGAACGCGCGAAACCGTTTTCTTATTATAACAAAATTTCCCAGGAGTTTTATAATTTAAATGAACTTCTAGTTTTTTTAAATCTTTTAATTAAAATTATAAAATTTACGATGTTTTCCTAGTTTTATACAATAGAGCGTATTTTCTGGGAATTTTCATTTTAAAAAATACATTGTAATTTAAAATATACGAAAAACAATTATTAATTCTACCATTAAACAAAAGGTTTTTGACTATAAAACAACACGTTCATTATAATTCTAAAATTCGTAGAAAATTTATATTATCTAACATTTTTTTCTTCTTTAAAATATTATTTTGTTATTGTTTTGCATTATAATAAGGATTCCTAGCATTGTTATCAGCGCGCATCTTGTCATTATCTATATATATAAAATTGAATGTCTGTCTGTCTGTCTGTGTGTGTGTGTGTGTGTGTGTGTGTGTGTGTGTGTGTGTGTCCTCTATGGATTCAAAAACCATACATCCAATCGCCGTGAAAATTTGGGATATTATTAGGCATATCCCCGGAAAGGTTTACGAAAAATAATATCTTGAATATCTTTAATATCCTTAGAGTTATTTGCAGATTTGTAGCTTTAACTCGCAAGCAGCGCCACCATTGAGACGGAGATAGGCTTAAGTTTGCTGCTCCTGATGACCTTGGGTCTGCCCCACCCCGTGAGAGAATGGATTCGCCCGGCCGCTGGCCGACAGTCCAAGTACCCACCGACCAATCAGGGCAGAGTTGGTGACACAGCTATGCCAAGTAGACAAGAAAAAAAGCCTCGCGGGAGCTTGCCCAAGATGACCTCCGGGAACTTCGTCCATCTTCCATAAACGACCATGAATATATTCAACCTTATCGAATGTTTTTCAAGGGACCGGGAAAAAATGTTCACTGGATAAAACGATGATTTTGTAATGTAGAAAATTAGGAAAGACAAAATTCAGAATGACACGGCACACAGGGACCGGGAAAAATGATCACTTTATCAGTTTCAAATTATCAAAATATATCTATTTCTTTTTATAAGTTTATAGAGAATTGTTTTAACAAATGTTCGTTAGACACACCTTTACTCGGGTACCGATTAATATTGATTTTATTCAACTTATCGAGTATTTTTCAAGGGACCGGGAAAAAATGTTCACTTTATCGAGAGATTCGTTAGACAAACCTTTACTCGGGTAAAACACGGGCGAAGCCGGGTACATCCGCTAGTCTATACATATAAAAATGGATGTTTGTTGGTTGGTCCGTCCGTGAGTGATAATCTTCTACATCGCTCAACCAATCGTGATGAAACTTTGGGAAGATGTTTAGTATACTACAGGGATGGTTTCTGGCTAATTACTCTTTAGAAATAACCTTTCGTTGCATTATTATTTACAATAAAACGTAAATTCACTCGCAATCAGCGCCCCACTCGCGGCAGACGGGCGATGGCGGCGCGCGACGATTGGCTGCCGGCGCAGCACGTGACTTCCCTGCCCCCCCCCCCCCCGCCGAAGTAAATGAGATCTCCCGGCTGACGGCCGAGCAGCGCCCTCTAGAACGCGTGACGATTTTGACCGCGCGGGGCGCTCCCGGTTGGACAGTTGCGCGGGGGCAGAGTGACCTCGCGGGTGCCCTCCGGGAACTACGTCCATCTCTTCCATATGTAATATACATTTAATCGTGTAAACCCGGGCGTTGCCCGGGTCATTAGTGAATATTAACTTTACTGTACTGAATAGTTTATTATAATGTTAATTCAACATATTACAATTTAGCCACTGCAACGCGTGGCCGGGTTCGCTAGTAATAAATAATATTGCCAAGTGGAAAATTAGGGAAGACAAACTTCAGGATGAAACAGCAATTTATTTAAGGCAAGAATAAACTATGAAGGATAAACAAAAGATAAGGAATGAGGGAAGTTTACAGAGTAGTAAAATATAAACATGATACTCTGTTAATACTAGTGTAAAATAATAAATGCTTGTGTAAAAAATACTTCGCCACAATATTAATAATGATTTGTATTTATACAATTTATTTTAGAGTTTTACTCTCAGGAACCGGGGCTATCTCTATGTACCGTATATGAGAAAAGTCATCATTAGAATTATATTCATTGAGTATGGAGCCATTTCTGTCGGCAAACCCGAATTCCGTGAGGGTTTAATGAGGTTATTGTATAAGCAGGCTCTCTCCATGTGGGTGGTGCGACCATTTATCATACTATGCTGTAATCAGAGCTATAGACGGACTCTTTTAAACATTCTTTTCATGCCGGAAATACTATTTCATCATTTTTTAATGATTACATTTAGGTTTCCATATAGCGCCGCTCTCTTACATACAATATTTCGACGATAGAAATATATATTTCTATAGTCTATATGAAAAAACGAAAGAAAAAAATAAAATATAAAAGATCAGGTGTTGAAATCAATATTAAAAATGGCGCTCTGCCAACAAAATACTCATGTGAACAGTCAGTGAGGATATGCCTTATTTAAGCGTTTATATAATACTCTCTAACTTGCTACGCCCAGTTGAATTTTTAATTCATGTTAGGAGAAGGTGGGGGGGGGGGGGGGGGGTTATTTATTGGCAACATTTTTCTTAATTTATATTTTAATGCACATTCTCGATGTGAAAAGCTAATCGATAAATTAAAAATATAAAATCAAATAGTACAAAATATTCCTTTGAGAAGCCGTCTCAATCAGAAATGGAATCGAATTTCAAATTAAGAAGCCTCTGTCCTGGAGTCGTTTTCTATTTATAGATGGCTATTTTGTAGAAATCTAAGTGACACCTAGTGCTTGAATATCTTCAATTATTATAATGATTCGAGAAGGCCTGACACGGAAAACAATTTCAAAATTGGATAAGAGATTTCTTTAAAAATGCACAAAAATGCTTCAAATGCAATGCATAAGAAGGTTCTTTGAACTGAATATAAAGTAAAAAGGGCATAAAATATCGATTTGGAAAAGTAAAATCCTCAGCAGTATATAGAATAATAAATAAAACGACTACCGAGAGGATGAGTCTCTCGCTTTATTGTATATTTAATTCTCAAGCTTTCGGATTTTACAAACCCTTCTACAGGAGTATATGATAAAATGCTGATACAATAGTCTTTAAAGTCTGGTAGATTAGGCTATCGAAACTCTATGGAGGGTTTACCATCGATGAGCCAGGCTTCCTTCCTCACTATCATTTAATATTCCCCCATATAGCGATATAAAATTGAAAATAAACTATTACAACGATAACTCTCTAATAACCATTATGACGGGGTGTCCCCCATCAAAGTTCCATTAAATCTTTATCTCAACATTATAGAGAGCCACGCATTATCATTTATTTTAATATCTCAAAACCTTCAAACATGAAAATATCCATTAAAAATAAAGGAACCGTGACGCCGTTTCACATAACGACGCCATATGTAAATCCTTCTCTCTCTCTCTCTCTTTTTTGGAAGATGTTGACAAAAAAAATATATGTATTGGTATATTGACTTGGGTAATTTCAAGCTAGAGTTAACACTAAAGGAAAACTGGTATTGAAGAAATATATTAAAGATGGAGCGTTTCTCTTAGAAGATTTTTTTTCTTTATTTATTATCTTGGAATATAAAGTAGAATGGTATGTTTGAATCATGCTTGTGTTGATCCAATCTTTCTATGGACTCTTGAGAGCTATGTCACTTCTTTGGTTAGCATTGTTTATATCGAAATCATTGTTGTCATTTATTAAAATTAGTCAATTATAGCTTTTCACATTGAATGTGTATTTAAAAAATATAAATTAAGAAAAATTTTGGCAGTAAATATCCATTTCATTATCCTAACATGAATACAAATTCAATAGAGAAGGTATATGTCACAACTGGAATTGTAAGTTTGCAAGTAGAAGATATTCGTTTATCTAAACAAGGAACGTTTTCGATAAAATAATCTCTTGAATCAATATTAAAATAAAAACATAAAGCCTTACTTAAATTTATTTATTTAAGTTTAAATCTTATTTTATCAGGGACTTTATCAATTTTAATTATTATTTTATTGGCGTATTAAGTATGTAAAATAGTTTCTCCCGTAGAAGGGCTTACTTGCCCGAAAGCTCGAGATATTTTTTAATAAAAATATTTTTAAAAGAAACTTTTCCTTGGAGGCCTTATGTTTTTATTTTAAAGGAACGTTTTAAAAATGCACTAAGACAATGTATCATCTTCTGCGCAGAATGCATAGATATTCCCATGATAGAATATGTCACAATGGATATCTTTTGTCAGAATTTGTTCAAATTGTATTGGTGCCATTTTCATTGGTCCTGCATATTGAATTAGAAAGAATTATGAAATTTGGAACAGAAAAAACTCGAAATTTTTCAGACCAGGAACTTTTTTAAAGCTAAAGAGAAAGTACACAAGAAAAAAGGTAAGATAAAATTTGTCTTGGAGGGAAAAAAATAAAAGTTACTTTTAGAAAAGAGTAGAAGCAGAAGACAGAAAAATATTGGAAAATCAAGAATATGGCGCATCCCAATATAAAATACTGTGTAAATAAGGAAGAAAATGGTTTTAATAGTTTTATATATACAGTCTTTATTGTATTAGATTTGCATTGCTATGTTGACGTCATTAGATATTCTGTAATTGATTTGCATATCTAGACAGTATTAGGAACAGGAAAAACCATGGTTCTCACAATATGACCTGTCTAAAGACTATTATGGGGAAGTAGGAGTCTATAGAACACCCAACCAAGTCGCTACATGGCTGTGTGTGTGTGTGTAAACGTGCCTTTTTTAGCGCTTGACTCACCAGACTTCCTTAAGCCACAAGTAAACACGGCACGTTCCCTTCTTCTTTAGAGAATCTCCGGTACTTAAAGGTTGTAAAAGACATTTAAAAAAAAAATCGTGAGTGCCAATTCTTTTATTGTAGGCGAAGATAAAACAAGCTGAGCTTTCGGAAGGGTTTCCTTAATTTGAAGCAAAGAAAGGTAGCTGTTAGGTTGTGGAAATATATGCAACTAGGAATATATGCAACTTGAGGTTGTGTAAATATTCGTGATTTTTATGGTGGGGACATTTTCAATTGGTGCTGTCCTCTCTTCTTTGTTTATATCAGTTCTCTTTGAAGATGGTTGGTATCTTTGTTGACCGTCTTCTACCTAGTGTAGACACTTCCTGTCCATCCACAGAGTGTAGACACACTTCCTGTCTATCCTCTAGTAGCTGTTATCTTGTGTCTTCCTGGTTGTGTAGCTTCCCGCTGGAATTTTGTTCCTTATTGTATCTTCTTTTAAGGTCCACTGCAGAAGAACTTGAATTGACTTGTTCCATATGTAAATACCTGCTTTCTTTCCTCTCTTCGCTCTCCCACTTCTCCCATCCATATTTCCAATTTTTTATTTATTTATTTTTTTAAATTCTTCTTATTTCTTTATTCTTTCTTATAATCTGTATATATTTACCATATGTATATATTCTTTCACCATTTTTATTTCCCACTTTCTCCGTTTTGTAACCCCAAGGAGAATCCTCTGTAAGACCTGTGTGTCTTAATAAAGGCTTTTGTGTGTGTGTGTGTGTGTGTGTGTATCTTCTTTTAAATGTCCTGAATGTTTACCTCCTTCCAGCTTCTTATCATTTCTTATCATACGTCTTTCTTCTCATACCAGCCTATAGGAACATCTAGATTCTAGGTATACTTTCAATTAGATTACCATCTCATGTTTTTATTTGAAAAGCCCAACGTATCATTGCTGTTTTCTTTATTAGCAAATAGTAAGTTTTTGAGGTCTTCTACAAATGGGGCTTGGCAGATTTGAAAGTAGTTTTATGAAGTCGTTCATTTTTATTACTATCACATTGGGGCATTTACGAGGCTCTTGGCATCCTTGTAAAATCAAAAACAAACTGCTTTCTTATCTGTGTAGACATGCAGATATATTTAGAGTAAATACAGTCTCTAACTATCCACCAAGAATAATACAGCATGTACATTATGTATTTTGGATAAGAATAAAACATTTCATAATAATTAAAATAAGGAGAAATAACGATTATTTCTACCCTAAGGAATGAACTATGAAAGGATAAATTGTGAAGAGTAATGATAAACGGAAAAATAAAAGTGCCCAGGGATGGGAATCGAACCCACAGTGTTCCGCTTACCGTGCAGATGTCATGTCTACTAGGCTACCCTGGATATAATAATTAAAATATATATATAACATGATCGGTAGTCATATAGTTAATGATTGATTACTACTTAATATTTCCAGTTTTATTAAATAAAATCACTTTTTTAATAAAAGTATTATTTAGTTATTTCCAACGTTGCAACACGAGGTTTTTGTCTCTCTCTCTCTAGAAGTTGTTGTTTACTATAGTAAACTATAGTAGTACTATATATAGTAGTACTTTACTATAGTAAAGTTTATTTTTGGTAAAATTGTGAAAAACGTTTTAAAATTACGAAATATTTTTTCACAATGAGTTTCTTTTTATTACAAAACGCTAGCTTTCAAGCGATAATTGCTCTTCAACAGGCTTAAATAAAACAATATCGACTATATCTTACAATAAATATTTACAATGTTTAGAAGTTGTCGTTGGGGGAATCTCCTCAACTGTACATAACTGTATATATTTTATTTTATCCCTCTTTTTAGGATTATTATATACCACTACCATTGACTTGTGTATGAGGTCAATAAAATATTTTTAAATCTCAAATCTCTTTAGAACAACAAAACGTTTATTCCAGTCAAGGATTTCAGTAGCCTTGCAAACAGCTGCTTCAATCAGTATTCCACCATTCTCTCTGCCAATGGTGTAACACCGCGATGTTTTAGCTGGCACCTCAATGGCGACATCTTTGTATTCTGGCCTCCAGCCAGCGTATATGTCACCATGGGGGAGTAAGAAAATGGTAGCGAAGACATCTGTCTAGACACATGGTCATCTTTTATCAAGGTTGTATCTCATAAGTGAAGTTACCGGGCGTAAAATCGTTTTCCGTCGAAAATATCATTTTTTATATCATAACAGGCAAAAGAAAACGATCTTCCACGTGCAAAAGCTGACGTTTGTAGATATCGCGGGACGATAAGAAAATTGGTTTAAGGACATTTGATCCAGACCGGGGTAATTGGAGGAATGGTTCCTCCAGACAGATGAGTAGTGATGAGGTCCTCCCCTCCTCTAAATGATGAGCTGCGCCCATTAGAGAGCGTATGTCTGTCGTATTATCTCCGCTTGTCTGTCTCTCCCTTAAAATAGACGTCGAGACGGGACCAAGATAGCTGCTCGTGTGTCACCCCCCGTATGACAGACATTGTCATCTGTCCTGTACTTTGCACCACCACTGTGTTGGACTTACTGTTGAATGAGGGTTTAGAAATGCTGCTGTTGTGTGATATATTGTTCTCTCCCTTTGTTTTATATATAAAAGTAAGCTTAAAAAGACAATTTCCAATGGTATTATTTATTATAAATTTGGTCTGTGCTTTCGAGAGGTATATCGAAGTTATAACTCTATCTGGGTGCAATTGCGGGAAGTTACGGGAAATTATTGTTGTGTGTATTCTATATACAGTTACGAGCGTCATGCGTTCTTAATTATCCAGTTTTCATCTCTGTCACCGTTTGCTTTTTTTTTTTTTGGAATGGCGCTCTCCTATTGGTTGGCTACGATCACGCCACCTTTGCCCCCCCCCCCCCCCTCGCTTTTTCGTTTTTGTAACTATTGTGTTGGAGCGGGTCGCTCCTTAAATAAATGTATATATTAGTTAATAACTAAATGGAATCCTCTCTTTCTTTTTCCCAGTATGAGACGCCTACGGAAGCCAACAGTACATAGACAGATAAAGCACATAGGCTATAGTTATTAACTAACAAATGCATTTATTTAAGGTGCCAATTTATAATTGTAACAAATAATATTTGAATAAAAACATTCAATCGGGTAAAACACGGGCGTTGCCCGGGTCATTCGGCTAGTATATCTATAAGTCTTAGATAGTTCCATTCTATTTACTTAACTTTAAAGATACTTACAAATAATTTATAATGTTCTTTAAAGTTTTTGTTCGATCTTTTATGGAATCTACGCTGTTGTCTTCGGTGAGTTTGGTTTTGACGAACTTTTCTACAGCTGTTGCTTCTTCTGTAGTTTCCATTGAGAGATATTTAAAGTGGCGCTGCTCTGTGAATGTGTTCTTAATTATTATAGTTTGTCCTTGTATGGGGAATCCATATTGGTGGTTTCTTTGTTGAGTTTACTTTCTTGACTCACTCTTACCTTCTTTGACAGTCTTTTTGTCGATCTTCTGTACATTTCATTGAAAGAAGTTTATTGAAAGAGTTTTAGAAATGCAGCTGTGTGAATATGTTCTTTATTGTTTTTGTTCGCCCTTGTATGGAATCCACGGTGGTGTCTTGGTGAGTGTACTGTCCTGACTGGCCGTTATTTTCCTTAATGGACTTCTCTATGCAATCTACGGTATCCTCAGTACTGTCTACAGAGTCTTAGACTTCCTCTAGTAGTTGTTGTTGGTAAATATATCTTCCTTGTGGTGGCTTTTCCCTAGAATTTTCCTCTATTTTTTCTCTTGTAAGAGTATTGGATATGTCACTTGAAATGGCCTCTCATCCATCATAAAGTCGATTCTCTATTTAATACCTTATCGGATATAATAGCTCCGGACCTTATTTTAAGAATGAGATTTTCCAATCTCGAATACAATTCTCGTGTGAGAAACTCAATTGCATATTGAAATCCAAGCGTGTTTAAGACTATAATTTTTTTAAGTTCTCCGTTTACTTTTTTTGATTGATAAATTGATTTAAGATCAAAATGTTAATGTTGCATTCTCGTTTTTTTTTTTTTTAATATTGAAGTTATAATTCGTATTGATGAACATGATAAACATGTGATAATCGGATAAAAAAGGTTTTTTTTTTTTTCATTCTTTCGTTTTATTATCATTATTATAAGGGGGTGGCTGGACGAGTTGTATAAACCTCAGTTTTCGACAGACACGATCCGGGATCAAATCCCCCATTGGCACTCTTTTTTTAATGCTCCAAAGGCCCCCGATTCTTGCAAAAGTCGAACTGCTTTGTACATATGTAGACATTTAGGAATCTTAAGTAAAAGCAGTCACCAACTATTACCCACCATGATTATCATGTCCTATACCATGTACTATTGGGATAATTTTATAAAAAATTTCATTATTCATTCTATTTTTTCACTTTTCCACGCTAGGTTCTCTTGATATCAATAAATTGTTTGTTTTCAGAATTAATTATATTATCTTATCATCTCAACACTTTTGTCTTTATCACGTTAATATTGTATAGACACACACAAAAATAGAGAAATATTTTATTCTATTAGAAAAAATGCCTATTTTTTGAAAAAAATATTTAAAATTTCGCCATCTAACCTAAACAAAGAATTATTTAAGAGTTTGCTCCTTTAAGGAATGGAGCGCTCAAGCTTACTCTATGATATTTAAAATAATAATTTTCGACGTAGAAATCTTTTGTGTCACCTAGGAAATATTGAACTACTGCCTCAACAAATCAACAAGCTTCAAATTAGTTTGGTAAGCAATGTAACCAACCAATCATGTTTACCACTACGCCTATAAATTGTCTTGATTTGCATTTATAGCAACTTGTATTTGCATATTAATAGAAAAAAATAAGGATTTAACTCTCTTTTAATAGACCTACATAACTTTTCGACGAGGTTTCTTAAAAGTTATAAGTTAGGATTATATCTCATTTCTTTATACAAATATTATACGGTCACTGACAATTTTACTGTTTCCCGCCAAAATTTTCAGCCGATAGCGGCTTTTTTTTTTTCTTATTTCCTCTTATAATGTAAATTGTTAGGGGTGGGTTTCAAACAATCTCCAA
Source organism: Cordylochernes scorpioides (assembly GCA_030710605.1). Classification (NCBI taxonomy): domain Eukaryota; kingdom Metazoa; phylum Arthropoda; class Arachnida; order Pseudoscorpiones; family Chernetidae; genus Cordylochernes; species Cordylochernes scorpioides. The sequence continues at coordinate 19,694,432 of CP092868.1, forward strand.
ATTTATGGTCTTTTCGCGTGTTTTTTATTCTTCCATTTTCTTGATGAATGATTCCAATTGTTGCTTTTTTCCATCTTTGATTTCCATTCCTTTATTGTACTTTTTTTATTTGCATTTAGTAAATTGGATTTATTTTAAAAGAGTTCTGTGGGTTTTTGAATATGTGATTTTTTAGATGCAGATGCACTTCTCCTTATAAAATATTCATCTGATATATGATATATTGCCTATATGTAAAATCAAAAATGACTTGTCCTACTAAAATTATAGACTTTTTTTCCCAAAGTAAGATGCAGTTTATCCATGTTTTTACCACCAGGTATTTGTGAAATGCATGGTCTTATGGACTTGATTCAACCCTCAATTTGATTTTGATCAGCCCATATATAACAATCTGATATTCTATTTGAAACTTAAAAAAACTATATTTTATTTTTTTAAAGGCATCAGTTGAACGTGAAACTAATAGTTGTGTTGATGGCTTGCGCCATCTACAGAAAAAAATATCAACTAATCGTTGATTTTTTTAAATTCTGGAATAATCTGTCTGTCGCTAATAAATTCAAATTATCATTCTGATCCTTGGGGAATTTGTTCTCTTACCCGCGGTCGTGATTATGTTACACAATTTTACGATTACAAATCTTAGAAAAGCTTTAACACATCTAAGATTAAACTATGGCCATCCTGGCGTCTGCCAAGACGCGCATCTATAGGTACTTCCTCGGCGCGGAACTAGGAGTTTTCAAGGAGACCTTGTCTGGAGGAGGACTCTTTCAAGGTGGGGAAGCCTTCCTTGCTGAAGACATTTGTATATATATTCCCCTACACTTTATATGCCCTTTTACTCTTTTATTTTTTCACCTTTGTAAAATTTGATTAAAATAATCAATAAAATTGTTTAAATTTTCAATTGTCTCTAAGATTAAACTATTAAGACCATTTTTACATCTGGTTAAAGAGAGAGAATTTAGTCATAACTCGGATTCTCTCTCCTGGAGAATCCAAAAACGCCAACTATCCAGGGCTGATTAAGTAGTGACATTGATTAATGGAAGCGTTTACTAATCCTCCTCCATCAACGCATTAAGCTGTACATGTACAAAAAATAATGCCATTTTAGCGTGATTTTTTAACTTTTATAAATAAAACATCTTTCTTTTTAAGCATATTTTAAACAAATTTTATTTATACAGTTCTCAATCTCCGTATATTTTGTGAGCCGCCGCCCCTCTTTGAAAAATTTCACTGTAAAACAAATATAAAACTATTTTATAACTGTCGTGTTTTCTACCTATTGTTAGCCTCAAATCTCAGACATCATAAAAGATAAGATTTTATTTTGACAAATTCAACAACTCTTCAGCACATACCATATATCTATCTTTTTATATTTATATAATTATCTCTGATGCCATATTTACGGTATTTTTATTCTTAAAAAGTGAACAAAATTCGGCATGTGGAATCACTACAATAATGAAGTAAAAATTAGTTTGTAGATTACAATTTTGAATTATTATATTTGAAAATACAGTTAAACCTGTTTATAGCGCCCCCTCTAAATAGCGCCCGATTTTATATACGTAGTACGATGCGATTTACATTAAAAGTGACCTGTCTATAGCACCCCTCTCTATAGCACCCTATTTTGGTGAGTTCCGCTAGAGACAGGTTTAACTGTACATAAATGGGAGATTAAATATACAAAATGATATATATTCAAGTTTTTATGTAAAATTGTATTTTTATATTTCTGGAAATATATCTAGAACACATTTTAAATTCACTTTTAAACATGAACAACTACAAAATAAAATGTACGTCAAAAATAGTAATATTTTATATTTATTAAAAATACGTTCACAATATTTAAAAATTATTTTATTAAAATATCAAGATATAAAAATTAAATCTACAAATATTCTAGAATATTTCTAGAAATATTTATAATGGAATTTCAAATTTATTTTAAACTAAAAAAAGATGTAATAAGCACGCCACGCACAGAAAAATAATATTTAAAAAATAGAGAAACCACAAAAATTTGACCCCCTTTTTTTGCAAAAAAAAAAACATCAAATAAAATAAAAAAGGCACAAATAATTTCCATGAATATAAAGAACTGCAGAAGAATCATTTAAAGGAGCAGTTGATCTTATTTTATTTACCTCGCCTTCTATGAAGCTAAATGTGTTAGGCCTTGTTTAACTATTCATGGCGGGAAAACATGGCGGCTTGACTACCTTCTGCTGCAATTTTTATCTGGTGGGACCAGGTGCTAAAATTAGATTACTCTTTTTTATTTATTTATCTGTGATTAAAAATCTATTCTGAAAATGTGTACGCACAATAATTATTTTTCCTTTTTGAAAAAAAAAAATGGAAATGTTATCGTCTGTTTTTTTTTTTTTCTATTAATGATTTGACCAATTGTGATATTTAAATTAATATTTTTTCTATTATAAAAAAAAAGATTACTGAGTTGTGAAATTATAGATATATTGGAATAATATAAATTGATTACCACCACAATAAAATTGAAAAAAAAAAACCTTTCCGGAAATAATATTTCTGTGATATTATAAAAATAAATTAACTTTAAAAACGTGAGTTAATAAATTACTATTTAGTCTCATACGAATATTTAATTGGATTTAATAATTTAACTTATTTGTTTTAAATAATTTAATTCTCTTGACTAGATTTCAATTCTAATTTAATCCGTATATTATATTAAATCAGTAAGAATTCTTCTCTATTAAATATATATTTACATATCTCTCTCTATCATCAATTTACTTTTAATTCTTTATTATATATCCTATTAATTCAATTTATTATTATTATATACATGACGCACTATATATAATTGGATTTACTAATATATTACAAATTGAAATATTAGAATTTTTGTCTCTCATTTTAGGAGCATATGATATATAACTAGTTTTTATGTATATTTTTAAAAATGATTTCTTTTTTTTTTTAGTTCTCTAGTTTTAAACCTAATGTATTTGAGTTCTAGCTTTCAAAATCTCGAACTCAATTTTCAATTTCATATTGCATTTAATACTACAAAATGTTTGGTTTAAAAATTACCTGGTTTAGTAGAAAATATTTTTCCCCCGAATTTTTAAACTTGATTCGAATACTAAATATAAAACAGTTGAAATCTGGTTCCTTGAATTCGAGAATGACTGTTAACTTTATTGTTTATTGAAGGGAAAATATATTTAATAAAACGACAATTCCGAACAAAGAAAAAATAACTCAAAATGCGGAATCTCAATAAAATAACTTTTATCTACACATGTCTGATAGAAGAATGCAATAATTGCATTCTTATTTTATCTTTTGGGTGGCTTCTTTTGAATATTAAAAACTTCTTATCCCTTCGTTAGGTGGTCATAAACTAACGCGATAAAAATTTTAATTCTTTTTAGAAATTCAAAGGTCTAATGAAAAGGTCCTTCGGAATCCCCTAGACTGGTCATTAAATGTATCTACTTTGCTGGTCTGTATCTACATTTTAGCAGTTTTGTTAGGTATTTCTTCCATCCTTGAAGAAAAACATTTTAGGTGACCCATTCTTAATCATGAGAACATGGTACTGTTTCTTCTATTCAGATGATATTCCAGGATTTCTCCTAGTATTTTTTTTTTCACCTTTGTAAAATTGTAGAATGAATTAAATGAGGCGACAGGTTTCTGAAAATAATTTACCTACGTTATTTTAAAAAAAATCTAGGGTGAAAAGAGTTTCAATTAAGATAAATTATGAGATGTTATATGCTTTTTGCCAAAATGATCATAAAAAGATAAGCTATACCTTTATGAAGGTAATTGCATCTCTCTTTCTCCCATCGATTAAACGAATAGCTTGGGCAATATTTCAGGGCAAACTTACGTTGGCATCAACCTCGGCGTTGCGAAATGTAAACCAGATAGCATGGTAGCGTCATATTCCAATTTCGCAAATATCTGCTTCTTGTCACACATGTTACGCTCTTTTTTAACCCATCAAAGTTAGAATAACTCCTAAAAAATACTAGTTTTCTAACCATCGATGTATACAAGTATAATTATACCTAGTTTTTTTTATGATGTTATACTTGATTTTATTGTGTTTTTGTTTTCTTGTGCGATCATTTAAACCAGGGATTGACAAACCTTTTGAGTCGGAAGAATAAAAAATTACAATTTGCAAAATTTCGAAGTTTTTAAAGAGCCACAAATGTTTTTTTCTTGCCAGCAATAAATAGTACTCGCATAAATAATATTTACGTATGGAACTATATAAAAAGCCGCAGCTTCACATCCAAAGAGCCGCAGGTGACTCGCGAGCCGCACTTTGCAGACCCCTGATTTAAACCAATTTTAAATATGGTCTGGCACTACATCTCTGAACACAGATGATATACTTGCATGTAGTTACATCCATCTACCCACCATTGACAAAGTACTTACCTACTATATGAGTGAAGGCATAACGCATCTCAACTACATAAAGTCACAACTATATCAATCCCTATCATATTTTCTTATCCACTATCCTTGTACTCTTCGACAAATAGCAGTAAATTGACGCCCATGTATAAAACTTCGGCGGCACTAAAAGTTCAATGTCCTTTAGACAAACAGCTGTTTTAAATTCCTTATCCTTCCAGTTTAATCTCAAGACACATTGTCAAACAAACTTGTCACGCACCTCTCTTCTTCTGTTTCTTCATGGCATCGACCTTTTAATGTCGAACTCCTTCTGGTATAATCTCTCTTAGAACCATCATTGAACTCCTCATCCCTGTCTGGAGGAGAACTCTCTCAAGGTGGAGAAACCTCCCAGGGCTCAAGTTGAAAATATGTAAATATAAGTGTTTACATTAGTACATCATATTTTTTCTTCTTCTTCTCTAATTCACTGAGTATCAATACTTTTTTTGAATTATCTAATCCCCGTGAATAAACATTATTCCTTTTTTTATATAAATAATATCACACACACACAAAAACCTTTATTAAGACACACAGGTCTTACAGAGGATTCTCCTTGGGGTTACAAGACGGAGAAACCTATGAAAGTGGGAAATATACAAAGGGGTAAAAATGGAGAAAGATTATATACACATGGTAAATATATATATAGATTATTATTTGAATGATCCTATGGAAAATAAGAATATGGATTTGGAAGAAGAAAACATTTTTTGGAAATATATAAATAATATCTTCTTAGATATAAAAAAAAAACTCCAAGGATAACCGAGAGAAATGTTTCTTTTTATTATATTGATAGAACACGAGCTTTCTTTCACGAGTTAACTCAAATTTTGAATTCCACCTGTAGAAGAACCGTAAGATTTGAAAGCTCGTATTCTATCGATATAGTAAAAAAGAAACATTACTCTCCTTTTTTTCTAGGAATTTTTGATAATTAGCATCATGTCTGTTACACATAGGAAAAAAGGGGAAACTAATTGAACCAAATGGTATATAAACTTTGGTATTAATTGATTTAAATCTCCTGGATATTAATTAAATATTTGAAAAGGTTTCCGGAGATGAGTTTATTTTTATTTTAAATCCATCTCAAGTTTTCGGGAATCTCTGCCCTTCTACAGGAGAACTTATACAATGAATAAAACACCGCCTTATGCCCAATCTTGAGACGATTTTAAAATAAAAAGAAACTCATTTCCAGAAACTTTTTCAATTGTTTAATATAAATTTTGGGTTTGCCATAGTGATAAAGAATGGGCCCCCCCACTTTAACCTCTATCTATAGTAAGTTGAAGAAGGTCTAGTGAAGCCTGGATGGATCTGACCCTTGACTCACTCACCTCCATTTATGTAACCCGATATTTGGAACTGTACCAAATTGGAGCGGTTTAGACGTGACCTTCCACGGCTGAAAAATTTGCAAGTTAACTTTTCTATCATCTCTTTGTCCTGTCTTCTTTTTCTTTTCTTTTTTTCTTCTTGTTCCACCGAGATTTTATTATTGTTTCTTTTTTTATAGCGTCGCCGTCTATTTTGGTATTCGAACTTATTAGAGAATTTCTACCATTTTAGCTGTTTTCGTAAGTTTGTATATTGTTTATTTTTATCTTTTTTCTATTTGTTCATATACCCGTTTGCCTATATTTTCATTTCATTTATCCATAGATCCGCTCATATTTTATTTTGTATTTCACTTTTCCATAAATTCACTTGTCTTTCCCCCCCCCCCCCAATTACATTTGTCCACAAACCCATTTGTCTTTATTTACATTACACTTGTCTACATCAGTTTCTTCTTATTTCAAACGGGGTTCCATGCAGTTCTAGCTCCACCTCAACCATTGGTTGGCCTGGTATTGCACTACTTCCGAGAGCAGACCAATGAAATGATCCCTCTTATTTTTATCCTTATCTACATACTGCCTTTGTATAGATTCACTATGCATTTATCCATATAAACCAAATAACTAAAAACACAAGTAGCGAGCAATATCAATATATAATTGTTGAAATACCCGAAGAAAACTCTCTGAAAAGTCCTCCGTGGAAAGCCAATGTATGTATTTTAAAAAAGTATACAGGTATAAGGTACACACAGTAGCACAGTGAAGTTATACCGTATTTAGTTGTTGTTGCTAGGGAGTTATTTGTAAGAAGATGCCCCGGGCCAATTTTGTTGTCTTCTTGTGTTGACAGTAAACATGTTGGATTTCTGTTTGTTGTCGGTGTCCGCTTTCAATTGGTGACGGTTCTCTCTTTACTTTCTTCCCTATTTACTCTATATATACGTATTCTTTCTTACCTCTTTTTACAGGAAAACTTTCTTGTATCGCTCTCTCTCATTTCTAATGCTAACCCTCTTATTTTTACTCTTGCTCCCAAATTGTCTTTTAGGATTTCCTGGATTTATCTCTTATAATGTACTTTTTGTAAAGACCCTTAGAATGACCTTTTTTTTCATAAAGAATCTGTATATTGATTTTCGTAATTATATTCAATTCTCATGTTCTGAATTGGATAAGCTTTAATTTTTTATATAAAAAATGTTTTATCATTATATTATTTAAAAGGCATCTATCCTGATCGTGAATGATGACGATGAACTGAACGTTACTGATGGCTTGCGCCATCTGTTGGTGAATATATAACAGTTCATTTGTATAGTCCATCATTTGGTATTCTTTTTATTCTCTTACTATATAAATTATGGATGAAACTTAGATATGCAAATTTTGAAGATGCCTGTTACATTAGTACAGTATTTATAATAAATTCATACATATATCTGTAGTTCAAATAATAAAACAACAGTTAACTTAGTAGATGTTTTATTAATTTACTCTCCTTTTATAAAAGTTTCTTTCAAACTTATCTCTCCCCATCTTGTGATTTTTCTTCTATAAGCTTATAGGTGTACACACTATATAAGAAAACAACTGAAAAATTATCATTTTTTGCATCTTATGATAAATCATCCATGGATAAGTTGCTTATATAAAATTTCCAAAGATCAGCGGGTATCAAGGTTTGGACCCTTGTGACACTCTGCAACAGAAGTATGATTGTAAAACGACACTTGAAGTTACACCGCATGAGTTTCTTTTCAACGAAAAATCAAAATCTATTTCAAGGTGAAATATTGACTATTTCTAACCTTTTTGGATGAGGTATGAAGGGGTGAATTATGAAGAGTAATGATGAACGGAAAAATAAAAGATATATATGATTGACCAACTTGAACTCTACAACTAAATGAAAGGTAAAGTTGTAGGTATTTATTTCCCTTCCTCTGTAGAAGAGCGTTACAAAGCCCGAAAGCTTGAGTTCCCATATTAAAAAAAAAAGGTGTATACAAGAAACTTATCTCATTATTTTTTTAAATGGTCTATTCAATACACCAGTAAAGCGTTCTGGATGTGAATGTGACGAAACCACTGGCAGGGTTTACCACTGATGAGCCAAGTCCTCTCAATTAATATTATCTATTATCCTATTAAGATATGCAGTGATAGTTTGGATGATTTATAGATTTTATCCCCCATTACATAATCTAATAACTCAATTCTTCTTACATAACATTTCAGAGAACTGCAACCAAAATGGACCGAATTGATGGCAAAATCGAAATATAGATTGACCTAAATAAAGAACTGTATTTTTTATCCTCTATATAAATATTGCATTGTACATATTCATTGTATATAGCTTTCTCTTTTAATAATCTACTATATCTTCATTGTTATAATCTAATGATTATCATCACTTATAATAAATAAGCGATAGAACTCTTCCTGTTTAGATTTGATTATCTATAATCATTCATTATCTATAAATTGATAAAGTAAATCAAGAAGGAAGATGAGTTTCTTTTTAATAAAAGCGAGCGAGCTTTCGGGCCACACGCCCTTCTACTGGCTAAAAGGCTAAGAGATTCCAAAAAATATACAAGCTTATTTAAACAAAAACAAACAAAAGCCTTTATTTAGGGCATTCCACCCCATACAGGATTCGCCGTATTTACACGTCAACAAGAGGAGAGGGAAGAGGAAACATTTACAACAAAATAAGGTTTGTCTCACATTCAGTTACCTATTTACAGATAGTATGTGCAGAACTTAAGTATCTAACAATCAGTAATTCATCATTCAGAGCTGAAGAGAGAAGTTGACATATGCGATGGTATCTAAATTGACCAGAGTTAGGGCTTGGGAATATTTCAGTACGTTTTTCTGTTAAGAGAGGGAATTGGAAGAAATAGTGAACCAAATTATCATCCATGAGATCCTTACAAAGTAAACAGTTCCGGCCATTTTCTTTCCAGAAGTCTTTTGATACAAGCTTATTTATACTATGGTAGGCGAAATTTTAACATATTTACATTTTTTCTTATAGACGGAGAAACAAAATACAACTATGATTACAATTAAGATATGCAAAAATACAGGGAAAGATTTTCGGCTACCATAGTATAAATAAGCATGTAACTTTTGGAATCTCTTAGCCTTTTTGCCAGTAGAAGGGCGTGTCGCCCGAAAGCTCGCTCGCGTTTATTAAAAAAGAAACTCATCTTCCTTCTTGCTTTACTTTATTTGATCATCACTTATAATGTGCGAACTATACACAGTCTTTGACAAGATATCAATAAAAGTTGTTGATTATCTATAGAAATATTTAATTATTAGTTTGTATACTTGTGTTCTCTCTTATTTATTTTGATTATATTACTCGGATATAAAAAAGCTAGCTATAAAAATACCTCCTAAAAATAACGCTATTTAAAAAAAATAACAATGTACACGTAGAGATGATATGAAAGAAGACGATAAAGGATGACAGAAGGTAATTTATTTTGATATAAAACAAACCAACATTTTATTTACATAAAATAACAGAAATATTACGAAAAGATGAGACTACACGTAAAGATTTTTTTTCTATAAAATATTCCATTACAATATATATGGATGTGTGTGAAAAATAATTTAAAATAAAATAATAATAATAATAATAAAATAAAAATCAGGTTTTGATATTAAAAACAAAAAGACATCTTCTGACCGCTCACACAAGCATTCTAGATGGCAGAGCGCCATCTAGTGGAACAAAAATCAACTAAACGTTGATTTAACTGATATTTGGCCAACCCATTTTCTTGATAAATCAAGAAAAGCCTATCATGACGCGTTTGGCTCTCGTCAGCGTGTTGCAGGCTGTACCCCAACGACCAAAAATTTAGTACATATATACATATACCAAAAGAAGCATATCTCCCATTAAAATTGCTTAATATAATGTACAGAACGTAATGTTGGTTATAAATAAGGAAGGTGCTACAACACCTTTTTTGGCAAATTCGACCGATTTCATACCTCCTTCTGTAGGATGTTATGGAATTGAAGCTCTTTCGCGTCAGTTTTTGTTTTGTTTATTTAACGTTGTGTTTACAAACTCTTCGAAGACCACGCGGTATTAATCCATGGTCAAAAATAAATTTATGAAATAAATCATTGATAAAATCTGATAGTATCTAATGAATTGCAGATTTATTAATATTACAAGTTCCCTAATTTTTTTTTTTTTTTGTAAAATTTTTATTAACGATGCTGAGGGAGAAAAAAATTCAATATTCACTTTAAGCTGGGCAATTTTTTAACAAGAAAACCGATAAGAATTTTATTTTCTCAAATATCTTCTTTTTTTTTCCCCTCTTGTTCATCAGTGGCTAACAGCAACCATCCATCAATTTCCATCGTATGTAATCAATGAAAACACTCTCTTTCTGAAGACGCCGGCTTGTGTACTTTTGGAGTTAATTGGGTAAAGAGGGATGCGCTCTGTTTTGTTATGGAAATTAGCGGTGAATTATACAGTAGACGCATATACTTAATTGATTTAGGTTTAGTTAATGCGCAAGATAAATGCACCATATTAATAGTTTAATGCTAATTATGCCTTGTAAGATTCCATGGTAAGGTTATAATGTACGGTGCTGGGTTTACATCACTATCATTTATTGTGCTTCTTCTTCTTCTTCAATTTCTCTAATCTTGAACAGGACTTTGTCTCTAGTAGCATCATATAGCTTCATCTTGAACTTATCTTAACTTCCCATCCAGTCCATCAGTCCCATTTCTTCTTCAATTTCTCTAATCCTGAACAGGCCTTTGTCTCTAGTAGCATCATATAGCTTCATCTTGAACTTATCTTAGCTTCCCATGCAGTCCATCAGTCCCATTTCTTCTTCAATTTCTGCCATCTTGAACAGGCCTTTGTCTCTAGTAGCTTCATCTTGAACTCATCTTAGCTTCCCATGCAATCCATCAGTCCCAATTCTTCTTCAATTTCTGTCATCTTGAACAGGACTTTGTTTATAGTAGCATCATATAGTTTCATCTTGAACTCATTTCTTCCTAGCTTCCCACGCAGTCCATCAGTCCCAATTCTTCTTCAATTTCTGTCATCTTGAACAGGACTTTGTCTTTAGTAGTATCATATAGCTTTATCTTGAACTCATTTCTTCTTAGCTTCCCATCCAGTTCTTTAGTCCCATTTCTTCTTCAATTTCTGTCATCTTGAGCAGGACTTTGTCTTTAGTAGTATCATATAGCTTCATCTTGAACTCATCTTAGCTTCCCATGCAGTCCATCAGTCCCATTTCTTCTTCAATTTCTGTCATCTTGAACAGGCCTTTGTCTCTAGTAGCTTCATCTTGAACTCATCTTAGCTTCCCATGCAATCCATCAGTCCCATTTCTTCTTCAATTTCTGTCATCTTGGACAGGACTTTGTCTTTAGTAGCCCCATAGTCTCTCTCTTGAACTCTTTTAATCATTTCTACATAACTTTTCATCCAGTCCATTAATCCAATTCTTCTTCAGTTTTTCTGCTCTTGAGCCAATCCTGGTTTCCAGTGGCGCTATATTTCTCTATCTTTGAGTTCTGCTTTTTATTTCTTCATGGATTATCATTCCCATCCAGTCTCTCCATCATCGTAATTCTTCTTTAGATTCTCTGTTCTTGAGCAAGCATCTCCTTATCTTTGGTGGTATTATACTTCTCTATCACGAGCTGTACTCTTCATTTCTTCATAGCTTAGCCTTCCTCTTCAGTCTTATCAGTTCAATTCTTCAGTTTTGAATATCCTAGTCTCTCTAAGTGGTGTTATACTCGTTATTTATTCAAAACTTCTTTGCTGCCTGCGCTTCCCAACTTTTAAACTTTGTTTTTATTTTCTTCTTTGTGACACGTAACTTCAAAATAATATTCGCAGAGAATAACACAAAAGCTATGTTATAATAAGGAAAAAATATTGAAGAAGTATTTTTAAAAATCCACAGAGTATTTACAAACGTCAGTTCGGGTTATCATTACAGATTTTTTCCTGCCGCGTATATACAATGTACAAATATTCCAATTATTGTGATGTTTTGTGTGACAAAAATGTGTGATTTATAAGTTTTTTAAATTTATATTGTTGATAAATGGTAAAAATATATTTCAATGTGTTCCATATATCCTGAATGTGTAAAAGTAAAAAAGGATTATAAACATATTGTTAGTAAAATGTGAAATCCGAATTGCCTTCATGGAAATTCCAAGAGAGAGGGAAAAAACACGATATAACCACATATTTCAGAAATAAATTATCTATAAAAGTTTGATTTTATTATTATTTTTTTTTTTTTTTACCAAAATTTGGAAAATTCAACATTTAGTTTATATTTATGCCAATACATGGCATTGATCCAATATCTACGTTGAGTTCATGGTCAAATATGTTTTTTTTTTTCATTAGTGAATATTCTATGAATTTATTTTAATAAATCAATCTCTAAAGAAAGAGACCCCACAATACAGTATTATTATTACGATAGAAGATAACACATCTTTTAAATGACAAAATTAATATAGAACTGCTATAGAAATGTTAATAAATAAAGTATTAAAGATATAGTGTAAATCTCAGGTTATTTATCGGCCGGTATATAGAGATAAGTGGGATAAGAGAAATACAGTAAAGCCAAGTATAAATAAGAAGTTAGAGATAAAAGCAATTGTACAAGGATCATTACTAACACCCCCCATACAACATGTAGTAGTCTTCTTGCATTTCTTACTGCGCTTCCAGTGTAATGATTCTTTTATTTAAACCTTTTCTTTCCATAAATATCTTATTTAGTGATAGTCTCTATTCCAAATTGAAGCATTCTTTGCTCATTTCTTCTTTGAAAATGTTCACTTTCTATAATATTGTTTACAGAAGCATCAAGCAGGATCAATTTCCTCCCGGCAAATTTTCAATCTATAATATTGTGTCTATAATTTGTGGAAGTTCCTATTTTGATGTAGAGTTGCAAAATTCCGTTCGTTTCACCACTTTTAAGGCTTTTTATTTTACTTAGTTAACTTATGTGCATATCTTTAAATACATTTGTTTATCATTGTTATTCTTATTATTATAAAAGCCACTTTTTACGTTAGGTACAAACCTATACTTTTTATTTTAAAAGAGTCTTTGGATAATTTTCATTACTCTTTACCAATACAAGTTTCTTCAAATCAAGTGTATAACAAGCTTTCAGGATAACATTTATAAATTTGGATTTTGTTAGTTAAAATATTTATAGAATGGGAATTTTTTTGCGTAATATATGGTAGTTGAAGAATTTTTTAGTTATTTGCATATAACTCAGCCAATATGCATCTAAAGTGTAGTTTTGTACACCGATATCTTTCTACTTTCACACAGAGTGAGATTTGTTTAAATCACTGAAGTCGGTTTTCAATATTTGCATATACGAGCTAGTATGTATTTAAATGGCCTTCTCTGTTGCAATATCATACGAATTATTTAAAGATTTGAGTTTTTTTCTGGCTCTTATATGTATATTATACAGAGAGATTGGGTAAAATTGCCAAAGTCTATATATATATTTGCATAATTCACCTAATATGCATCAAAAAGGTAGTTTTGTGCCCCGATATCTGACGATGTATTTGAGACGTCTATCCTATTGTAGAGTCGTTCTCCCAACACGGATCTACTGAGAGCGACGAACTCCTCCTGAAGTTTGGGGGAATCCTTCTCTCATCTCAACTCTTGTATCTATCAGACCTCAGCCAGCCAGCCTGTGTCGACGACTCCAAGTGCTGATTGACTCGGGACATTTTTAGATCCTCCCCTGCCCCCTGACTTCCTCTCGAACTGCTGCACAATCCAATCTGGCCTATCCCCCCATCCTCATACGTTCAAATTCCACACTTACTATAACAGGTGCCGTCTCTGTTCCCAAGTATTCGTGGAGTTCCATCCTCCCCCAACCTAGGTCTTTAGCAGCGTGCATCTGACTTCGCCCTTGGTCCACATTCTTCTTGGCCTTCCTCTTTTGCCTATGTATTCTTCCAAGGCCAGGGCTAAATCAACTCCTGAAGATTTCCTTAGAGCATTTCCTTTATTTATCAGAGAGTATCCAGTTCTAACTCACCTCCAAACCAGATCACTCTGCCGAGACTATATATATGTTAATATAAATCTACTTGTGCAAATTGGTTATAAAGTAAAACGAGGAATTTCCATTTGTTTTCTTTTATTAAAATGCTGCAAGCTTTCGTGTGTTAACTCTTCCTTAGGCCTACTGAATTGGTAAATAACGATTGGTAAATTTTACCAATGTGTGTAAATTGCCGATATATTCAGATTTAATTAGAAACAGTTCATCTCAAACTTCCCCAGCGGTTCAAAATGGAGTTGACGACGACTAGAGTCCACAGCATTTGAAGGTTTATTCTAGATGACACAGTTTATCGAGATGATGGAAAAAAATAGATTTCTGTCGGTGTAGAATCATGGCAGCTCATAGGCTACCCCTTGTAACAACTGTCAAATTTGCATATAATACACACGCCGTACAATATGCAATAGAGGTGGTAGCCCATATGGCAATTGTTCTTCCACCTGTCATTTCCGCTCCAGATCTCTTCCTAGCCAATTTTATAGAGATAGTTTTTGGATCGTGGTTGTGTGGGGTATAGATTGAAACAGTTACAAAACAAATAAACCATATAGTCATGTTCTGATTCGGCTTGGCTTTGGATGGATACATGAGAAGATAAAGAAAAAGAAGAAGAAACATCTCATGTCGGTGTTGGAATGATCTATATGCTGCTGAAAAAGAGAACCCCCCCCCAGAATTGAGGAGTATGAAACTCCATGACTGACAACTTTCGGATCGACACATGATGATATCAATGATGAAACTGTTCAGTAGCGATACTAACTACCATCATCAGACCATAGTCCACAATTGAATAGGTTATATGCTGGATAAAACTGATGCCTCGGTAAATTGCTAAGAACGTTTTTGAAGGCACTAGATCAACAGCAGGCTCTGGTATCACATTTGTAGACTTAACTAAGGAAATAGACCAAGTTCTACTATTAACTTCCTTCTGAGCGCTTTATGATGCGCATGCGCAGTTCATTTCATCTTTTTTTCTTTCACGTTTTTCTTTTCTTTTTTTTTTTTTTAGTAGAGACTTCAAATAAGTTTGGCGTTTCGGTTATTTTTAAGCTTCTAAGCATAATGTGCGGCTATTCTAGTTTTTTATATACACACAAGGAATGTGAGTATTAGTATCCTATATTTATACGTATATATACTTTTTTTTAAAATGTAACTAAATATTCTGTGACCATGGCGTTAAAAATGCCTCTAAACCCTCTAGTTAGTAGCAAAATAAGCATGTTTACTTAAGACGTGATTTTTTTGGGTGAGATTAACGCTTTAAAAAAAAAATCTTGAACCTTTAACTAGCTTATCTTTCACCCCCATGCCAACTTCCTTAAAAGGCTTTCTATCTTTAAAAAAAAAAAATTCAATCTTTAAATATCTTCATTTTTCGCTCTTAAAAAGCACCAACGTTTCTAATCGATATTAATTATTATGCTAATTGGAGATTATGTTCGGATGGAAAAGAAAAAAAAAAACTCTTTTCCCTCAATTTTTTTTTTTTTTAATTTTCGTCTGCTTTTAAATTTTTTTTTTTAGTTCCACACTTCTTCTACGTTAGGTTTCTATCAAAGGAAAATAACTGGAAGAAAGATTAAAATAATAATATAAAAAAGTAATTGTAATTAAGAAATATTTTAATCGCTTTTTTTTTTTAATAATAGTTTTTTTTTCTTCAAATAACGATTTTGTTTGAGGGATTTTCTAAGATATTCCATGCGACTTTTTTTACCGAGAAAGAGAGCTCTCCATCCAATCAAATTCGCTTTCTCCTTTCATTTTAATAAGCTTACTGAGCTCCCTTTTGAAAAGGACTAAAAGCCCCCCCCCCATTAGTGGATATTTTTCTAAGCGTTTCAGATTATGACATTTTGCCATTTTAATGCTTTTTTTACTTCCTTTGTTATTATTTAGAAGGTTTTGGCGATCTCGTTTGCACATATTTATAAAGGCTATTTTTATGTAAGAAAAATATTTATATCGTCTGACAAATAATTCCTAAATCGCCATTTTGTAGTCGAAGCAGACGAAATTTTTAGTTAGGTTGTTAAAATTGAAACCATTATACAGACGTTTTGTTGTTGTTTGGTTTTTGACCAATAGGAAGGCTTGTTTAACAGTTGTAGGTGGCGGCACCGTATTTCTACCAAGTCATAAATTAGGGCGTTGTTAGGCTTACGTCATTAGCCTGTCGATTGATCGACCTGGCCGTCTTTTGGCCTCAAATTGTATGACGTCACATCCAGATTGGACCAATCAACTTCTTTCATTTCTCTTTCGGTCTTTTTGATAACTTTAAAATTCGCCTTTTTTTGTCCCCTCCCTATTAACACTGAAATTGTTTTATATATTTTACAATATTTAATGTGTTTTTATTTTATTTTATTAAAGAATCTTACTTAATATAGAAAAACCTCTGTTTAACAAAACTGAATTTTAAATCTTAATTGCTTTGAGAATGCGGTTTAATTTTGTTTTGTGAATTAATTTTAGGAATTATCTCTTCATGTGTTTTTTTATTTATATATATTTAATATGTGAATTTGAAATAACTCTTTTTAAATGACTTGTAAAACCTGAAAGGTTCAGGTTCCTAATATATATTATTGTTTCTCTCTTTTTATTTTGATTACTTTTTCTTGTATAATATGTTTATAACTTAAGATAACAATTCGAGAATCAAGGGACGAGTGTCTTTTATTGCATGTTAATTTCGCCTTTCCATAATTCCCTAGTATGCTAATTATTTCCTCTCAACATTTCATAGATATGCAAACTCCCTGTAGTTTTTAAATATGTAAATAGTCTCTTACCTATATAGTGTCCAATGTGCCATATGTTTTCACTTGTCTCCTGTAGAAAGTCCCTTGATTCTCGAATTGTTATCTTACTTTATTGAAGGGATTCAAGTACTTATAATGTTTATAACTGTTTCTGTTTTTAAAAAATGTAAATCGACGCAATTATCCCTAGCCGGGATATCGCGTTTTGTGTGTTGAAATAAAAAAAAATGAAATGACTTGTAAAAATATTTATTCTTCTAATTAGGGGGTTGAAATATTTCTCCTTTTTCATCGTTTATTTAGATTTTTATATTGCCCCGTTATAATTATTAACAATATCTTCATCTATAGGTTCCTTAACAGATGAAATATCTAACCTATTTAAACCTTTCTATTTAACTATTTGCTCTACGCTATAATCAAAACCCCATTTAAATAGAATCCAATCTCGAGTTATCACTTTATCATTATGATTCATAATCATTACTATCCGTATTTTTGCACCCACATAAACAAACTGACAAAAATACACCTTTTTAAAAATATGATATGACATTTAACTAAAAATATTAGTAAATAAATTATTTTTTGATCCAATATATTCCTTCTTAATTAAAGATACATTTATGGATTTCTCTATTTAAAAAAAATATATATATATTACATTGTAATAATGCGCCATATATAGGTCTCACGCAATTCTGACCTTAACTACCCGTTTCATGATTTTTCAGGATGCCTGAATGTCCAGTTTTTTGGTCGTTGAGATACAGCTTGCACCACGCTGATGATCCCAAAAGCCCGGAACGCGTACGTGGTTAGCTTTTCTTGATTAATCAAGAATGAGTAATTGGCCAATTCTGGAATAATTAGAAGTCAACGAGAATAGTTGATATTTATTCCGATAGATGGCGCAAGCCATCAGCAACTTTCAGTTGCACGATAAGAAGATGCCTTTTTCATTATATATATAGTATATATTCAAAAATGCTATTTTTTATTTTTTTAAAAACATATATTTTATTTTCATTCATTGACTGCTCTACATTTTTTTTACCATAGATTTAGAATATACCACTTTAATAATTGTTGTAAATATGTATAGTTGAACCTACCTATTTTTTAAAATCACGATTATAGAATTCATTTTATAAATTCTCTATTGCTGTGATAAATAATTTTTATGTGTAATTTACTTCAAGTAATTCAAAATAAAAACTACTTGATGGGTAAATAACTATCTCTTTTCACGACTGCACCTCCAATTCTATTTTTTTCAACAACAAAACAAAATAATTCATAATATATATATATATATGAAAAAACACTAAAAATATATAATGAAATAATTTGAGCACGGATGTTTCTTTTATACATAAAACAAACTTCTACTACTAACTAAACTCTACTGTCCTTACTGCGGGTTCACCACTGATGAGCCAAGCCCTCCCAATATATTTTTCATCGCAGTAAAGACAGTAGAAGTTTGTTTTGTCTATAAAAGAACCATTCGTGTTTAAATTATTTCATTTTCTATATGACATTGTCAAAATTCAAACTATTTTAAACGCGTAAGATTCTTTTTAAAATTAAACAATTTCTACTGCCCTTACTGCAATGGAAAAATTGAAGGGAGGGCCTGGCTCATCATTGTAGTAAGGGCAGTAGAAATTGTTTAATTTTAAAAAGAATCTTATGGGTTTAAAATAGTTTCGAATTTTGATAACAGATGGCGCGCAAGTGCATCGTAATATGACATCGTGTTTATCAAATATTTTTCCCCCCCAATTATCAATAATAATCTCTGTTTCTGTATGTAATTTGACCAAATAGTTAAAAAGATAGTAAATAGTTAACCAGGTAGATAACTAGATAGATAGCACTGCTATCAGACTGGGTTAAAAATGACGCCATCAAAGTTATAAAAAACACCCCAATTACACCAGTAATCAATAGAGTAAACCCATCCGAAAGGTAGTTTACTAGATTGTATTTTCTTCTTTCCTATACTTTAAATTTGTTTCTAACCTTTTTTTTTCGATTTTTTCAATCTTTTATTCCTAGATGTCTTCGCCGATTTTTTTTTTCCTTCAAAATTTTCGGCTGCTATGATATTTTGTATATGTAATTATATATTTATGCAACTTGAATACCAACATATAAATTTGTATTCGTAAAAAAAGTGATAAAAATATCTCTCCTGATAGTTACTGCTATCTATTGGAAATAATTATCGATATTAATTTTATTTTCCTAAATAAAAATATCGGCTTAAAACCATTTTCGGAAATGAAACGTTTGGTTTTCGATAGGTGATAATATTCATATGCAACGTTCGGTTATCTGTAAATACGTTTATTATCTTACCTGGTGTCACCTGTCGTCTTATTTTTTTAAGGAGACAGAGGGAATTTTGTTCACCCTGTGTATCAAATAACTTTCAGAGATATTGTCTGAATCCCGATGTACATGCTAAAGGGTACAACTTTCTTAAGTTTTGTCCATGAGTGTAAGTACGATTAATGGTTATCATAAAGACAGTTGTCATCGATTTGACTACCATATTTACATATGCAAACATTATTTATTTCTTGGAAGAAGTGAGATTCTCTTATGATGGTCACAGCATATAGGAATACTAGCGAACCCGGCCACGCGTTGCTGTGGCTAAATTGTAATATGTTAAATTAACATTATACTAAACTATTCAGTACAGTAAAGTTAATATTCACTTATAAAGATAAAAATGTTTTAGCCGATCTAAAGCCCTACGGGATTGAGAATGGAACGTTACGTTAAAATTTGAAAGTGATTTTTATATATATAGACAATATAGCCCTTCATTGTAATCATTGATTATAATCACTGCATTAATAAATGTCAGTCTTCCCAGTATTCTTTTACCTATGTATGGAAATTTTGGTTTGAATTAGTGAACTACTGCGAATTTGTAGACGAATGACCCGGGCAACGCCCGGGTTTACACGATTAAATGTATATTACATATGGAAGATGGACGTAGTTCCCGGAGGGCACCCGCGAGGTCACTCTGCCCCCGCGCAACTGTCCAACCGGGAGCGCCCCGCGCCGTCAAAATCGTCACGCGTTCTAGAGGGCGCTGCTCGGCCGTCAGCCGGGAGATCTCATTTACTCGGCGGGGGGGGGCAGGGAAGTCACGTGCTGCGCCGGCAGCCAATCGTCGCGCGCCGCCATCGCCCGTCTGCCGCGAGAGGGGCGCTGATTGCGAGTGAATTTACGTTTTATTGTAAATAAAAATGCAACGAAAGGTTATTTCTAAAGAGTAATTAGCCAGAAACCATCCCGGTAGTATACTAAACATCTTCCCAAAGTTTCATCACGATTGGTTGAGCGATGTAGAAGATTATCACTCACGGACGGACCAACCAACAAACATCCATTTATATATATATAGATTCGTAATATTTTCCTTCAGTTAATTCATTGATTCAAAGGGAGAAAGCAGATGAAAGTATGTAAATAGTATGTATGACCATCTTCTT
This sequence comes from Cordylochernes scorpioides, assembly GCA_030710605.1. Classification (NCBI taxonomy): domain Eukaryota; kingdom Metazoa; phylum Arthropoda; class Arachnida; order Pseudoscorpiones; family Chernetidae; genus Cordylochernes; species Cordylochernes scorpioides. The sequence goes on from CP092868.1 coordinate 19,714,744, forward strand.
TGAGAAAATTTGAGTACTGGAGTAAAGATGGTAGGTCCTTGGGTGACGCCCGAAGACGAAATATCGGCTTCTTCGTCTTATCTACAGTACTGGATTAAAACTTGAATATTGGATATGGGAGTAGTTTGATATGAAATCCTTTAGAAGTGTATTTTGGATTCACCATCGTCTCTGAACTTTCTAAGCAAGAGGACCTTTAAGAAAATGGATTTTGTTTAATACAAGTTTGGTGGGTTTCGAAATAATTTTTGTGTTCTAAAAAAGTTGTAAAATAAAGGTATATATCTAAAGAGACAAAGGTCGCCTCTCCCGTCAAAATAGACGCCAAAAGGAGAGTAACAGAATCACTGAAACTTCGAGAATTAATGAAAATTTGGTTGAGGTAGCTATATGTTTTCCAAACGCACTTCCAACCAACAAATGATCTTTAAAAAATAATTATTCATATTCTATTATTTTTTAATATAATTATAAACGGTTTAAAAAAAATTACGCCAATTTGCCTTTATTTTTACTATTGTTTGATTTTTTTTAATTCTATCTTTAGATTCACGTGCACTTTTTATAATAAATTTATTCTTAAGATTTAAAGAAATAATAATATAATAAAAGAAAGAGAATAGAGAGACAAAAGAATCCACCTTTCATTATGCAGTAAAACAATGCGCAGACTGTTATTTGCCTTTTCTCTCCATTGTTCTATGATTTTTCCGAATTTTCCGCTTTAATTATATTTGACCAGCACACGAGACTCGGTCGTTAATAACGTCCCTCTCGACAGTTCCAAACACTTTACAAGTTTGGTCAGTCATTTGTCAAGCCTTACTTGGGAAGAGAGAAAGTCCCATTTCGTCGTCTGGTGCCGAACTGCTTTCGAATTGAGCTAGTCGTTTGGACGGGTCGATTGCAAGTTTGGGTGTCTCATGAATAAGTAACGTAGGCTAGATCACGTTTTTCTCTTTCACTTGTCCTCCTTTCTTCGTCTGCTGTCTTCGTTTTCCCGCCATTTTACCAGTGTTCGTCTGCAGTAGTCTATTTTATTCCCGCCATTTTTTTTTTACCCATGTTTCTCAGCAGTCTTATTCTTGTTTTCTTTATTTTTACCTATGTTCATTTGTTTTCTCTTCGTTTTATTTATGTTCGTCTGCTGTATCCTTATGTTTTCCCGCCATTTTTTTGGCGGTGTTCGTCTGCAACATACATTTTGCCGCCATGTTACCGATTTTTTCGTTTTTTTTTTTTTCTTCCCATTTTATCTATGTTCGTTTTCAACATATTTTGTTTCCGCCATTTTAGCCCCCATTCGTCCGCTTCCCTCCATTTCCAGCCATTTTATCAGTTTTCGTCTGCCTCTTATTCCCCATCCATTCTATTTTATTTATTAGCTGTCCTTTAATATACTTATATTTGAATATTTTCACTTAATACCTACATATACATGCCTTTTGCCGACTAAAAAATATATATAATCGTTTATTACCAAAGAAACATCCAGTACAATAATCAATCATCCAATATGGAACTTTACAATCGAATTTTATTATTCCAACGGGGCGCTTGATGACAACACAAAAACACAATTTATTTAAAGGCTTGTTTATTGACAGGCGAGTTTATTTAATGTGTGGAAACATTATAGAGAGAGAAGCGGGTCAGCAATAATTAGAGAGAAAAGACGAGAAATGGATAAATGCCATAGCCGACCCATATTTATGGGTCTCCTAGGAAATCTGGCCCAGCCGTTTCCTCGAGATGAGCAGAGTACTGCGCTCTTCGTGATATGATCTAGATGGCCGTTAGAACTCGACAAAGAGCGGAGGTTCTATAAAAGGCCACAGTCACCCTATACCCTGGCACTTATTCCATATTCTTGTTTCTATGTTTTCCGTGCGTCTGTGTTTATATCTAACTCAAATTAGAAGCCTTTTTGTCGCATGTTTGCCACTGATTTTATATTGTAAGTACACTATAAATGTAGGAAGTAATTCGAATTGGTACTGAAAAGGTGCCAAAGCATTTTTCAATATCTCTCTTGCCCTTAGTAAATTTTTACTAAGGTGATAAGCATGATGAATCTTTCTTGATGCGTAATTAAAGGGAGATATGTGGTTCTTTTTAGGTACATGAATATCATCGTCCGGTAACTTTATGATGTATTGTTTAAAATGCATTTACACATGTGGATTAGACAATTACTCATTGTTGTTGTTGTTGATAGGTTTTTATAGAATAGGTAGCAATAGTGTGTTACGGTAAAAACGCTACAAGTTGGTTGTAGAGTTGTTTCTTAGGTGGAGATGTATGTAACACAGTATATGTGTTGGCGCAGACCTCGGCTTGCCGCGGCTGGACGTGAACAAGTCGGGCTACCACGGGCTGGTGAAGGAGAATGAGCTGACGGTGGAGGTGACTCCGAGGATCCGCCTGGCGCCCAGCGACACCGGGGAGAAACTATGTCGACTGACGGTCCACTGGCCGCACCACCACGACACCGACTTCCGCGGGGAGGTGACTGAGACGGGTGAGGGCCGCGTGGTCGCGCTCCGGCCGCCTGACTGCGAGGAGAGACGGTGGTACCGCCTGGAGCTGGGCGGTGAGACCTGCGGCGGCATGGAGCTGCCTGCCGTGCCTCTGCACCTCGCCGTGGAGGACGTCAACGAGCACGCCCCGCGTCTATCCCGCGACTCCTACCACGCTGACGCCGACGAGGGAAGGCTCTACGACCGACTCCTCCAGGTGTCCGCCTCTGACCCGGACTGCAGCCCACGCTACAGCCACATCTGCAGCTACGAGATCCTCACTCCTGACCAGCCCTTTGCCATCGACTCCGAAGGTACGTAAACCCTACTTCCACAATTCCTGTGTTGTGATGATCGATCGGCCCATGCGAGGTTGCTCCTAAACCCCACCCAGCCTGCCCTGGAATCTCACTAAATCACCTACTACAAAAGCCTTTATTAAAACATATAGTCGTATACACGGATTCACTACAAAGTCTGCATAGGAACGGAGTAAAAACATCCAAGCCTAACATCTAACCGATCCAAGTTGTCCCAACAGCGTGTGTGTGTGTGTGACAGGTGTCCTCCGCAACACTAGACCTCTGTCCTGGGAAGAGAGCCGCAACCACATCCTGAGCGTGGCGGCCTACGACTGTGGCATGCGGCGCTCGCCCCCAGCCACGGTGAACGTGCGTGTCAACCGCGTGTGCCGCGCGGGCTGGACCGGCGTGCCCGAGCGGGTGGAGTACACACCGGGGTCCGGACGCCGGCTGCTGTTCCCCGAGGCCCGGCTGGAGCTGTGCGACACCTGCCCCGCCCGCCACGTCTCGGCCCGCCTCACCCTGGCCACCCACCACATCGGCAAGGGCTGTGACCGGGACACCTACTCCGTGGACTCGCAGCGCAAACTCTGCGGTGAGTACTGACTGGACCCTCGCCAGACACACTCAATTCTTATCATATTGGCCGCAATCTACTCATACGGCAGTACTACTGTTGGCTGTTGTAGACAGTACTTCCTCCATTCTTCTCCTTCTTGATGTTCTGCTAACAGCGGGTCCGTTGCCTTTATTCTATCAAATATCCACAAATATAGTAAAAATGAAAACAAGTTTTTTTTTTTTTTTTTTTTTTGAAAAAAAAAAAGCAACCTATTTTACATATTTTTCTATCAATCGAGACAACAAAAGAATGATTCCTACAAAAATTTACAACCTCTAAACCCTACCAGTATTTGATATCAATAATCCACCAATAACCTTCATTATAAAGATGAGAACGCCGCTTCCACAAAATCCCAGCCAACCAACAGGCCTTGCAACACCCACTCTATCACATCTTCAGATAATCTCCCGATAAGCTGTTATTCTTTCTTTTTCTTATCCTCGAGGATATCTTGGCCTCTTGATCCGCGCGTACTTACCAACGGTATTTTGCATCGAAGCTATATCTCCATTATATACATTTCTTACAACCATCTTTCACTCAGATATTTATCCTATAAAGTGCAAAATCCTGCCCAATGTGGGGGATTCGATCCCAGGGCATGACTGTCGAAAATCGACGCTGTGTATATAGATCCTTACTAACCTTTCAATTAATGTCCGTATGAAAATGTATCTTATTCGAAAGCTCCATTACAAGTACTCAATAGTGAGATTTGACTTGTGAAAGAATTATTAAAGCAATTGCGCTTATTCCAAAATAACGTCAATATGGGGTTTTCGAACCCCAAGTATGGCATAACGCAAACAGCATTTTGAACCGATATTCACATGTCTAGGCTCTGCTATCTACATGGTACAAGTAAGTCTCAAAACCACCATCTACCTATCCTGATTTATAAATATTCTGTATTACGCGTAACTGCTTACATAAATCGAACCAAGAGTTAAACCATAAATATTATGGGAGGGTATGGCTCATCAATGGTAAATCCTATCAGCAGTTTCGCCCGTATAATCTTCAGACCACTCTACAAGTGTATTAACACAGTTTTTCTTATATATTCTGCATTTGTTAAAGAAAACAGGTAAAGAGAACTATGAACGCGTACAATTCTGTTTTCTTTAACCAATGCAGACTATATAAGAAAAACAGTGTTAATAAACTTGTAGAGCTATCTGGAGAATTAACTGGCGAAACCGCTAGTAGGATTTATCACTGATGACCAAGCCCTCTATCTTTTTTCCAATTTAATTCATAGCTGTCTCTGAAAATAGTTTTCAAATTCCATATACAGTTAAACCTGTCTCCCCCTCTTATGACTCACCAAAATAGGGTGATATAGACAGGTCACTTTTAATGTAAATCGCATCGTACTACGTATTTAAAATCGGGCGCTATATACAGGTTTAACTGTATGTTTTTTTTTATATATAAAATTTGCGTTGAACTAATTTAGTGCCACACCCCTGAAGTGCTAAAAGTCAATAATAGAGAGACGTACAATACACCAAATGTGTAGTACACTTGGGTTAATTAGGTTGGTAATGATGGTTTGATAGGATTCAGAGAAAAGAACCCTCTCTTCAATAATGGGATATTGATAACACCACACACATTTATACAATTATCGAGCAGATTTACCGAGAGAACCGTTCTGTTAAAATATCTTCAATAGTTTTTGTCTTTAGATTTTTTTAAATCTCTTAAGATCCCTCTCTACCTCCTTTTCATCCACACAAATCATTTTTTTTTCCTCCTTCTTCTTCTCCTATAACTTTAACTAAATCCCTATTAAAAATAGTTAAGAGTTTCTAAAACCGTATTTTAATTTGCATAACCAAATATATATATATTTGCATAGTTAAGAAAAACAAAACTAATCGTTTTTCACTCCCCTACCCAACACGCACACTTTTTTTTTTAATTCTTTTAGAAGAAAAAGAGAGAGAGGGAACATTTTTATCAACATTTTAAAGTTTTTATTTTTAATATCTTTTTACAAAATAAAATTACTTTTTTTTTGTTATGTTGTTGTTGTTTTAGAGGGGGGATGGGAGGGGATAACTATCCCTCCACCATTACCAACAGTAGCCGGGGTATAACTAGTAAATATAAAAAAGAAGTTCGTTATTGAAGACAGCAAAATAAGGATGTTAACTTGTGGGAGTTAGAACATATTGTGTGGGAACAAGATATCTGTTGTTCTAGGGAGCCGTTATTCCTTTTCAAATTACAATTTCGGAAAATTTCCAACTTTTCTCATTTTCTCTCTCTCTCCAACCCTATTTAAATTTGTATTTTTATTTTATGCCTCTCCCCTTATTTTCCTATTTTATTTAAATTCTTATTATCTTTTATGCGTGCGGAAATAAAATCGTGGTATTTTTTTATTATTTATTTTTTAAAACTACTTATTTGCAGTTATGTTTTTATTATTATATTATATTTTTTGAGTATGTTTTTTTAACTGTTGTGTCATTTTTTTTAGTTTCTAAAGAGATGTATGTATAAATTGTTTCAATTTTTATGCGTACATACTTTTTTTTTGCTTCGTTTTTTAAAATCGGTAGATGACATTAATGTATATATCTATGATTCTTTGGAAGTCCTCTGATGGTAATTTTTAAATTATTTTAAGGCTGTGATTGCATATGCACTGCACATACGTATATCACATGTCTACACATTAACATGGCAATTGAGCATGTCGGGGACAAAAACTCCATTATGACCAAGGACCTATCCGGACTCAGGGCGGGTTGTAGCCCTTGATATAATCTAGACGTCTCTCAGGGAAAGCCTCGAGTCTGATGTCATGTATATATTTAATTTATATTGTTGCGGAGATAAATAAAGCAAGGACAAGTTTGGGGGTAATTAATTTATTATAAGGGGTATTTATAGGGAGAGAGAGAGGGTACAACTTACCCCAAGTTAAAGATAATCCTAATGAGCGGCGTCAGCCACCGTCCCGTTTTCCTTATGTACAGATCAGCTTCCGAGAACCCCTCACACCTGTGGTCCCCCCCCCCCCCGGGGTCCAGGGATGATTGACAGGTGTCCCATCTGGATTGAGCTTCTTAACAATATTGCTAATGGCTGTAATCTTGTTGTAACTTTGTTTTGATGTTAACTGGAAGTCAATAAGGTATGTTTCAATCTACACATATACAGATTGACTTTGCACTTACAAATGGTGTCAGAGCCCCATTTGGTTACATACTTGCCACAATTAACGACAGCATAACCTATTTAAGCAAGACAGTATTAGGAGCACAATTAAGAATCAGTACTTCCAATAGAAGAAGAAACGCAAGTCGGCGAGAAGAATTTCTTGATATAAAAGAACGATCTACAAGCTTTCGGGTTCCCCAAGAAATCCCTAAATACTTTCGTCCAAATTTTTATAATACTCAATTTGTTACAAACCACGGAAATTTCAAATGTTTTTTTTTTTTTAAATAGAATAAAGGCAGTGGAGGATTCAAGTTGCTTTTGTGGTATTGAGGAACAAACCTCAAGGCATCTACTGATCGATTGCCCAGTATTTCAAGATTATAGAATGAAGAATGAACTAGTTGTTTGTGAACTTAACGATTTGATTTCCGATAATAAAAAAAAAATCATATTTAAAGTTCAATTCATTTTGTAAATACATTCTAAACCTTCTACAAAATCTAGATATCTAATGTTTTCATGCGTTGAATAATGTAAATAACTTATGTAATTTTTCTCCTTGTTTGGTGCAAGTATCCCTTGCGGGATATAGCGCTTTGGAAATAAAATAATTGGTAATTGGCAGATACCTATGAGTACCCGTAGAAGGGCGTTTTGCCCGAAGACTTGTACAAGCGTCCTCTTATAAAGAATCTCTTCTCCCCGACCTTCTATAGCAAATAGGGAGATTGTCTTAATGGTACTTCCTCTTGGAATCTTAGGGATGCCTCAGGCGAGAACCAACCGGCCTTTCAAAACAACCTAAATACATTAAAGAAATGGGAGGAGGCCTAAAAAGAATTTCAATGTGTTCTACCCAATACCTTAAGTTCTTCTTATGGGTCACCACCAGTCAGCGTGGTGTATATGGGTGATCCATAGCTCTCAGCGTGGGACGGACGCCATTGGCTGCATTTGTCTGATGTTGTGATTGGCTCTTCCCAGATTCCCAAACCCTCTGTGTATGACTTCTTATTATTCAAGCTGATAAGTCTGAAAAAACCCATCTTCAACTTATTCCGCCATCTTTCGTTCAAAATATAGGGACTAAAATGTAACGCTACTTTTCTCTCTTGTTTTAAATATAATTATAAGCAATTTTTTTTGTTCAGACCTTAAGTCTGTATAAATAGCTTTTAATTATATTTTAAAATAAATGTAAAGCGTATTATAAAATATATTTCTAATTTTAAACTCTCTCTAGAAAAGGGTTACACCCAAGGACAAAACTTGAGGATGCAGACAATAACTCTGAAAGATATTACAGCGACCTTTATTGAAGATGCACAAGATAACCAAGTGTGAACAAAATTGACTATGTCTCCTTAAAAAAAAGTGACGATCGGCGACATTAAATACTTTCCACTTAAGTTTTGTCCATGAGTGTACAAGTAATTGTACATATAACTGTACATTGTAACATATAATTTGTTTATGTGATGGTGAATGAAATATCATCCGAGAAACATGAAAAAAAAATTTTTTTTTTCATTCTTTTCAGGCCGTGATACCAACCATTCTGCCAATGGATGTTGGTTAACTAGCAAGCAACCCGCCGTATACAGACCTCTGTAGAGAGGATGTTGACAGTCCCCACGGTGTATTTACGGGACGGAGCGTGATGCCAAGAAAAACGGGACACCGACCTTGTCTGGGTTTACGTCACGGAGACTCCCCGCGTTCGTCAATAGTAGAATGGAAGACTCGGTCCTATAACTATGATGGGAATTGTATTCTTATAAGCCAGAAAATTTCGAAAAACAACGGGAAAAAAACATTTGACCAGAGGGTTGTTGTTTCTCTGTCCCGTACGAAACGGTAAATGACATTACAGATTATATTTTAAACTTAACCTTTATGGTGGTGGTGGTGCTTATCTCCATGGTTAAACCAATTCCTCAAGTCCACTCCTCTCCAATTTTGCGATGGTAGTTATAGGCCTGGAAAATAGGTCCTCTATTGTCAGTTCTGAGCATGACATGTTCCGGAGAAGCTTCTGCACTATTGCATTTCATGCAGTTATTTAAAGGTTTTTTTTTTTTTTCATTTTACCTTTATTTATAGTTCATGTTGATGGACGAAGGTATAAACCGTCGGTTTTCTACAGCCACGAACTGGGATCGAATCCCACATTGGAAACCTTTTTTTATAGATGGAAATTTTGCCGGGAGGATATTGATCTATATAGTCACGACCGTCTTTCCTCATCGGCCTCTGTCACGGATGCGCGCGCACAGGGAGGTCACGTGCTCGCCGGCTCTCTCGAGCCGGATTTGAACCAGCGACCTAAGGATCACCGTTGTAACATCTACAGTCGGGTAAAACACGGGCGTTGCCCGGGTCATTCGGCTAGTATTGATCTAAAAGAGACAAAGGTCGCCTCTCCCGTCAAAATAGATCTCAAAACTAGACGCCATTGACGGGAGAGGCGACCTTTGTCTCTTTTAGACCTTTTTTATATTTAAAATATATATATATATATACTCCAATGGCCACCCGATTCTTACAAAAGTCCAACCCCACCAATGAGTGCAAGTAACCAAACGGGATTCTGACATATTGGTAAGTGCTAAAATCGAACTGTTTTCTACGTCTGGTGCACTTACCCCCACATCTCTCTCTCCCTCCAATAACACTGCCTGGGTATCTCTTTACCATCCTTGTTTTATTTAGAAGTTCGAATAAATAAGATCAAATTAGAATATTATTTGGCGAAACCGCTTGAGAGGGTTCACTACTGATGCGCCAAGCCTTCTCAATCAATAACTTATATCATTGCAGTAAGGTCTGTAGAGATAATATTATTTAAAACATTCCCAGTAAATTTATATGTTACAAAATTTAACTTAGAATATGTATACAGTTGATATATATCTGAAACTGGAAATACTGCACTTTATTTTAAAATAAATAAATATATTGACTTTTTTTTTTAATTCGACCATGTGTGGTCTATGGAACACATACACATACATTTGGCTGTTCGATATCTAAAAGGTTGCAAAATAATTTGAAATATTTTTCCTCTAAATCCAAACGGCGCGACCCTTTTAAAATTGAAACACCACGCAGACGCCGGAAGTGGAATTTTGAGGCGGGGCGTTGCCATGACAACCGCAAATGTCGTCAGGTAGCTGTCGCGAAGTCCGCCCCCCTCAATAAAGTGGGGGAGGGGGGGGGGGATACTAAAATCTTAATCACTTCTACGCCCTCTTTCCTTCCCCTAGTGTCTTGATATACATTTGAGGAGGGTTTGTTCCCCCGTGTATAGCGTCCAATTGCCATCATTGGCTGCGTGTTTTTATCCTATATAGCGATTATTTGTTTATGTTGCACATACATTAACACCCTGTAAATAGACTGTCTACACGGTGTTTTAGGTCTTTTTTTAAATTATTATTAGTACTATCTATATTTTTAGATTCGTACAACACCCGCGTTATCCTCAATGTTCGTATTTGCTCTGAGTTATAAGCCTGGGTTTCGATCTTTACCTTATTGATGATTTTTAACATCGTCCTCTCATCATTCGCTTCATATTTTTGATGGACAGAAAGAAGTGTTAAGATTATAATAAGAATAGGTTAATATGACACAAACTTGCTTAAAAATAGAGTTAGAGAAAAAACATGAATTAAAATATGTAAATATGTAAAAAATTATATTCTATGGTTATAATATATATTATATTAAACACAATGAACAAAATAAACACATTACTAAGAGAGAAAGAAGAATGTTTTATTTTCCAAGTATTTCACGAATCAATATGCGGCGGCTCCCCCCTTATTGTTGTCGAAGTGTGGTCTTCAGGCGTTTTTCCCCCGGCGCCGGATTTTAATGAACTATAAAGTAGAACTTATTTACATATAGCAAATATTATTTAAAAGATCGAGCCATTTTGGAAAGCCTCTGTTTTTCCATATTAATATCCCGCCAAACACTTTGGTTCTTTCAACTAGCCAAAAAGAATCAGCAAAATAAATTGTTCACTTGTAGATTCTTTGACTCGTTGAAGAACGAAAGTTGGAAATCTCGTCGAGATAAAAAGAAATGACTTAGAGGAAATGTGTGTTTTGGTATTTTTTTTTATCGCAATTATATATATATATAGAAATCACCAAATATCACGTTGTCTAGATGCAATATATCTTTTAGAAAATAAATAAATAAATCGCAATAAATATCTAAAAGTAAAACCTTTTTGCCAAAGTTTTATTGAACTTTAACCACAAGCTTTTAAATCGGTTAACATTAATAAAATAAACTTATGTCAACAGGATTTTTATACTTATAGATAATATGCATTATATCTAGCATAATCCCGTTCACTCAGTTGGTAATCCTTAGGAATGGTAGATTATCCTTTCTGATGTTGATCTTCTTGGAGTTGGGCATTTTGGTCTGTGAGAGGGAAGAATTTCATCTTCTTTGTTTCATTTTGTGGGAAGAGTTTGCTGCGGGGGAAATAAACTTGTATAGCGACTTGAGAATCGTTTTTTAAATCAGTACTTCCTAGAATGAATGAGAAAAACGATATATTATTATTAAAAACCTAAAATATGTCTCAGAGACCGGAGAAAAAGGCCTATTTTCTTATCATATATATACATGAGGGGTTAAAAAAAAAGGAATAGATTTCAATGGTAACATGACATTCCTGGCTGGGATGAAGGCCATTCCAACCTCCCCCCCCCCCCTTTTTTTTTCTCTTCCTCCAAACGTCTTGATGCTGTCAAATTTCCTCCATTCTTTTGTCAAATGACGTCCCATTCTTTTCATCCTTTATTCTTTTCGCCCCTTCTTCTTCCAATCACCACGTGTCACCACTATATTTCAAATCATTATTATTAATTTATTTTTTATTGGTAATGTCAAGTCTCTACTTTTCTTTTCTTTTTTTTTAATCATTTTTATTTGTTACAAATATATGTATAAAAAAAAACTTTTAATGATGTCTATCCATACACAATTTTTTAAATATTGTTTGAAAAAAATCTTATTTTTCGCTTTGTTCAGGGTGTATGACATATTTTTCCTTTATTATTTGTCAATATTAACACAAGGTAATAAGACCAAATCCAAATAAATAAATAAATAGTGTGTAACATTTCGGTTACAGCGTTGTTACCGATGATGATGATGGTAACAACGCTGTTACCGAAACGTCACACACTATTTATTTATTTGGATTTGGTCTTATTACCTTGTGTTTATAATCTATAATCCAAACTGTGCCTTATTATTTGTCAATATTTTTAAAGATTGTGTTTTAAAAATATTGTGATTAGAAATATTTTATATTTACTATTGATATACGCACTCATAGAAAAAAAGGTTAAATTCTTATTGATCATGAATTTTCTAAGTAATCAGATGATCAGAGTCAGAATTACCCCCCCTCCCTCATTTTTAGAGATGTCTTCTGCTATTTAACTTGCTCTACATATGTGGTTTCCTTACACCACTGTAAAAACAACTGTTTCACCACCAATGATCTCTAAATTAAGCAATGTTGGGCACTGGTCAGTACTTGGTGGAGGATGTATGGTCCACAGTTATTAATAGCAAAAATTAAACTCTTCACAATTCTTTGGATTTAGCTATACCAAAGTGTGTAACACAGGAATAAATAAGCAAATCAATATATCAATCTTTGCACAAGGGGATAAGAAACAACAACAACTAATGTCAGTAGATATGGTGTTCCCTCATTGGCTGTTCTCTGCTTACCACCACCATTGACAGCAGCCAATCAGTGTTGACCACGTCATTTTTGTTTATTTATGCTTCCATACACGTTAGTTAGAAGTGTCAAATGAAGATACCTCAATCAAATTTATAGCACATTTCAGTTTTATTATCTTCTGTTGCATATGTGATAAGCTGGCTGATATATGCAAATATGTGTAATTGTTTAGTAGCATAATTATACCTGTTGAAGAGCTGTTACACCCGAAAGCTTGTATTGTCGTTATTAAAAAAGGAACTCTCCCTCAATTAATTTTCATTTATTAATAAATATGTGTATGTTGGGGGCAGGCGCCAGCTCAGCCAGTGTGGACCTACTGCCCTCCCCCGGGGTGGGGGCAGAGTGGACCCATCAGCTCCCCACGGACGATGGACGGGAGAGTGACCAGATCTATGAGTTTGACGGAGCCACCAACGCTGTGGTCATCCCTGAGGCCACGCTGCCTCACAACCTCACCAACACCTTCACCCTGGCCTTCTGGATGAAACACGAGCCCTCTGACCTCAACGCCACTGCACCACATCGCAAGGAGCACATTCTCTGCAATGCTGATGACCACAGTGAGTTGTACCTGGTTACTTAGACCTTGATCATGTGGGCATTCTTCAGGGAGGTTGGATTAGACATGTCATCTTCTTTCTTAGTTTGTTATCCCAAGTACATGTGGAACACACAGGCCATGATAATCATGCCGGATAGTTAAGTGACTGCTTTTACTGCGAGTGCATCTCATGTCTACACATGTAGTAAGGAGAGAGAGAGAGAGTTAGACCTTTGCATTTAAAAGTGTGCCAGAGCCCTGTTTGGTTACTTACAATCACTATGTCATTTTTTATAAAGTGTTTGTTCATTTACTGTTCTTCCTTGCAGAAAGGGAGACATGGTGAATTCGATTGAAACATCTCTATATCAGGGGCTATTGAAGCAATTTTTTCTTAGAATTTGACCCCAAATCATGGCTCTAGAAAATTGACAGTTTATACCACTCTTTCACCACCAACCCCCTATGTCATACTTTGTAAATTGTTTATTCATGGGGGGGGGAGCATTTACTGTTCTCCTCCTTGTGGAAATGAAGAAATGGTGAATTCATTTGAAACATCTCTATATTTCAGTTGAAAGCATTTTGCGATTATAAGTTTTTATAATTTTTTTTTTTTTTTTCTATTTCAGTATTGCCTTATTTAAGATAAGATATAGGACCTTGTCTTATAAACCAATATCTAATGCTGCTAAAACTACAGTTTCACACATTAGTGGCCACCATCATCCTGTATCTCTGCCATCACATTGTGACATCAGTTCACCCATGCCTCCTTTTTGTTAGCTTCCAAGAGCCAATATTATTGATCATCGGAGTATTTGAACCAATCCTTCAAGATGTTTATCCCTCCAGTATAGGTTCAATAGATAATCTCACAATGATCCTCTCGGAGTACATGTCCTGCAAACTTCCATTTTCCCTTGAATACCTAATTTAGAAGTTGGCTATACTCTACAAACTATATATTGTTTCTTACCCAAGTTGTCTATTTGATATTGAGAATTCTTCTACTTCATCAAATGACAAGAGAGTTAATATTCAGTTCTTTGGTCATTGTCCTAGCTTCACATCCATTCAGTGAAACTGACCAAATTAAACATTTAAGAATACTTTCCTTACTTCCTCTATTTAAATCTCTTCTTTGAGGCTCCTTATTTCTCAAAATATATGGAATTCTTATCTATACTTTTTTTTTTTTAATCTTCTAAACTCATTTACGATGCTTCCAAAATGAGCCAAGGAGATATTACTTGTTTAATTGCTCAGTTTTCGTCAATATTTATTACAACTTCCCTTGATGCAATGCTATTGGAAGTTATGATTTTTGTCTTCTTGAGATTGAGTCCTTGTTCTACAAATGTTTCCCAGACCCCGCGTAGGTTCCTCAGAGCTAAGTTATGACCGAATTCCAAAAGCAAGTTCAGTGTGTATAGACACCATAAAGGAGAGAAATGTCTGCCGGCTTTATAAATAGAAACCTAGCAAACTGTGTGTGTGTGTCAAACTAATCAATCCATTTACTTAAGAAGTTTTCAAACAAAAACTTTTGGAAACACACATTCCTCTCTCATCAAAGAGGGGACAATTCAATTATCAAAAATCTCATTAAAACTGCACCCCCTTTACTTTTCTCTCTTTGCATCAATTAGATTTGCACAAGCTTTTGCGATTATTTGACTTAGAAAGTTGTTGTTAAGAATCAACTTTGAAAAAAAAATTTTTCTCTCTCTCTTTCTTTTTCTTTCCTTTACCCCCATTCATTTGGTCAAATCCTTTTAAAGTTCCCTCTATGTGTTTTAAATATTTCAACTCTCCCCAATTTTCTCTCCTGCCATCACTGCCGCTACTTGGTGTAGGTGAAATGGCAGCCATTTTGTTCTCGTGCGAGATGACCTATAAATTATTCACACACCCAACCCCCCTCATTCAATTTATTCTCCACACCATCTCCTCATTCTTTTTTTTTTTTTTAAACTCCGCCCCCTCCGCCGCCACCAATCTTCGTTACTAATTTATTAGAACCAGGTTAACTAGAATCTTTTTTTTTAAATTATCATTTTCTTTAGTTCCCCTAAGGCATTGAAGATGATAAGCTAATTTTCTTCACTTAATTATTCGGTTTTGATCAAGGGGAAAAGTGCTTTTTTTTTTTTTGTTTTGTTTTGGTTAAAACCTTCTCCAAATCCCTGTAGGGCGTTTTAGTTTATTTATTAATTTTTTCCCTCTCAGAGCACCAATACCTTCCTATCTCATTGATTTGTTGTTGGCCGATTATATTCTCACAGTTTAAATATGTTCACACACATTGGACCTTTTTTTAAAATTCAATACCGACCAGTTTCTAACTCAGTTTCTATAGATAGCTTTTTTATAAAATTACTACTACATATTGCCAAAAATAATAGTTTATAAATGATATGGTATACAATTTGGATTATAGATTAGAAACACAAGGTAATAAAACCAAATTCAAATAATGAA
The DNA here is from genome assembly GCA_030710605.1 of Cordylochernes scorpioides. Taxonomy (NCBI): domain Eukaryota; kingdom Metazoa; phylum Arthropoda; class Arachnida; order Pseudoscorpiones; family Chernetidae; genus Cordylochernes; species Cordylochernes scorpioides. The sequence continues at coordinate 19,730,186 of CP092868.1, forward strand.
AGCTTGAAATTTTAAATAATAAATAAAAAAAGTAACTCTTTTCAAATAATTCCTACATTTAATATGCATATTATTGTTTTTCCCTTATTCACCCTATATGGACCAATTTATTATCATTTTTTTTACTTTATTTTTTCCAACCAATATATTCAAAATTAGGAGCATATATACAATACTAAAAAGAATGAATGAAATTGGTAGAAAAATTCATGCAGACATTGTGAAAGAAACAAGTTCATAATGTTGTTAACCTTATTTTCAAACATTACAACATTTGTAACTCAGGACCATATAGGGATGATACAGTCAAGACCACCTGTCTAAATGTATTTTTTTATTCCATTATAAACACAAGGTAATAAGACCAAATAAATAAATAGTGTGTGACGTTTCGGTAACAGCGTTGTTACCATCTTCAGACAAAAGTACTGAATGAGAAATTTTACCACAGCATGTTTTTAAATAGTTCCTGTTATCAGGTTTACACACTTGATTACCTGGTCTTATTACCTTGGGTTTATAATCTATAATCCAAATTGTGCTTTATCTATTCCATTATAAAAGAATGATTTGTTTATTAAGGTTACCTGAGTATTAAGATCTTATAACTCCTTTTGTGAGGAGAGACTTCAATAGAAGGGCTTTACACTAAATATTTGACTTCTGTTGCCACATATGTACAATGTGTGAGCAGAGATGAACCGGCACCACTACGCAGTATTTGTACGCAACTGTCGCCTGATCCTCCTCCTCCGCAGAGAGTTCTACCAGGAGCGCAGGACGGTTTACCGGCCCGCAGAGTGGCGCTGGAAGATGTCCGAGGTGTGTGACAACCAGTGGCACCACTACGCCCTCAACGTCAACTTCCCTGAGGTAGGTAACCCTCCCTTCACATATTATTTTGTTGGTGTTTTGTTTTTCACATGTGTTGATTTGATTAAGATTTGGGAGAATAGATAAGAAGACTCTTTACAAGGTCCAAATAATTATTTTATATGCAAAGTTTTTTTTTTTCAACGCATAACATCCTTGATTAAGCACAATTTGGATTATAATACAAGAAAATAAGACCTAATCCAAATAATTTAATAGTGTCTGATGTTTCGGCAACAGCATTGTTACCATCATCAGACAAGAGAATAAATGATAGATATATAAATAGTTTATTCTTTTGTCTGATGATGGTGACAATGCTGTTGCCAAAATGTCGCACACTATTAAATTATTTGGATTAGGTCTTATTTTCTTGTAGCACAACATCCTTGTTTCATCCTCTTCAGAGAAGGAAGGATATTACTAGTCTAAAGTTATGTCCTGCTACTGAAATATCTTGTAAAAAAAAGTATTTATTTAGTCTCTTGTTATACCTTTATGATATTTGCCATAGTTTTGTGGAATATATTACAGCTGTGTATGCAGCCTTGATTTTCAAAATGCCAGAATAAACTGGGAAGAGAGAAATGGTACTCTGTGTATATATATAATCTTCTTCTTTCTTATCTCAAAGCCATGATAATCATGGTGGGTAGTTAGCGACTGCTTTTACTGTAAGCGCACCACATATCTACACATGTGAAAAGCAGTTCGACTTTGCACTTACAAAATATATATAATAAAACACAAGTATAAGAGATCAAGTGGTTAAATAAGGAGAAAAAATATATATATATGTGACAATATAGTGGTAATAATGTGGTGAGGAGAGAAATAATCACACGACGAGTTGGAAGGGGAATCTGGAAGCCATCCGAGAGAGAGAGGGAGCGAGAGGGCTGTCCGCTGAACGACCGCCTGTGTGGTCACCCCCCCGACTACCAAAATAGTCCCCAGGTGTTGACGGGCGGGCCCCTTTTGCCGTCCCTTTGGAATGTCGTGATCTCTAAAGTGACGCCCTTCAGCTACCCATCTCTCTCTGGCTGATTCTAGGTTTGTTTTATTAATCCTGGAAGAGCATATATTATGACATATATATATTGGGGTAACTCTGTTGAAAGAAATGCTAACTAATCAAGAGAGAAATGTCAAATTAATGTATTCTTTGTTTCTCTATTAATCAACTTGTGATCCCCCAGTACAATTTCACTTTTGTTCTATTTTTCCAGACATCATTAGGTTAGAATTCCTTTTACTGAAATAGGTTTGATATTTGAGCAAATGTGTGTGAGAGAATCACCCTGGTGTTGTGTGGAGCAGGCTGTGCTGTTTGTGGATGGCCAGCAGTTCAAGGTTCAGTCCAACAATCCTGAGATCATTGATGATTGGCCGCTGCACGCCACGCGCGGTGTAAACACCACCCTGGTGGTGGGAGCCTGCTGGCAGGGCAAGGCTTCCCACATGTCCTTCCACTTCCGAGGTTACCTAGCCGGACTGAGTGTACTGCGTGGCCAGACTGAAGCTCCCTCTGTGCTGGCGTGTCTCCACCGCTGCAAGGAAGGTCTGGAGGTCCCAGCTGACGACATGCTCGAAGTTGGAACTGTAAGTCCTCTCTCTCAACTAGATCTCTAGTGCAGTGGGGGTTCCCCATCTTGTGTGACAACATATACTCATGGACATAACTTAAGGAAGTTGTTCCTTTTAGCATGTATATCGGGAGATTCAGAAAATACTCTGAAAGACATTACAGTGGCCTTTATTGAAGACCACAAGATAACCAAGTGTGTATACACTCATGGACAAAACTTAAGGAAGTTGTACCTTTTAGCATGTATATCGGGATTCAGACAATAACTATGAAAGCTATTACAGTGACCTTTATTGAAGACACACGAGATAACCAAGTGTGAACAAAATTACCTCTGTCTCCAAAAAAAATAAATAAATGACCAGTGACATCAAAGACTTCCTTAAGTTTTGTCCATGAATGTACTTCGAAGCTGGTTTGATTCTTGGAACAAATACATGAATAGTATGCTGAAATCAGACTTTTGATTGGAGAGCGCTTTTTTCCCAGAATTATAGCACCTTTCCAATAACATTTATACATGGGGGGTTTGGTTTATTTTTGTTCATTCAATCTTTTTAAACCTAAATTTTGAGATATTTTGGAAACATATCTTATAGTAGTCTGTTCTCATTGATGTTAATATAGTCAAATACCTCAAAATGTAGATAGCTAAAAAGTGAAAGTTATAATTCAAACTAGCCGAATGACCCGGGCAACGCCCGTGTTTTACCCGATTGAATGTTTTGATTCAAATACTATTTGTTGCAATTCTACCGCCCGCCATGCGCGCGCACAGGGAAGTCACGTGCTCGCCGGCAGCCAACGGGCGCGTGCCGCCGGCAGAGTGGCGCAGCAAACGATGACACGTGATCGTAGCTGACCAATAGGAGGGCGCCGGCAAACCGTGACAGAGTCGGCCGGCCGATGACGGATTAGGAAAGACGCTCGTAACTGTATATAGAATACCTGTCTTGAAGAGAAACATCACTAGGCTCTGTGTTCCAGCCATTTTGTCCTCCAAGTTACAGCTTAGAAAAGTGTCTTCATATATAAACCTGGTGTAATATTGGTACCATCATACCCTGGCTGTTTCTCTATTGTTGTGGTAATATAACACTGGCTGCCAAAATTTTAGCATAGAATACATTTTCACATTTTTTGGCACTTCTTTTGTATTATATAAATGCCAAAGGCGTGTTGAAATAGTTTTGATGATTTTGTAATAAGAAAAAATGTATATAAGTGCCAAAAAATGTGTAAAATTCATTATGCATAGAACTTATATATTTTAGGGAATTTTGTAGCCTTTTTAATTATCACCTTTATATTCAGAAGTATACCCTCTGTATATACACCTCATGGACAAAACTTAAGGAAGTTGTACCTTTTAACGTGTATATCAGGCAATAACTCTGAAAGATATTACAGTGACCTTTATTGAAAACACACAAGATAACCAAAGTGTGAAAAAAATTGCTTCAGACTCCTTTAAAAAAAATTGAAGACCAGCAATATCAAAGAACTTATATTTCCTTAAGTTTTGTCCATGCGTGTATATCAAATCTGTTTGTTCCTGAGCTGTTGATCAACTGGTGGTTGGCAGGAGCTGGTGACCAATGCTGACCTCACTGAGGCTTCCATCCAAGGCAGCAGCAAGGCCAATGTGGAGAGACTGGTGTCACGCATGGGCTATGTCAACTGGAGAGAGTTCCCCACCCCAGGACGCCGCGCAGTCCGCCTTCTGACCTCAGTGACCTGCAACGATGGCCACAATGTTCGCCTGCCCCCCGCAGAGAGCTACGTGATGGTGCTCCCTCCCGATGTCCTGACCATCTCCATCAACGGCACCCCCAACCTGGCGCAGGAGTACGAACCGTTCAAGCAGGGCCTGGCTCTCTTCTCCTCAGTGTCGGTGATGGTGAACCGGCAGGAAGATGGTGGCGGCTCCTCCAGCGAGCAGCACAAACTGGATAGCTGCTCTGTGCAGGTCTTCCCCCCTCTCAACCCAGACCACGAGTACTTCCGCCTTCCTCTGCACCTCCTGGCCCATCTGGGGATCATGCACCGCGAGAACAAGGACGGCCTGCTTATCTATGGTGGGTGTAACCTTCCTGTATTCCTGCCAGCCACTAACTGACTGCCTGTCTACAGGGTCGGACTCCATCCACAACTACGAGTCCGTGCTCCGCGAGATCCTCTACTTCAACCGCAAGCCAGCCTACTATCTCAACCGGGCCTTCAAGTTGGTCTGCTCTGAGCTCAACGGCCGCTTTACCAGCAATGAATATGTGCAGATGGTAGGCAGACCTGTGCAGTCCCAACAACTTGTCATTCACTGTCTGATATATTTGCCCATAGTTTATTTATAATGCAATAACTCACCATCTATACATTAGAAATGGAAGCATGAATGTTTCTTTATCACATAAAATAAACCTCTACTGTTCTACTGTGATGAAAAAATATTGGGAGGGTATGCCCCATCAGTGGAGAACCCTTCTAGCGGTTTAAATACCATTCTAAGATTCCACCCATCTGTCTAGTATATATAGGCAGAATCATTCAATGTGGTGTTGGAACTTTGGGAAGTAGTCTGGTGGATCGAATTGGCCAAACTGCTGGAAGGGGTTCACCACTGATGAGCCAAGCCCTCCCAATATTTTTCATTCACAGTAGGGGACAGTAGGAGTTCATTTTATGTGTAAAAGAAACATTCGTGTTTTAAAACTAAAATGCATATTTCTTCTATTTTAAACACCCCTCCTCTATTTAGCTTAAAACTATATAAACAGGACCTGTAGATTTTATACAACTCAAAAACTTTAAAAATATTCATAATTAAAAAAAAAAAAGAATATATGGGAGGCCCCTTGGGTTAAAGCTTCCATGAGCAACCATAAGTGAGCTCAAGGAGCATGAACACATGGAATTCGTGTAATCTTTACACAAGGGGATAAGAAACAACAACAACAACACCATAAGTGACCATAAATGTCAAGTCAAAAATTACCTATTTCAACCCGCAATAAGAGAGAGCCTCCCAGAGCATCCATGCTTCTAGCTTTTCTCACATGTGAGAGGTTCAACTGTACCTTAAAAAAAAAAAGGTCAACTTTAGTTATCCTAATCTCTGATGTACCAGTACAATGTGACTGTTGTTGAGGCAGTAGTTGTGTGCAGCTCACAGTGATCCACCCGCGGCCACAAGTCAGCGCAGGAGAGTCCCCTGAACCAGCAGCCCCAGAGCCTGTGGCCCACGCACAGGTCCACAGTCAGGGTGTTGAGCTGGGCGAGCCCCACCTCCGGCAAGCCCTAGATTCAGCCCTCCTTGACAAAGCCCTGTTCAAGACCTCCGCAGGACACGCAGTCACTGTCATCGTGGTGGTCTGCGCTGGCTTCCTCCTCTTCATGATGGTGCTGGGAGTGATCCGCATCCGCGCAGCGCACCGTCGCACTCGTACCCAT
>CP092868.1:19736193-19761621 GCA_030710605.1 Cordylochernes scorpioides
ACAAAATAGTTAATCTATATATACACAAGGTAATAAGACCAAATCTAAATAAATAAATAGTGTGTAACGTTTCGGTAACAGCGTTTTTACCATATTCAGACAAAAGTACTGAATGCTGTTACCGAAACGTCACACACTATTTATATATTTGGATTTGGTCTTATTACCTTGTGTTTATAATCTATAATCAAAATTGTGTCTTATCATTAATCTATATGAAAAAAACAATAGAAAAAAAAAAGATAAGTGGGTCAGGTGTTGATATTAAAAATAAAGAAGGCATCTCCTGACCACGAGCACATGTGCTTTTTAGATGGCAAGTTTCATGGAGCAAGCTAAATAAACGTTTAGTTTATTTTTGCTCCACTAGATGGCGCTCTGCCATCTAAAAAGCACATGTGCTCGTGGTCAGGAGATGCCTTCTTTATTATTAATCTATATATATAGAATAATAAATATTTTCCTTCGATATTAAGAATTGACGATACTATAGGAGAAGATGACATTATGTTTTCCAGAGTAGGGGTTGGGAATACAGCATGTGTCCTACTTCCAAGAAGATGTCACGGAGATCCGTTCTTAAGTGTTAGGAACACGTCGAGGAAAGTAACCAACCTTGGAAGGAAAGCTGACTCACAGTAAAGTTCTTATGAAAGGGATCCTTTGTCAACAACTTTAATTACTTCTAAGCAACAACTCTATGTTGGCTTATGTGGAGAATACTTATATGTGGGTTAGTTTAAAATGAATACAAGTGTACGTCACTTAACGACGGGGGTAGGGACAGAGGTCGTTAAACGAACATAACAGAGTACCTACTTATAGAGGCTCTATGTATAGTGGTGATGTACTGCTGTACGGTACAGTATTCAGATAAAATTTTGGCCAGATTTTTGTTCTTTTCCAAATCAAATAAGTTTCCTGCACTATCCATACTGTGGTGAAAAATATTGGGAGAGCCCCTGGTTCATCAGCGGGGAACCCTCTCAGCGGTTCCGCTCCAGTTTAATCAATCATACCTTTCTAATATTGTATTAGAATGTTCCGATTATGTACTCATGGGTAAAACTAATGATGTTGATGTCGCCGGTCGTGCCGTTTGCTTGTTTTGAAGGTGATAGAGGCAATTTGTTCACACTTGGTTATCTCGTGTGTCTTCAATAAAGGTCACTGTAATATCTTTCAGAGTTATTGCCTGAATCCCGATATACTTGTTAAAAGGTACAACATCCTTAAGTTTTGTCGATGAGTGCATATTCGGCGTTACTGTAGAGGAACAACTCCGCCAAAGGTATTTCAGAAAACTACGGACATAAGATTTAGAGTTACTGGTTAAATAGCACAAACACTACGTCAAGTCACTCGTACTTAAATTTTGGTTCCTTATTCCGAGCGATGAGACTCAGAATTGAGCTCTAATTAAGTCCGTCGTAAATACGAACTCGTCGTTAAGCGGAGCATCATTAAACGTCCTAAATACCATTTTGGGAATTCCTATGGAGATAAAAATGACACCGCATAAAACGATTTATAAGCTAAACTACATATTCTATTAAGAATTTTTATGATGGAGGGGAAAATATTAAACATAATATACGATAACGGAAAAATCATTTTCTATATTCTAAGATTTCGATTATCTCATTTTTTAATATTTAATCTCGTTCCATTACACTATCTCTCTATAATGGTATAACTTATCGATAAAATGACATTTTAAAGATTTTCCAGAATTCTGTCAACTCGGAAGTACTTAAAGGAGGTTAGGAGGGCGTTCAAACAGTCAACTGGTCAAATACACTCTTCGGAAACGGCGTTGGTCAACTACGTGAACCTGGTGCGTGCATTTGGAAAACATCTACATTCTTGTTCCATACATATTCTTGGTATCGTCGTAGACGTTTGGTGGTATATAGCAGACTGCAAGGGAAAATGGCATCGCATTCAAGAGGTTAGGGCGTTCTAACAGTCAACTCCTTCAAACACAAATCTTTCTCTGAAATGGCGTTGGTCAACTGGGTGAACCTGGAGCGTGCATTTAGATAGTATCTACATTCTTGTACCATACATCTCCTTGGGGTCATCGTAGACGTTTGGAGGTATATAAAAAGCTGAAATGGCAAATGGTATCGCATTCAAGAGGTTAGGACGTTCAGTCACCTCGTTCAAATACAGTACATCTCTACATTCTTGTACCATACATCTAATTGGTGTCACAATAGACGTTTGGAGGTATATAAAAAATAAAAGGGCAAATGGCATCGCATTCAAGAGGTTATGGCGTTCAAATAATCAACTCGGTCAAACACAAATCTTTCTCTGAAATGGCGTTGGTCAACAGGGTGAACATGGAGCGTGCATTTAGATAGTATCTACATTCTTGTTCCGTACATCTCCTTGGTGTCACGGTAGACGTTTGGAGGTAAATAAAGAGCTGAAAGGCCAAATGGCATCGCATTCAAGAGGTTAGGATATTCAGTCACCTCGTTCAAAATACAAATCTTTCTCTGAAACTTTTGTCTTTCTATCAACTTTGCGAACCTGGATCGTGCATAAGGATAGCATCTACTTCCTTGTAATATCTTCCATGTCACACTGGATGGCGGGAGAAAGCAGTAAGGCCAAAACACATTTCACATTCATCAAAACATTTTAAAATTAAACTTTTTAAAGAATGCTATGTGAAATGAACATACACAATTTCGATTGTTTCAATTCTAAGACCAACATATGTATTCAACTTATACCCACCTTAAGTTACTATATAAAAACGCTACAAAATTTGGAATTATACAAATAAAAAAACCAAAGATCTATAACAATTAGAAGATAATTGTAGTTAATTATTCGCACCAATTGATCTGACAGAAAAAAAAAAAAAGACCAACTCTATTTGTTGATGATATTTCAACAACTTGCTAATGTTTTTTCTAAAAGGTCCCAAAGAGTTGTTTAAAGCCATAATGGAACCAACAAATGAATAAGAAGAAAAATCTATGTTTGAAAATCTTGCTTATTTGAATATGGTCTTATAACCATTTGAGACATCAAGTGTTACCCACATTTCGCATTTAAATCTCAATTTATTACAAAGCCACGAAACAATAGATTCATGCTAACAAGTCGGTGATCTAACATGTCACTACTATTATCTATATATCATAAATAACCATTTAACAACAAAATCAATAACGAATTAAAGGAAAATACAAGACATCGTGTTATCCTATTCATACCGGAAAAAAAAATCCATAAACCTATCTAACAAAGAAAATAACACAAAACCTTTTCTTAGATTATTAATAAATAGATAAAGAGAACAACATGCCGTGAACCTTTAATGATACTTGGACACGAATGTAATCATACATCTCTAGGCCCATGTATTGATTGATCTGACCTATATATATATTCCTTAATGTAGTAATGTACATGTAGGTCGGTGGGCGAGTGGTATAAACTGTCGATTTTTCACTGCCGCGAACCGGGTTCGAATCCCGTACTGGACACTTTTTTTTCTGAAAAAAAAAAAAAAAATGCTACAAAGGATCTCGATTCTTGCAAAACTCCATCCCCACCGATGAGTGCAAGTAATCAAACGGGGCTCTGATACACTTGTAAAGTGAAAAAGTTCAACAACTTTTTACATGTGTAGATATGTAGAGAATTTACAGTAAAAGCAGTCGCCAACTACAAACGGCGATTTCAAGATTACGAACAGGACATTTTTAAATGCTCAAATTTAATGGAAAAATTAAAACATTCTCGAAATGCCCCAAATGCGATTCCCAACCAGCCAGTCCTGAACATCTATTGAATTGTATTAAATCCTCCAAAAAAGACCTCTGGGAAAACCCTAGGACTATAATAGAAAAGTTGAGACAATGGAACCTAATGGAGATCGTTTAAACGACTTGAAGAATAAGCAACAACACTACGACCCATCATCACGGCGTTATATTGGTTACCGCATTGTACACGATACCTCAGTAGAGTGCAGTGTTTTCCAGGGGTGTGTATCGCACGTTTTTTTTTTTTTAGCCATCTCCAAAATAAAACACATGCCAAAATAATAATTTACCAAAATCAAATACAGTAATGTTTGTTCAATAAAGAATTCGGATTTTTTTTTTTTTAGTAGCAGAAAATACCTATAACCTATATATAATAATATATCAAAATAAAATATCAAAATAAATTATATAGCTTTATATATACATATTTCCTTTATAAATTCAAATTTCTATCTCCCTCTCTTTTCCCCCATTCCTTTTCTCTATCTCTCAGGATCATCTATAGATAAGGCTAATGAATGTCTGTGTGTGTGTCTGTGTGTGTGTCCTCTATGGATTCAAAAACCATACATCCAATCGCCGTGAAATTTTGGGATATTATTAGGCGTATCCCCGGAAAGGTTTACGAAAAATAATTTCTTGAATATCTTGAATATCCTTAGAGTTATTTGCATATTTGTAGCTTTAACTCGCAAGCAACGCCATCTTGCAACGGAGATCTGCCCCTCCCCCCCGTCCGGCCGCCGGCCAGTTGGTTGGACAGCAGTCGAAGTTCCCACCGACCAATCAGAAGGATCAAGAGGTCCTGGCGCGCGGGTGGCGGGTGACCTCCGGGAACTACGTCCGGGACCGGGAAAATATGTTCACTAGATAAAACGATGATTTTGTAATGTAGAAAATTAGGAAAGACAAAATTCAGGATGACACGGCACACAGGGACCGGGAAAAAATAATCACTTTATCTAGAGATTCACGACCATGACTTTATTCAACTTATCGAGTATCTTTCAAGGGACTGGGAAAATATGTTCACTAGATAAAACGATGATTTTGTAAGGTAGAAAATTATGAAAGACAAAATTCAGGATGACACGGCACACAGGGACCGGGAAAAAAATGTTCACTTTATCGAGAGATTCTAATTTACGAGTTTCAAATTATCAAAATATATCTTTTCTTTTTATAAGTTTATAGAGAATTGTTTTAACATATGTTCGTTAGACAAACCTTTACTCGGGTAAAACCTCGGGCGAAGCCGGGTACGTCCGCTAGTCTATAGATAAGGCTAAAGATTTTGTAATAAAGGTCTTGGTCTTAACGCAGGTTTGGTTTAAAAAGTATTCTTTCTTATCTCCACTCAATCATATTAGGGTGTCAAGCTTGAGACTTTTGATGGTGTCTGCTGGGGATGAGTAGAGGTCATCAATGGATGAGTCAATACAGTCAACCATCATGATTGGGTGAAGTAGAATGCGTCTGCTAATGCTGCGTTTAAAAAAGTGAATAAACTCTATAGATATAGAGCAAAAATAGATAAAAAATTAAAACAATTTTGTAGTTTTTTTTTTACCAAATTGTCTCAAGGAAGAGGAAGTAAAGTTGTTCACTTCTAGGAAGACATCGTGATGACACACAGCTGTCAACGGACATGTCACGACAAGTTGGGTGGGTGGGAAGACAAGAAGTAAGGTCACCATAATTCGGTGGGTGGTCAGTTCGAATCCGCAGCACTATCAATATTATTCCTGTCACTTCCCCTCCCCCCCCCCCCCCCCCCTTTCTGACAACACCATCTTTGATCAGTTTTCTGTTGACTTCCATTTGAGGTGTTTGGTTAGTTCTCGCTCAACTATTCTCTACATAACACTCCCTAACCACGCAATGTTACATAGATGTGTTCCGCTAAACATGCCAAACCATTTACACATTTACAGAAGGATTGACGCAATTATCCCTAGCAAGGATATCGTGTTTTGTGTGTTGAAACAAACAATTAAATAAATAAATTTTAAAAAAAGATGAAGGATGTGAAGCACATTATAAAAAATATCCCCATTTGAATACATAATATTCATAATTTGTTGGAAAAATAGCACAAAAAAAGGTATTTTTTTTTTTACTGGGAACTAGTGAGGAAAAATTAAGAGAAGGAAAAAAAAAAGCATCTGCCGGAATAATTGATGAAACAATTAGTTGATATTTATTCCGATAGATGGCGCAAGCCATCAGCAACTTTCAGTTATACAATATCAGGAGATATTTTTCTTCTTAATTTATTCTGTGTATTATAAAATAAAATTACAGAATTGAACTATTTATATTACTTATTTTTAAATATTACACTACTAGCCGAATGACCCGGGCAACACCCGTGTTTTACCCGATTGAATGTTTTGATTCAAATACTATTTGTTACAACTATAAATTGTGGTCATGTGGCCTAGTGGTCATGGCATCTGCCCGGTAAGCGGAAGGTCGTGGGTTCGATTCCCATCCCTTGACACTTTTTTTTTATTTTATCCATTCTGACCAAAATCTATCCGTCAACTTCACACAGACAGAATAAGGCAATTATATAAGTAGATATTTAAAGTATTATCCAAATATGTCTGTCAACACAGAGTTATTTTCCGATAAGTGGAAATGTACCGTTGCTATAGAAAGACTACGGAGCAGTGTTGTAAGAGGCAGTCTTGAATAACACTTTTTCCTCCCATAAAGCTCATTATATGTCTACCTTAACATATACAAAATATTATAAACTAGAGATTGTGTGTGTGATCGTAAACACTTATTACAAACGACCAATCAGAAACTTTATGAAATTTTGAGAAAATCGAGGATTCTCATGGGGAAAAGGTACGGTGGTTTATCTTGCTTTCCATATCCATGTCATTAATCTAATAGTAGACTCAGATCTATCTCCCTTTAGAAGTATGTTTCCAACTTCAAGAACAACTGAGTGTCCTCAATTTTAGGATAGGATGAAGACATTATTTGGGAGAAATGTATTGAGTTTTCTGGCCTTGAAGCCTTCTCTCTCTTCTATAGAAGTTCACTCATTGAAAAAACTTGAGAAAATGGAAATTATTTGATATCGCCCCCCGTTCGTCTTTTTTTTTTTTTGGGAGACAGAGTCAATTTTGTTCACTTGGTTATCTCGTGTGTCTTCAATAAAAGTTATTGTGTATAAAATATCTTTCAGAGTTATTGTCCCGATATATAAACATGTTAAAAGGTACAACTTCCTTAAGTTTTGTTTATGAGTGTATTGCTGATTGACTCATAGCGCCGCCTCTTTGAATTAAAGTTAAGTCAGCCATAATACATACCTGTCGAAGAGCTCCAAGGCTTGAAAGCTTTAATAAAAGAGATTGGCATAATAAACTTATCCATTATTGCTTCCTTCCCAATGATATGAGGCCGGGTATTATCATTTTTCGAGTTAAAACTTATCCAGCTTGGTCTCCATCTTGACTTAGCCGTTCTAGAAGATCGGCTGCAGCGCTGGCAGAGGCGCCATATTCTTTGTACATAGTGTATATAATCCATATTATCTTTTTTTTTTTTTATAGTGCAGACTGTGTACTTTGAATGTATTGACAAGATGTCAATAAAATAATTTTAATTGTCAAATGTCTAGAAGGTCAGTTACACCTTAGCTAACCTCCATACGACCAGAATCCTCATCTTTGCCCTTGGTTATACCATGTTTACTTGTGTGAGATAACTAAAAAATAAGAAAACTAAAAACACAATAAAGGTATTACAGCACTCTTACAAAAAAAAAAAAAAAAACATAGAGATTATAGTAAGAAAAAAGCTGCGACATAAAATCCTTTTGTTAGAAAGATTGGAAGAGTTACGCTATATCTCCCAGAAGAAGAAGAAGAAGAAGAAAAATCACTTTGCTCAGTTTAATCCCAATGTGAGAGAAAGAAAGACAAAAAAAAAGTGTAAGAAAAGAGAAGGAAAAAGTTCACCGAACTCTATCAATCTTATTTTTTAACAAGAAAAAAAAAAACTTTAATTTTTTTTTCATTGTTTCGTTTTTCAACCCAATAGTTTCTTTAATTGAATTAAAAGAAGTAAAAAAAAAAAACAGTGTTACATCAATCTCTTAAAAAAATACGTTGTTGAGGTTTCAATAAAAACATTTTTTGTGTTTAAAAGAAATAATAAAAAATATATATTTTTTTTACAATACTAACACCGATATAACTGTAGAGTTGCAAATTTTCTCTTATTCATTGAGTGAAGGGGGAAAAGACGAAAATCTTGACATTTCCTCTCAACGTAACAAGATGTATAAATATAGATATTTTGCCGGGAGGATATTGATCTAAAGAGACAAGGGTCGCCTCTCCCGTCAAAATAGACGTCAAAACTAGACGCCATCTATTGACTGTCGCCGCAAACTAGCGGCCTTGGTTGGGTGACAAAGACACAACACCAGCTTTGGCAAACTGAAAAGCGTCCACCTAGAGACCATGGTTTCTGGCTGACGAAGGTCATTAGCCAGAAACCATGGTCTCTAGGTGGACGCTTTTCAGTTTGCCAAAGCTGGTGTTGTGTCTTTGTCACCCAACCAAGGCCGCTAGTTTGCGGCGACAGTCAATAGATGGCGTCTAGTTTTGACGTCTATTTTGACGGGAGAGGCGACCCTTGTCTTTTTAGAAGATGTATAAACTTTTGTCCCCTTAATTCATTGATCGATGAGAGCTTTATCTAGATGTGTTACTAACTCAACAGTTAGGCAGAAAAAAAACTGAGAGAATATCGTAAAAAAAAAGGGGGGAATTATAACAACAACAACAGAGCCTTTATATTCGTCCCATGCATATATATATATTATTTTTTAAATGCTTATTTTGGATCATATATTTTTATTTTCCAATATTTCGTATGGCAACTCGCCAAACTTCTTCGGGGAACAAGATTGTATTGAGATGCTCGCGTATCAATTGACGAGTATGTACAACTGCTATAAAATATATATATGCGTGATTCTTTCTTTAGAGATTGAAATTGAAACTGATTTATTACAACGTGCATATAAGATTATATATGGTTAAATACAGAATAAATATAAATAAATAAGATTATATAATGATAAATATATGAATAAATTATTTCCTTAGAGAAACAGTAATGATTGGAACAGAGAGGGAGAAATATGTAAATAAATAAAGTTATATGGGAGATATGTAAATATAATCTATAATTATATTGATGTAATGTAATATACATAGGTTATAGGTATTCTTCTGCCCTCCATTATATATGTTTACTTTTTTTTTCTGAGAACTGTTGGAAGAGTCTATATAAGACAAGATTTATTTTTTAAAATACTTTTGATATTGTTATTTATGTAGCAAACGGTTATGAATACTTTTTTTAAATTTCAAATAATGAAGAACTAAAGATTACATATTAATAAAAAAAAAAGGGTACAATTTCAAAAATGACATGTAAAAAAAAAGGTTATTTTTCTTTTTTTAAAAATGCCATAACGAAAATAAACAGAAAAAAAAAAGAGGGGAACGAAGATAACAGAGTAAGAAATTCTGTGAAAAAAAAAAAGACATCCCAAAAACCATCTTGACAACACTGTCAAACGAATTATTACGACCTCGTTTGGCCAGCAAATTTATTCCGCCATTTTGTTTAGGAAGAATGACAGTAAACAAATGATGGGGACACATTTTTAATAGTCCCAATAAATATAAGTCGCCCAAAAAAATGACTAAAAAAATGAAATTTCTAAAAAAAAAATCATTAAATTTTACGGGAGAATAAAGCTGGTTTTATATAAATTATGGAGGGCAGGCAGGAGTTCCAGATTTATGGTCAATTGTAATAAAAAATTAAATTAAAATCACTGAGTGAATAATAAAATTGAAAAGGGTAAAAAAAAAAAAGCGTATAAATCGTTTGGCATATCAGGTATAAAAAAATATCTACTTTTTAAAATGCATTTTTGAATGATAATTGAATTATGAAAAATATAATGATAGGCTTGAGCTCATCATTTAAACAACCCTTATATAATGATTATTAAATTGTTTATCCACTAGGGTGAAAATTGTTTATAACGTACAAAATAATTCTTCAAAAGAGAGATTATTTTTAAAATTCAACTACTTTACGCTGAAAAACTCTGTAGGAGGAATTCGATCATAAGAGAAAGTCATTTTTATAGTTAAAATATATGCAAAAGCCACTTTAATACCTATTTCGGGAGATTTCATGGAATTTTTATGGATATCATGAAATCAAAATCTTCTTAGAGTAACGAGGGCCATAGTCCGTTACGATGATCCCCAAGTTGGCGTTCCGAATTTTCCAAAGCTGGTGTTGAATTACTTTTGACTGATGCTAGTCTGCCTTGAGATAATCGATAAATGATCATGCATAGGTTTAAAAAGTGTGAGAGAGAGAGAGAGAGAACGCTTAACGATTTTGCGTGTCATCCTTGCGCAGGGGACATGCTAATCTTCTCTGTATCGTTCCAATTTTAGTATATGTACCGCCGAACAAGCGTGTAGAGAGAGAGAGAGAGAAAATCCCTTGATCTTGCAACTAAAATTTTACTGATGGCCTACGCCATCTGTCGGAACAAATATCAACTAATCGTTGAATTATTCCAGAATTGGTCAAAATACCTTTTCTTGATTAACCAAGAAGATAGATCAATTCTTGGTGAAAATATTTGGTAAATCTATACATGGCTTAGGAATAAACGTTGCAGCAAGATACATTTAAAGGACGATATAGAACATTTATAAAGGTCCAAAAACAAAAGGATGTGTGAAGGTCAACACAAAGGTTGCCAAACGAACAGGAAGCAGACAACAGGAAAAACAGTTCAGCAACCCTGGTGAGTCACAACACCTGTCTGGCCGGAAATGGCGGTACACTGCTTACATCCTGTACAGGTGTACTGTACACTACATTATATACCTTTTGTAATAAATGGACGCCACTTAGCGACATTCCGTTTAACGACCATTTATACGACGGACTGTATATTAGCTACCATGATCTCTATTCTAGAATTACAGCTCTCTTTCTCTTTTTTTTTTCCTCCTCTTTCATCACTTACGGGGATCTGTATATACACTCATGGATAAAACTTAAGGAAGTTGTACCTTTTACCATGTATATCGGGATTCAGACAATAACTCTGAAAGATATTACAGTGATTTTATTGAAGACACACAAGATAACAAAGTGTGAACAAAATTGCCTCTGTCTCCTTAAAAAATAATAATAAACAGCCAAGTGGTGATATCAAAGACTTTCTACTTTCTCAAGTGTTGTCAATGAGTGCATATACCCTTCTAACCTACGACCCCAAAAAGCATCTTGATAACAAAACAAGAAGCGAAAAACAAAGATTATAAAGTAGAGAAAAAAGACTACGTGGGAGGGAAAGCTTCTAAACACCTTCCTTCTAAATTTATCCTCGGGAGATCAAGAAGAAATGGCTCTCCCAATTGCCGCTTCTATTTTTAGCTTTCTATTTACCTCTACACTCGCCCAATATTCCACATGGTTATCCAAGATTTTTCTCTTGTATAAAAAAACATTATTGCGCTATAAAACATGGCTTTATATCTCTATATGGAGATGGTATTAGTGTTTTTTTATTAGATGGCGCTGATTGGTTCTTCTTGACTTACATGTCCGTTGTTTACGTTATCTTTAGTGTTAATATCTAGTGTTTAGTATTTTAGTTTATACTAGACCTTTGTGTCGCACTATTTTAAAAATACATTTTTAAATGTTGAACAACAATCTGAAGAAATAGTGTACTTTAAAAGACAAATTTTATACACTCATAGACAAAACTTAAGGAAAATCTTATTTCGCCGGTCATCTGTTTTTTTTTTTTTTTTAAGGAAACGGAGGTAATTTTGTTCACATTTGGTTATCTCGTGTGTCTTCAACAAAGGACACTGTAATATCTTTCAGAGTTATTGTCTGCATTTTGATATACATGCTAAAAGGTAAACTCTTTGAGTTTAGATAGCTTCAAATTTCTCTGTGCGACGTCTCTAATCTATAATATCCAATATTTCTACAAAATGTTTTTAAAATAAGTTCTACGTCTTTTTATATATGTATAAAAAATTTTCTGAACGGCATATATATGTTGGATGAGTATATTTTATATAATTTGAATGCGAGACAAAATGTACATGACAAATTAAAGAGATCCTACTATATGCAAATAGAGAGATTCGTTAAAGAAGGAGTTAGATTGGCCCAAAGAAGGCTTCCAGGATATCAAGGGCAGCCGTATAGAATGGCAAAATAAATCTTAGCAAGTAAAATGTCTTAGATAGGGAGAGACGGCGTTTACGACCATCCCATGGGTAGATTGGGACCATAACCTGAAAGCCAGCCATTAGAGGAGGGAAAAAAATAATCGATAGGAAACGGGATCTAAATTTGGAAATCAAGGAAAAAGTTTTCCCCTCTTTATAAGGGCTATTTAAATCCGCTCTCTTAAATTAAAACGGTAACACTACCGCACATATATTGCTATAGCATGTTTGCATATATAATTTTGTTGATAATCATTTATAATAGTATTTTTCATAGATATTTGCGCAAATATGTATATATGTATTGATCTGCTCCCAGTGTAAAGATGAAGAACAAACCGTGGACCATCTCCTCTTCATATCAGACAACCAATCTCCTAGAATTCCCGTCATCGCTGGAAAACCAAAAACCTAGATTGGTTCGGTTCGCTATATAAATTCGTCTATCTTTAATTTTAGGGTAGTACGCTGTTCGTTGGTATTTGAGAATAAAGCTTATTTCTACATCCCTCTTCCAGCAACTATTTTTCTAACGTGAAAATATTATTATTCGCTGGCCAACGCTGGAAAACCAAATTCTGTTGGTACCACTTATTAACCTAGATTGGTTTGGATTTTGTGATAGCTATATAAATTCGTCTATCTTTAATTTTAGGGTAGTAGACAGTGTTCGTTGGTACTAAAGATCCCTCTCTTTCGGAAAATATTTTTCTAACGAGAAATATTATTTTTCACTGGAAAACCTAAACTCTTGGTACCACTTATTAACCTAGAGAAGGGGTCGGCAAACTGCGGCTCTTTGAATTTTAAGCTGCGGCTTTTTAGATAGTTCCATACGTAAATATTATTTATGCAAGTGCTATTTATTGTTGGCAAGAAAAAAAAAATTGTGGCTCTTTAAAAACTTTGAATTTTTGTAAATTGTAATTTTTGACTCTTCAGACTCAAAAGTTTGCCGACCCTTGACCTAGACTTTCACCGCCATTGTAAATAAAAGCAAAAAAAGACTTGGGTCAGACTACAAACCGGGAACCTGGGGGCCAATATATAATGAACATATATACATATAGATATTATAATATCATTATTATATATGTACCTAAAGAGGCCTCCTTTCCCTTTAAAAATGCATTTTTTGCTTTATCACTCCAGTACAAATTGGTGGTGATATTGAATGAGGCACTACAACAGTTTTAAAGGGAGAAGTATCTCTTTTGGTACATGAATACCATCCTCTCTTACAACTTTATGTTATTATTATGTAAATGAGAGAGAAGAAAGAGAAGGTGTTTTCCAAGAAGAACGAAATTAATTAAGAGATAAAGATAACCTTCTATATCCTGAAGGGCAGAAGGCTTTAAAAATAATGGTTTTTAATGATTTTTTTTACGGGATTATATACACACACACTATATTGCTTTTAAACATATATAAAAAAATTAGCATGTAAATAGAATGTGACCTCATTTCGAATTCAAAAATAATAAATAACTAGGGAAAATTAAATATATAAATAATATTTTAATAACTACAAAAAGTAGAGATATAAATAGCAACAAAATCATCTTAAGAATATCAAATTTAAAAAAGCGGGAAAAATTTTTAGGCAGACGACTTTATGAAAAAAAAATGGCGAGAAAAATATAAGGCAGACGATCTATGTACAAAATGGCGGAAGCTTTATCAACAAGTCCCTACATCCTGCGTGGGGTAGAGAGGACACATTATGCGACCGGATATCCGGGCAAATCTCCAGAGAGACGTTTCTACAATCGATGGAAGAGAAAGAGGGGGGAGAAAAGGGAAAAAAAATCTTCCCAAACAAGTCGAAAAGGCTCACCAAAACAAGTTAAATTCCCCCCGATGGAGTTATCTTGTTTATTTTGTGTAGAGAAGGTCTGGAAAATGTTTTAGGTGCGAGCGGCGGGATATGATTTGTGGCAGGAAACAGCTGTCCAAAGAAAAAAAAAACTTTTTCAAATTAATTAAGTTTTTTTGCTAGTTGTCTACTCCAATTACTAGAGTGTACTGAGAGAAAAGAGAGTACTGTCTGCATTACGTCATATCTAGTATTCTTTGTTCTTCTGAGCTAATGCAGATGCAGTCTTCATTCTTTGTTTTGGGTTATTCATATTTACTAAAAAATATATAAAAATGCAATATATATTGAATATAATATGGAACGTAATACCAAACCTAAACGATTATATGCAATATAAAATTCGATTTATTATTGGAATCGACAACAATAGAGATCTCTGAAAGTTGCATATGCCCATACACATCCACGGCTACAAATTTAAATTCCTACTTTCGTTATAACGTGCATATGTAAATAAGATATTAGCACGCCATCTGTGTGTAAGAATAGAAACCATTTAGCGCGCGGAATTTTTTTTTCCCCCAGTTAAATGAACTTTCTATTGTGGTGGAAAAAGTAATGTATTTGTATATATTTGCATCGTCCTCTGAGTTTATGCCCATAGATTCCTTCAATACGAACACTCGGATTTTCCTGGAAAATCTCTTGAAGATTTCTTGAAAAAGCCATGGTCCACTGCAGAAGAACTTAAATTGACTTGTTCCATATGTAAATACCTGCTTTCTTTCCTCTCTTCGCTCTCCACTTCTCCCATCCATATTTCCAATTTTTTTTTTATTATTTATTTTTTAAAATTCTTCTTATTTCTTTATTCTTTCTTATAATCTGTATATATTTACCATATGTATATATTCTTTCACCATTTTTATTTCCCACTTTCTCCGTCTTGTAACCCCAAGGAGAATCCTCTGTAAGACCTGTGTGTCTTAATAAAGGCTTTTGTGTGTGTGTGTGCGTGTGTGTGTGTGTGATTCCTTCAATACATTTATGGAGATTTTTTTAGAATTGTTGGCTGTTGAAGTTGAATAGCCTAATACAATGTTGGAAGATGAAGATGGAATTTTTGTTAGCAGGAAATCGATCTTCAAAAAAAAATGTAAAAGACACCTTTCTCGTCAAAAACTATGAATCAACTTAAAAAAAAAAAAAGGATTAGGGAAGAAGGAAAAATCGCTTACGTACACCAAAGAACAGTTGATATATGTTAAGCCGGATATTTGAGGAGGGGAAAAAAAAAGGTGTACAGAAGGGGAGGAGAATAAGAAGACAAAAGACAAGTGAGCGGTGTTCGTCTGTCGAGTAAAACAATGGCGGGTATTCAGTAAGGCGAGTGAGCGATATATCTTTCGTGAAACCTGTCGACTCGTAAACCCGGGTTTACGACCACAGATGGAAGAAGCCACAGTGTTTATTGCGTTGTGTCTTATTGAGCCTCACAGGTAGCTTGGAAAAAATACGAGAATACCTTTTCTTTTTTAATACATTGTATCGAAAAACAAACACGAATAATCAATCTCTCTCTCTCTTTAACGTAACCTTCTTTTAAACTCTTAGAGAATAAAAGATATCGAAAACAATAATAAAACCAATACAGTATAACCTCCCTTTAGCGGACACCTCTCCACAAAAAACAGTTTTCATTTGCAAAATTACCATTTTTACAATTTAGCAACTCTACGGTAAGAGGACACCTCTAAAGGATACTTTGGCTCTGTAATTAGGTGTCCTTTACAGGGAGGTTCTACTGTATAGGAGAACAGAAATGTCACAGTGAGAATAATTAATCATAAGTAATCTCTCACTCTGATAAAAATATATAAGCTAGCACTCAATTGAATTAGCTCCACTGCTGCTTCAATCACACCTGTTGATAATTGTATGTCTTAGCTGCGCGCGTAACAAGTGTTATTTATGAGTAACATTTTTTTAAAATCTTAATTAAACAACTCCTTGTCATCACTACCATGACAATACTTAAGTAGGATCTGTAGAAATAATCATATTTAAACCAAATGAGCATTTTTCGGGAGCCTATTATATTTAAAATTGAATTAAAACAATGCATTTTCTTCATCTTCTCCGAGCAAATGAATTGTTTTGATCAAAGGCTCACGTGCACATGGGGAAAAGGGGGGAAATTACTGTATTATTTTGTTGTTGTATAGCGAATCCATAGAGGGCAATGGGCTCTAATAAAAGCCTTTTTGTTGTTGTTGTTGAATTGTTTTGATGCATTTTTTAAACGGGAGTGTTAAGTTTTCGGCATCTGAATGACCTTCCTTCTACTCTCTCTTTACAATGGAGTCTGGCCTAAGAAGATCTGTCACACTTCAGCTAAAAACATCATTTCGGCAAGATTCGTTCGATTTCATAACCCTTCCTGTATGACACCAAGAATGTCATAACCCATGATATATAGGCTGTCTATTGGCCGATTTTTCTTTTTCCTTTTTTATTATGACACAACGACCGTTTGAGGCCACATTTAACGATTTAAACCTTAGCCCGCCGAGACTTGTGGAAGAATTAACACTTATTAGGAATTCAGATAAAACACAAAATGAATTTGATGGAAAAAAACTAATACTGAATGGATATGTACCGAGTGAATTAATCAACAACTTACAATACAAGATAACACTTACCAACAATTTTTCTTTTCTTCAATGAATTTACATATTATACAAAAATAATAACCTAATTTAAAGTAAGTAATGATCGTGAAGTTAAAAAAAAAAAAGCATAAAGAAATTAACATATAAGATAATGTCTCACAATGATATACAGTTAAACCTGTCTATACGCCCCCTCTTGGGACTCACCAAAATAGGGTGCTATAGAGAGGGGATGCTATAGACAGGTCACTTTTAATGTAAATCGCATCGTACTACGTATTTAAAATCGGGCGCTATAGAGTGGAAGGCACTATTTAGAGGGGGCGCTCTATATACAGGTTTAACTGTATATCTTTTTCTTAGTGGAAAAAAAAAAGAAGCAAAAAACAAATATGTGTTGAAGCTATTAGGCCCCAAACAACCAACCGTACATCTCATGTAATAAAACCGACAAACTGTGATCCAATATGAGAAGCTCAAAGATCAAACTGTAAGAAATATCTTATTGGTTTCTAATGGAAGTATCCCTCACGTGAGCTAAGCTCGATTTGAAAACCTCCAATCACAATGTTCGCAATCAAGCCCGAACAACTTCCTCCGGAAACGGCGGAATGGAACGATTAAAGTCTGCAATTCTGCTATGGGGAAACCAAAAAAACATGAAACAATAAGGAAATGTTTTCTCTGAAAAATTTCCGGTCTCCCCTTCCAAAAAAAAAAAAAAGAAAAGAAAATGAAGACAAATATTTGTTGAAGTGGTGGTGAACGGGGTGTTATTTTAGCAAACTCTCTGTCTGTGAATAAGGAAAAATAAATATGGACTATTGACCAACACTAAAATTATAGTCAAACGGCCTTATACTAAAGCTTTTCTGTGAAGGAAGAAAAATAAATCTGGACTTTGCATTAAAATTGGTCTCAACGGCGTTAGGTTAGTTAAACAATGTAAATGGGGAACTGAGATCATCTATTGTTGGTTACTTACTATTTAAGATAGTATATCTTGGGGAAGGAAAGCAAGAAAGATATATTTTATAAGTATTAACAATTTTACGGTTTTATTGAAATGATAATTTTCGAAATATATGCAATAACTGTCTATTCTTTTCTACCTATGTGCTACACGAATTCATATAAAATTCAAGGAGGGGGGGCACAAAAATTGCCCGAATAAATGGGTGGAATTATAGGTTGAATGGATTAACGATAACTACTATAATGAACCGAAAAATGAAACATGAGTAAAAGCATGTATTGATGGAAGAAGCGATCAAATAACGGCTTCCCTAAATAAGACTTCCGTCTCCAAAAGGAATGGTTACCATCATGACAATTGAAGACCAATAACAATAAGACCGAAGGTAAAAGACAATGGTCGCAAAGAAGACAAACGAAGCAAGAGACAAGAAGAAGAAGGAAGAGAGTCACGCGCAGCTTGATAGGATCCCAATTAGGGAAGTCCAGAAGATGGACAATGGAAGGTGGTGCCATGATTAGCTGCCAGCTTTTTTTTTTTTTTTTTAATTAGGACTTTGGGGACTTGATCGATGGCTACGTCAATACACGGTCGATCTTGTATGGCCGGCTATCGTTCCCGTCAGTCACTGCAGAATGTTTGGCTGCTGTTTCTGAATATCGGTGCCATGCTGCTTCGAAAGAATATGTATTATCTCTTTTTTTTTCTGCAGTGTTATTTAAGAATGCCAAGATTTTAGAACGTAGCCATTACATAAAATACTGAAATCGCTCTTTATGGTCGGCAAATTGGGAAAACAAGAAGAGATTAAATTTGGAAGCTGGCTGTGTAAGGAGGATGTTTTCAGTTCCTTTACGTTTTACGTCACTTTTACTTGAGAACGCTTGAGTTTTAGAACGTTGGGAAAGGACCAAGCACTAAATTTATGAAATTCCTTTATTAAAGCAACAGTCGACAGATTGAAGATGGAAGTTGGGAAGATGATCGGGTGGATGTTTTCTTACACACGGCGTTACCTTCAGATGTTTAAAAATGTTAATTAATGTCCAATTCATATTGTTTGCTATATTGCTATATGCCATAGCCAACTTCGAAGCATTCGACTGAACAAGATGTCCTAAACCTACACAATCCTCTTGTTTATCCTTTTACCATATAGAGGTTTTTAAACTTATCCAAAGGGTCTAAAAGACCAACTCCGTTAATTGGTGATATCTCACAACCGATGGTTATAGATTCTCTTAGTTTGGAGGATTGGAACGCTTCACGATTTAGCGTGTCATCCTTGCTCAGGGGTCATACTAATCTTCTCTGTATCGTTCCAATTTTAGTATATATACCGCCGAACAATTAGGGATACAACCATAGTCATGCTGGAAAGCAGTAGTTGATAGGATTTTTGCAGTTGGTGTGTGTATGTTGAAAACGCTTTGGTGATGCCTAAATAAAATCTAGAAAGCTTGTAATGCTTTATCTCAGAATCAACCTTTCCCTCGTGTCCCAAAAAGAACTCGACTGAGCCAACCATCTGACGAGTGGCAGCCGGGGTAGAGGTAGCAGCGACTGCATTGATCCAACGGAGCCATTCCAGAAACATTAGAGGCGGCGGTGGCGTCGAGCTCTGGAGATAAGGCGGTCATCATCATCATCATCCGGAGCCCAAATTAAAGCGCCATCACTTGAAAACATCCCGACGGCGCGGGGCAGCTTATCTAGACTGCTTGAGGCACCAAACTTTCCTTATGTCGCAACTTTTATGGGAGAGGATTGGGATGCTTACTGTTCTTTGTCCTCATGTTAGAAAGGACAACAGAAACCTTTAGGAGAGCATATTATGCAAAATGGAAGGTTTCTTTGAAGACCTCAAAAGTAGAGAAGAAAGGCAGTTTCTTTAAATCTTTCCTCAACGTTTATTATAACTTAGTGCGGATGGCATGCTTACATTTCGATGTCATCTTAGAATAGAAAGGCCGACAACATTAAGCGAAACCTATCAAAATCCTAGCAAACTCCCTGAGTAAACCTTGCTCTTTAAAATTGCTTTAAAGCGACACGAGTTTCCCTAAATTTTCAATGTGAAGATTGGAACGAATGCTGAGAAAGAGAGAAAGGTTAATGTAAGTAATGGCATTTGGTGTACAAATACGTTTTGTCCTTCTGGCAGTTGTTGACATCTCGAACTACTCAAGAGAACAGGCCTTAATCAAATAATTTATAACTACTTGCCTCTTCAGAGACTGTGAAAAAAAGAGAGAGAGAGAGAGAGAAAGCAGCGATAAGTCGATCAACAAAAAGTTTGCGGTTCAAGGGCAAATATTATGCGACCTGTGCAAATTTATTGTCGTGCCAAAGGACCTATTGTTCGAAGCTGATGCTTGGGAAGACAATGCGACTGTTTACCTCAAGACAATTAGTGAATGTATGCTTTAAATTAAGAGCGTATTTTGTGAGTGATTAAAGAACCGCATTTTTAAGTACTCCCTCTTTAGAATCAGGTTGTCTATCACAGTTATGGACATATGATCGATGTCTTTGTTATAAGTTATCCATTAAAAGTATCTATAGAAACGTCAATGTATAAATAGATTTAGTAAAAAACGAGCTTATGTTCTGAACTATTGCTACGCAAACTTCCTAAATCTACGATATACTTACATCTATCTCACACACACAAAAACCTTTATTAAGACACACAGGTCTTACAGAGGATTCTCCTTGGGGTTACAAGACGGAGAAACCCATGAAAGTGGGAAATATACAAAGGGGTAAAAATGGAGAAATATTATATACACATGGTAAATATATACAGATTATTATTTGAATAATCCTATGGAAAATAAGAATATGGATTTGGATTTTTTTTTTTTTTTTAAATATGGGTGGGAGAAGTGGAGAGCGAAAAAGAGGAAAGAAAACAGGTATTTACACATAGAACATACTTACATCTATCTCTAAACTATATTTAGAAAATACTTTAAAGAATTTTAAAAATTAATAGGTTCTTTCAATATAGTATAATGCGGCTTGTAAAACGACATTTGAAAATTATCCCGCATGTGTTTCTTTTTAAACGAAAAATCAAAATTTATTTAAAGGAGAAATAACGATTATTTCTAACCTTAAGGATGAATTGTGAAGAGTAATGATAAACGGAAAAATAAAAGTGCCCAGGGATGGAAATCGAACCCACAGTGTATTTTAAAGTGTTTATTGATGTTTTTGTCGTGTCCAATGAAGAGCCTCGAATGTCTTCATGCATCTCTATCACCGGAGTCGCAATATAATCTTTATAATTAGAATATATGAACAAGCTTGAGGAAGTTGCACCTTTTAGCATGTATCTCTGAAATATATTTGATACACAGTGACCTTTATTGAAGACACACCCTATGTGAGCAAAATTGTCTTTATTTCCTTAAAAAATAAAAAACAGACACGACGGACGAATATCAAAATATGAAAATTTCTTAAGTTTTGTCCATGAGTGTATATATAATAAAGTATGTACATATATTTATAATGGGATATTTGTGCTTGCTTTCATCATAACCTATTTCAGTATAACGGCTTTACAAAAACTCTTGGAAATGGTGTGGCATGTCTTTGCATATTTTCACGGAACAACAGTATGCACACACATACCCGCTGTGAACAACTATTCTAAAAAAAAATTGTACTAAAATAACCAACAAAACACATACCGACTGATTTTTATCGATTTATCAAATAAATTGTTTTTAGTAAATATTATAAAATGGGTATTTTAGAAGAAGAAAAGTCAACGATTATTAAAAATATGTATTCCTATAAATATGTGACAATAGCTATCACACAATATCCAATTTTATCAACAAGACCTTCCGTTGTCATCCTTCCAAATAGTAATTGGATTCATAAATAAAGAAAAAAGGTATAATCATAGGATACGCAGTCTATTGGGAATGACCACGTGACTCCAATCTAGCTCTTTGATTGGTTAATCCCTCGATGAAAACAAAAGACGTGATGCGCGGGCGAACCATTCTAAGAAAAACTAGCCGGGCGAAGTTGATTAGGAGAAAGAGTCACGATACAATAAAGAGGAAGGAAGGAGACAACGTGGATAATACGTCTAACTAGCGGAGTTAACCAGCCCCCCCCCCCCTCTAACCAAATTAGCGAGGAGGTCCCCCGCCCCACAACCTAATCCAATAGCGAAGGAGGCTAGGGGCAATTCAATTATACAAGGTCTGCCAAAGCCTGGCTGCTGCAGAGACAACAGGGGAGTTGTCCTCCCAAGAATCGATAACGTTTTCCGTTGTTGTTTATTGAGATTTATCTGGTCGAGCGGAAAATTCAATTCTATCCCTTCTTTGTTTTCCCGGAGGCAAGTGAGCTGACGAAATGATTTGACAAAGTGATAGGGAGTAGGATTGTGCGCCCCTCTTTATATTTACTGACAAATACCTCAAAAGATGGTATTATTCTAAAGTCAATATACGGGTATACAAAATCACGAAAACGTAAAGCTATGACGCTATGTTTATTCGATATACTAGCTTTCAAACTGAATTGCTCTTCTTTATGGCGCAAACCGCGGGAAAACAGATTTAAAAGAAGATAATATACCTTATATACATATACTCTGGTATATATGTTGAATAGAAGAAAACAAATATTATCACAGGTATCGGAAAATTACGAAACCAAGATGCTAAACTTGTTGATGATATCTCCATTTAACCATTTCAAAAAATAAATGAATATACTATTTGAGAAAGGGCCGCTAAGAATATAAAAAAACTTGTTAACTTTTATCAGATTGCTGCGCTTCTCGTATGGCATGCAACGAAGGAAAAAAAAATGAAGTGGTTTCGCGCATGCGCAACACTGATTAGTAGACCCCGATAACGCACCAGAGTGGCGAGAGCCAATGAACGAACGCAGACACCACATAAAACGACCTATTAACGCTTATACATGGCGTATATTATGAATATTATATACGTGTATCATTTTATGTTCGTTTAGTAAGGACGCCATCGTTTACATTCAAAAGATAGCCCATCTATCCTAACAAAAGATGGCTTGTGACACCTGTGAGATGGGGCATGACACTAGCAATGGATGGGCGAGGCAACGTATGCAAATATGGCTCCGAGAGAACAAAGGTCTACCCCCTCCCCACTAACGACTTTTAATGGGGAGGAGGCAGCATCTGGAATTATGCAAATTGAATGCGATCCTTTAAAATTCCGCGTGGCAGATGGTTTTCCTCAGAATTAGCATCTTGTGGATAGAGAGGAGGGTCCCCCCCCCCCCCCTTTTAAGTTCTTAGCTTACAAGACACTTTGAATTATATTGAAAGTGGGCAAATATTGAATTATCAGAGCAAAAGTTTCGAGGAAAGATTTTAAAGCCACTTTCAAAACATTTAAAAAATACAACTATCTTTCTTACTAATTAGATACTTTTTTTCAATATAGAGATAAATTGTTCGCATCAAGTGTCCACAATGTTCGACCTATATGGATGAAACATGTTGGAACCCGACTGGACCGCTGTTATAATTACGACTTCCATATTTATATACAATACTTCTCATGCATCACGCGGATGATGGGCTTAGAAGGAGTTTGAATTCCTAGAGGAAGATATGCGAACAGCCTCATCGAAATATTTTAAATAAATTATATTGGTCCAAAATATTCCTTTATTTTAATGTTATTAAAATGGATTGCTCAATTTTTAACAATTTATATATATGATGATAACATAATAAAATAATATATCATCATCACTAATAATAATAATTATAAAATTACCAATTTCTATCACGAAATATGCTAATTACCCAAGTAAAATATAAGCAAACTTTTTTTATATAGTTCAAAACTTTGTCAATCTCGGAGATATATCGTTTTTAGAAATGTTAACTTTTGAATTAAAAATAATAATAATAATAATAATAAAGAACACAAAAATGTAAAAGGAAAATCACCTGAATTTGAAAAAAAAAAAAAAAACGAAAAGGAAAAAAAAAAGTGTAAAGGGAAATCCGATGCTATGAATAATTGATGAAAGGGTACAAGAAAGGTAAAAGAAAATCAAACTGATTCTCATTAAAACGATGATAGAGAAATGGAGGATGGGTAGAGGGGAAAAAAAGAAGAAGAAGCAGCAGCAGGATCGTGTTCCAAAGTCGACGGCGGCAAGCAGCAAGTCTCTTAATTATAGGGCGTCATTAGGAAACAATCTAATTAGAGTGATGGAAAGAAAGAAGACAACAAGGCTTCAATCAGAGAGGAACATCTAATGACCCTCTGCAGAAGCATAGGTCGAAGAGAAAGAAAAGAGGGGGGGGGGGGGGGGGGGGGGGTGAGAAGAGGAAAAGAAGAAGAAAAAATCTCAATTTCATTCTCAAGAAGAGAGAGCGGGGATGTGGTGAGGGGGATGTAACAAGAAATGGAAGAATAATAATAATGAAAAAAAGAGGAGATACAAGAAGAAGAGTTTGGTACATCTGCCTAGAATTAAAGCTAGAAAAGAAGAAGAGAGCAGCGAGGAAGAAAAGTGGGAATAACGGACATTATGATTGTTGGTGGTATGGCAAGATTCGATTTTTTGTTGCCTGGTTTGGGATCGACCCACTCGTCCGTCAGATTGCAGATGTCTTTTGCAAGTTTGTGTGTGGACGGATTTGTTTTGAGTCGGACCTTTATTGTCAGGGTTGTTTAAAGAAGGATTTGGTGTGAGTTGTTTGTTTCAGGGGCATCGTTGTGTACAGTGAGCCTTTATTGTTGCTAGATGACAACAACAAGGAAACTTGCTATTGCTAAGGCCATCTTATTGGTTGTGCTCTGCTAGGTTGTAAAGCGAATTGAGAATATTTTTATAAGATTTCTTTAATATGACATGCTTTCTGCTAGGTTCAAATTGTTTTCCGCAATCTGGCTGTTGTCGAGGGGCTTCCTTCATGTTTTAGATTCATTATCCCTTCATATTGAGGGATTTTTTCGAGAATGAAACTTTTGGGAAATTCAAGTTTTTCTGATTTATCCATATTTGAGTTGATTCTGTGAGGCTATGGAACGACTTATGGCAGATTTTACAAGAATATGGCTGTTGCTGTGGGTATTGTTTTAGAGTTAGGAATTGTATTGCCAGAGTACGGTATTCTTACATAAGCTTCGCTGGGCTTGGAAACATCGTTTTTAATTATTATTTTTTTATTAAGAAAAGGCATCTCCTTATCGTGCAACCGACATTTGCTGATGGCTTGCGCCATCTATCGGAATAAATATCAACTATTCTCGTTGATTTCTAATTATTCCAGAATTGGCCAAATACCCATTCTTGATTAATCATCAAGAAAAGCTAACCACGACGCGTTTCGGGCTGTTGGCCCATCATCAGCGTGGTGAAAACTGTACCTCAACAACCAAATTTGTTTTTATTATTTTATTATTATTAAAAAATATTATTTTTTAATTACGTACTTTCTACTAAATTATGAGTGTCGATATGAGAAAGCTATTGCGAGGGACCATCATTGTCAGTTGTTCTGCCAGTATGCGATTGTCTTTAAGATCGCTGTTGCTTTGAACATTAGTGAACCTGTCAGGTTGTTCAGATATTTAGGTAGATTTATAAAGATTGCTGTTGCCGGGAGCTATCATTATGAATCACGTGTTTCAGCTAGGTTCCGGGTTTTTTTCTTAATACCTAAAGAGGAAGTTGCGCCTTGTATCAAATATCACATTTACAACACTTTTATTTTAATGACATTTATTATTGTTCAATAAATTTAAGATATCTTTTCAATGTTCCTGGAATAGAAATACGATAC
>CP092868.1:19761721-19822225 GCA_030710605.1 Cordylochernes scorpioides
ATATATTCTATATACAGTTACGAGCGTCATGCGTGGCCTCTGTCACGGTTTGCTTTTTTTTTTTTTAATGGCGCCCTCCTATTGGTCGGCTACGATCACGCCACCTTTGCCCCCCCCCCCCCTCCCCCCATTTCTGTAACCATTGTGTTGGAGCGGGTCGCTCCTTAAATAAATGCATATATTAGTTAATAACCAAATGGAATCCTCTCTTTCTTTTTCCCAGTAAGAGACGCCTACGGAAGCCAACAGTACATAGACAGATAAAGCACATAGGCTATAGTTATTAACTAAAATATGCATTTATTTAAGGCGCCAATTTATAACTGTAACAAATAGTATTTGAATCAAAACATTCAATCGGGTAAAACACGGGCGTTGCCCGGGTCATTCGGCTAGTATATATATATGCATGATTTTCCTTAGAGATACAGTAATGATTGGAACAGAGAGGGAGAAAAATGTGAATAGTTATATGGGAAATATGTAAATATATAATTATATTGATGTAATATATACATAGGTTATAAGTATTCTTCTGCACTCCATTTGTACTATTTTTTTAAATATATGTTTACTGTTTTTTTTCTTCTGAGAACTCTTGGACGAGTCTATATGAGACACGATTTAGTTTTTAAAATACTTTTGATATTGTTATTTATGTAGCAAACGGTTATGAATACTTTTTTTTAATTTCAAATATAGAAGAACTAAAGATTACATATTAATAAAAAAAAAAAGGGTACAATTTCAAAAATGACATGTAAAAAAAAAGGTTAAATTTTTCTTTTTTTAAAATGCCATAACGAAAATAAACAAAACAACAAAAAAAAAAAAAGAGTGGAACAAAGATAACAGAGTAAGAAATTCTGTGAAAAAAAAAATACATCCCAAAAACCATCTTGACAACACTGTCAAACGAATTATTACGACCTCGTTTGGCCAGCAAATTTATTCCGCCATTTTGTTTAGGAAAACGACAGTAAACAAATGATGGGGACACATTTTTAATAGTCCCAATAAATATAAGTCGCCCAAAAAAAATGACCAAAAAAATGAAATTTCTAAAAAAAAAATCATTAAATTTTACGGGAGAATAAAGCTGGTTTTATATAAATTATGGAGGGCAGGCAGGAGTTCCAGATTTATGGTCAATTGTAATAAAAAAAATTAAATTAAAATCACTGAGTGAATAATAAAATTGAAAAGGGCAAAAAAAAAAAAGCATATAAATCGTTTGGCATATCAGGTATATAAAAAAGATCTACTTTTAAAATGCATTTTGGAATGATAATTGAAGTATGAAAAATATAATGATTATTAAATTGTTTATCCACTATAAGGTGAAAATTGTTTATAACGTACAAAATAATTCTTCAAAAGAGAGATTATATTTTAAATTCAACTACTTTACGCTGAAAAACTCTGTAGGAGGAATTCGATCATAAGAGAAAGTCATTTTTATAGTTAAAAGATATGCAACTTTAA
The DNA here is from genome assembly GCA_030710605.1 of Cordylochernes scorpioides. Lineage (NCBI taxonomy): Eukaryota > Metazoa > Arthropoda > Arachnida > Pseudoscorpiones > Chernetidae > Cordylochernes > Cordylochernes scorpioides. The sequence continues at coordinate 19,763,207 of CP092868.1, forward strand.
TACCTATTTCGGGAGATTTCGTGAAATTTTTATGGATATCATGAAATCAAAATCTTCTTAGAGTAACGAAGGCCATAGTCCGTTCCGAATTTTCCAAAGCTGGTGTTGAATTACTTTTGACTGATGCTAGTCTGCCATATTGTTGAGATAATCGATAAATGATCATGCATAGGTTTAAAAAGAGAGAGAGAGAGAGAGATTGAAACTGATTTATTATAACGTCCATTATAAGATTATATAAGGTTAAATACATTTAAAGAGAGAGAGAGAGAGAGAACGCTTCACGATTTTGCGTGTCATCCTTAGTAGCCAATTTTAGTATATGTACCGCCAAACAAGCGTTAAGAGAGAGAGAGAGAGAAAGAAAATCCCCTGATCTTGCAACTAAAATTTGCTGATGGCCTATGCCATCTGTCGGAACAAATATCAACTAATCGTTGATTTTTTTCATTATTCCAGAATTGGTCAAAATACCTTTTCTTGATTAACCAAGAAGTATGCAATTTAAGATAGATCAATTCTTGGTGAAAATATTTGGTATTATACATGGCTTAGGAATAAACGTTGCAGCAGCAGATTCATTTAAAGGACGATATAGAACATTTATAAAGGTTCAAAAACAAAAGGATGTGTGAAGGTCAACACAAAGGTTGCCAAACGAACAGGAAGCAGACAACAGGAAAAACAGTTCAGCAACCCTGGTGAGTCACAACACCAATTCACCTGTCTGGCCGGAAATGACGGTACACTGCTTACATCCGGTACAGGTGTACTGTACACTGCATTATATACCTTTTGTAATAAATGGACGCCATTTAGCGACATTCCGTTTAACGACCATTTATACGACGGACTGTATATTAGCTAACATGACTAATTCTAAAATTACAGCTCTCTGTGTTTTCCCCCTCTCCAGAAACTTACGGGAATATCTGTATTTACACTCAAGGACAAAACTTAAGAAAGTTGTACCTTTTAACATGTATATCAGGATTCAGACAATAACTCTGAAATATATTACAGTGACCTTTATTGAAGACACACCAGATAACCAAGTGTGAACAAAACTTAAGAAAGTTGTACCTTTTAGCATGTATATCGGGATTCAGACAATAACTCTGAAAGATATTACAGTGATCTTTATTGAAGACACGAGATAACCAAGTGTGAACAAAACTTAAGGAAGTTGTACCTTTTATCATGTATATCGGGATTCAGACAATAACTCTGAAAGATATTACAGTGATTTTATTGAAGACACACGAGATACCCAAATGTGAACAAATTTGCCTCTGTGTCCCCTAAAAAAAAAACAATAATAATAAACAGCCGAGTGGCGATATCAAAGACTTTCCACTTTTTCAAGTGTTGTCAATGAGTGTATACCTTTGTAACCTACAACCCCAAAAAGCATCTTGATAAAAAAAAAACAAGAAGCGAAAAACAAAGATTATAAAGTAGAGAAAAAAGACTACGTGGGAGGGAAAGCTTCTAAACACCTTCCTTCTAAATTTATCCTCGGGAGATCAAGAAGAAATGGCTCTCCCGATTGCCGCTTCTATTTTTAGCTTTCTATTTACCTCTACACACGCCCAATATTCCACATGGTTATCCAAGATTTTTCTCTTGTATAAAAAACACTTATTGCGCTATAAAACATGGCTTTATATATCTATATATGGAGATGGTATTAGTGTTTTTTTTTATTAGATGGCGCTGATTGGTTCTTCTTGACTTACATGTCCGTTGTTTACGTTATATCTTTAGTGTTAATATCTAGTGTTTAGTATTTTAGTTTATACTAGACCTTTGTGTCGCTCAATTTTAAAAATACATATTTAAATGTTGATCAACAATTTGAAGAAATAGTGTACTTTAAAAAACAAATTTTATACACTCATAGACAAAACTTAAGGAAAATCTTATTTCGCCGGTCATCTGTTTTTTTTTTTGTTTGTTTGTTTTGTTTTTTTAAGGAAACAGAGGTAATTTTGTTCACACTTGGTTATCTCGTGTGTCATCAATAAAGGTCACTGTAATATCTTTCAGAGTTATTATCTGAATATCGATATACATGCTAAAGGGTACAACTTGCTTAAGTTTTGTTCACACTTGGTTATCTCGTGTGTCATCAATAAAGGTCACTGTAATATCTTTCAGAGTTATTGTCTGAATACCAATATACATGTTAAAAGGTACAACTCTTTGAGTTTAGATAGCTTCAAATTTCTCTGTGCGACGTCTCTAATCTATAATATCCAATATTTCTACAAAATGTTTTAAAACTAAGTTCTACATCTTTTTATATATGTATAAAAATCTTTCTGAACGGCATATATATGTTGGATGAGTATATTTTATATAATTTGAATGCGAGACAAAATGGACATGACAAATTAAAGAGATCCTGCTATATGCAAATAGAGAGATTCGTTAAAGAAGGAGTTAGATTGGTCTAAAGAAGGCTTCCAGGATATCAAGGGCAGCCGTATACAATGGCAAAATAAATCTTAGCAAGTAAAATGTCTTAGATAGGGAGAGACGGGCGTTTACGACCATCCCATGGGTAGATTGGGACCATAACCTGAAAGCCAGCCATTAGAGGAGGGGAAAAAATAATCGATAGGAAACGGGATCTAAATTTGGAAATCAAGGAAAAAGTTTTCCCCTCTTTATAAGAGCTATTTAAATCCGCTCTCTTAAATTAAAACGGTAACTCTACCGCACATATATTGCTATAGCATGTTTGCATATATATTTTTGTTGATAATCATTTATAATAGTATTTTTCATAGATATTTGCGCAAATATGTATATATGTATTGATCTGCTCCCAGTGTAAAGATGAAGAACAAACCGTGGACCATCTCCTCTTCATATCAGACAACCAATCTCCTAAAATTCCTGTCATCGCTGGAAAACCAAAAACCTAGATTGGTTCGGTTCGCTATATAAATTCGTCTATCTTTAATTTTAGGGTAGTACGCTGTTCGTTGGTATTTGAGAATAAAGCTTATTTCTACATCCCTCTTCCAGCAACTATTTTTCTAACGTGAAAATATTATTATTCGCTGGCCAACGCTGGAAAACCAAATTCTGTTGGTACCACTTACAGTAATCCCTCGTTAAGACGAACTCAACGGGAGAACGGAATACCCTTTTCGTCTTAAAAGAATATATACCGAATTCGTATAAACCGAATTTATAAACCGAATAAATGTATAAACGGAAAAGAAACGGTTCGCGCAAACCGAGAGTTCGTATAATCCGAGTTCGTGATAACGAGGGATTACTGTATTAACATAGATTGGTTTGGATTGTGATAGCTATATAAATTCGTCTATCTTTAATTTTAGGGTAGTAGACAGTGTTCGTTGGTACTAAAGATCCCTCTCTTTCGGAAAATATTTTTCTAACGAGAAATATTATTTTTCACTGGAAAACCTAAACTCTTGGTACCACTTATTAACCTAGAGAAGGGGTCGGCAAACTGCGGCTCTTTGAATTTTAAGTTGCGGCTTTTTATATAGTTACAAACGTAAATATTATTTATACAAGTACTATTTGTTGTTGGCAAGAAAAAATTGTGGCTCTTTAGAAACTTTGAATTTTTGTAAATTGTAATTTTTGACTCTTCAGACTCAAAAGTTTGCCGACACTTGACCTAGACTTTTACCGCCATTGTAAATAAAAGCAAAAAAGACTTGGGTCAGACTACAAACCGGGAACCTGGGGGCCAATATATAATGAACATAAATATCTATAGATATTATAATACCATTATTATAAATGTACCAAAAGAGGCCTCCTTTCCCTTAAAAAATGCATTTTTGCTTTATCACTCCAGTACAAATATATATTGGTGGTGATATTGAATGAGGCACAACACCAGTTTTAAAGGGAGAAGTATCTCTTTTGGTACATGAATACCATCCTCTCTTACAACTTTATATTATTCTATATACAGTTACGAGCGTCATGCGTTCTTAATAATTTTTCATCTCTGTCACCGTTTGCTTTTTTTTGGAATGGCGCTCTCCTATTGGTTGGCTACGATCACGCCACCTTTGCCCCCCCCCCCCCCCACTCGCTTTTTTCGTTTTTGTAACTATCGTGTTGGAGCGGGTCGCTCCTTAAATAAATGCATATATTAGTTAATAACTAAATAGAAGAATCCTCTCTTTTTCCCAGTAAGAGACGCCTACAGAAGACAACAGTACATAGACAGATAAAGCACACAGGCTATAGTTATTAACTAATATATGAGATAAAGATAACCTTCTATATCCTGAAGGGCAGAAGGCTTTAAAAATAATGGTTTTTAATGTTGTTTTTTTACGGGATTATAAACACACACTATATTGCTTTTAAACATATATTAAAAATTAGCATGTAAATGTAAATGCTTGTAGAATGTGACCTCATTTCGAATTCGAAAAATAATAAATAACTAAGGAAAATTAAATAATATTTTAATAACTACAAAAAGTAGAGATATAAATAGCAACAAAATCATCTTAAGAATATTTAAAAAAAAAAAAAAAAGCGGGAAAAAATTTTAGGCAGACGACTCAATGAAAAAAAAATGGCGAGAAAAATATAAGGCAGACGATCTATGTACAAAATGGCGGAAGCTTTATCAACAAGTCCCTACATCCTGCGTGGGGTAGAGAGGACGCATTATGCGACCGGATATCCGGGCAAATCTCCAGAGAGACGTTTCTACAATCGATGGAAGAGAAAGAGGGGGGAGAAAGGGGAAAAAAAAAATTCCCAAACAAGTCGAAAAGGCTCACCAAAACAAGTTAAATTCCCCCGATGGAGTTATCTTGTTTATTCTGTGTAGAGAAGGTCTGGAAAATGTTTTAGGTGCGGGCGGCGGGATATGATTTGTGGCAGGAAACAGCTGTCCAAAGAAAAAAAAAAAAAACTTTTTCAAATTAATTAAGTTTTTTTGCTAGTTGTCTACTCCAATTACTAGAGTGTACTGAGAGAAAAGAGAGTACTGTCTGCATTACGTCATATCTAGTATTCTTTGTTCTTCTGAGCGAATGCAGATGCAGTCTTCATTCTTTGTTTTGGGTTATTGATATTTACTAAAAAAAATATATATAAAAATGCCATATATATTTAATATAAAATGGAACGTAATACCAAACCTATACGAGTATATGCAATATAAAATTCAACTTATTATTGAAATCAACAACAAAAAAATATATCTGAAAGTTGCATATGCCCACACACATCAAAGGCTGCAAATTTAAATTCCTACTTTCGTTATAACGTGCATATGTAAATAAGATATTAGCACGCCATCTTTGTGTAAGAATAGAAACCATTTAGCGCGCGGAATTTCCCCCCCAGTTAAATGAACTTTCTACTGTGATGGAAAAAGTAATGTATTTGTATAGATTTGCATTGTCCTCTGAGTTTAGGCCTATAGATTCCTTCAATACATTTGTAATGATTCCATATGCAAATTTTATTCTTAATGTCGCATACCTCGCGACATTTGCATAGTATTGTTTTGTTTTATATAGTTTACATGTTGTTTCTTTTGATAGGTGAATATATTTGCATGTCCGCGAGTGGCGCGATGTGTATATATAGGTCAAGAGAGTAATAAAGTCGGGTTTTCTAATGTAATAGATCTCCTCATTATTTATTCTTACTCGTTCTTTTAATTGGAACGGTACAACATTTATGGAGATTTTTTTTTAAAGAATTGTTGGCTGTTAAAGTTGAATAGCCTAGTACAATATTGGAAGATGAAGATGCAATTTTTATTAGCGGGAAATCGATCTTCAAAAAAAAAAAAAATGTAAAAGACACCTTTCTCGTCAAAAACTATGAATCAACATAAAAAAAAAAAGGATTAGGGAAGAAGGAAAAAAACCGCTTACGTACACCAAAGAACAGTTTATAGATGTTAAGCCGGATATTTGAGGAGGAAAAAAAAAAGGTGTACAGAAGGGGAGGAGAATAAGAAGACAAAAGACAAGTGAGCGGTGTTCGTCTGGCGAGTAAAACAATGGCGGGTATTCAGTAAGGTAGGCGCGAGTGAGCGATATATCTTTCGTGAAACCTGTCGACTCGTAAACCCGGGTTTACGACCACAGATGGAAGAAGCCACAGTGTTTATTGCGTTGTGTCTTATTGAGCCTCACAGGTAGCTTGGAAAAATTACGAGAATACCTTTTCTTTTTTGAATACATTGTATCAAAAAAACAAACAAGAATAATCAATCTCTCCCTCTCTTTAACGTAACCTTCTTTTATAATCTTAGGGAATAAAAGATATCGAAAACAATAATAAAACCAATACAGTATAACCTCCCTCCCACCTCTCTACAAAAGACAGTTTTCATTTGCAAAATTACCATTTTTACGATTTAGCAGCTCTACGGTAAGAGGACACCTCTAAAGGATACTTTGGCTCTGTAATTAGGTGTCCTTTACAAGGAGGTTCTACTGTATAGGAGAACAGAAATGTCACAGTGAGAATAATTAATCATAAGTTCTCTTTTCTCACTGATAAAAAAAAATAAATTACAACTAACGTGAATTAGCTGCACTGCTGCTTCAAGCACACCTGTTGATAATCAGTATTGTATAGCTTAGCTGCGCGCGTAACAAGTGTTATTTATGAGTAAAAATTTTTTAAAATCTCAATTAAACAACTTCTTGTCATCACTACCATGACAATACGTAAGTAGGAACTGTAGAAATAATCACATTTAAACCAAATGAGCATTTTCGGGACCCTATTATATTTAAAATTGCATTAAAACAATGCATTTTCTTCATCTTCTCCGAGCAAATGAATTGTTTTGATCAAAGACTCACGTGCACATGGGGAAAGGGAGGAAAAATTACTGTATTATTTTGTTGTTGTATGGCGAATCCATACAGGGCAATGGGCCCTAATAAAAGCCTTTTTGTTGTTGTTGTTTGTTGTTGAATTGTTTTGATGCATTTTTTTAAACGGGAGTGTTTTTCGGTATCTGAATGACCTTCCTTCCACTCTCTCTTACAATGGAGTCTGGCCTAAGAAGATCTGTCACATACTTCAGCTAAAACATCATTTCGGCAAGATTCGTTCAATTTCATAACCCTTCCTGTATGACATCAAGAATGTCATAACCCGTGATATATAGGCTGTCTATTGGTCGATTTTTCTTTTTCCTTTTTTTATTATGACACAACGACCGTTTGAGGCCACATTTAACGATTTAAACCTTAGCCCGCCGAGACTTGTGGAAAAATTATCACTTATCAGGAATTCAGATAAAACACAAAATGGATTTAATGGGAAATAAAAAAAAACTAATACTGGATAGATAAGTACCGCGTGAATTAATCAACAACTTACAATACAAGATAACACTTACCAACAATTATCATTCTCTTCAATATATTTACATATTATACAAAAATGAAAAAGAATCACCTAATTTAAAGTAAGTAATGATCGTGAAGTTAAAAAAAAAAGCATAAAGAAATTAACATATAAGATAATGTATAATGTCTCACAATGATGTACAGTTAAACCTGTCTATAGCGCCCCCTCTTGGGACTCACCAAAATAGGGTGCTATAGAGAGTGGATGCTATAGACAGGTCACTTTTAATGTAAATCGCATCGTACTACGTATTTAAAATCGGGCGCTATAGACTGGTTTAACTATATATTTTTCTTAGTGGAAAAAAAAGAAGCAAAAAACAAATATGTGTTGAAGCTATTAGGTCCCAAACAATCAACCGTACATCTCATGTAATAAAACCGACAAACTGTGATCCAATATGAGAAGCTCAAAGATCAAACTGTAAGAAATATCTTATTGGTTTCTAATGGAAGTATCCCTCACGTGAGCTAAGCTCGATTTGAAAACCTCCAATCACAATGTTCGCAATCAAGCCCGAACAACTTCCTCCGGAAACGGCGGAATGGAACGATTAAAGTCTGCAATTCTGCTATGGGGGAAACCAAAAAAACATGAAACAATAAGGAAATGTTTTCTCTGAAAAATTTCCGGTCTCCCCTTCCAAAAAAAAAAAAAGAAAATGAAGACAAATATTTGTTGAAGTGGTGGTGGTGAACGGGGTGTTATTTTAGCAAACTCTGTGAATAGGGAAAAATAAATACGGACTATTGACCAACACTAAAATTATAGTCAAACGGCCTTATACTAAAGCTTTTCTGTGAAGGAAGAAAAATAAATCTGGACTTTTGACTGGCATTAAAATTGGTCTCAACGACGTTAGGTTAGTTAATCAGTGTAAATTAGGAACTGAGATCATCTATTGTTGGTTATGTACCATTTAAGATAATATATTTTGGGGAAGGAAGGTAAGATATCTTTTATAAATATTAAAAATTTTAAGGTTTTATTGAAATGTGCTATGTGCTACACGAATTCATATAAAATTCAAGGAGGGGGGCACAAACATTGGCCGAATAAATGGGTGGAATTATAGGTTGAATGGATTAACGATAACTACTATAATGAACCGAAAAATGAAACATGAGTAAAAGCATGTATTGATGGAAGAAGCGATCAAATAACGGCTTCCCTAAATAAGACTTCCGCCTCCAAAAGGAATGGTTACCATCATGACAATTGAAGACCAATAACAATAAGACCGAAGGTAAAAGACAATGGTCGCAAAGAAGACAAACGAAGCAAGAGACAAGAAGAAGAAGGAAGAGAGTCACGCGCAGCTTGATAGGATCCCAATTAGGGAAGTCCAGAAGATGGACAATGGAAGGTGGTGCCATGATTAGCTGCCAGCTTTTTTTTTTTTAATTAGGACTTAGGGGACTTGATCGATGGCTACGTCAATACACGGTCGATCTTGTATGGCCCGGCTATCGTTCCCGTCAGTCACTGCAGAATGTTTGGCTGTATGTTGCTGAATATCAGTGCCATGCTGCTTCGAAATAATATGTATTATCTCTCTTTTTTTTTTACAGTATTATTTAATAATGCCAATATTTTAGAACGTAGCCAAGACCTAAACTAACGAAATCGCTCTTTATGGTCGGCAAATTGGGAAAACAAGAAGAGATTAAATTTGGAAGCTGGCTGTGTAAGAGGATGTCTTCAGTTCCTTTACGTTTTACGTCACTTTTACTTTAGAACGCTTGAGTTTTAGAACGTTGGGGAAGGACCAAGCACTAAATTTATGAAATTCCTTTATTAAAGCAACAGTCGACAGATTGAAGATGGAAGTTGGGAAGATGATCGGGTGGATGTTTTCTTACACACGGCGTTACCTTCAGATGTTTAAAAATGTTAATTAATGTCCAATTCATATTGTTTGCTATATTGCTATATGCCATAGCCAACTTCGAAGCATTCGACTGAACAAGATGTCCTAAACCTACACAATCCTCTTGTTTATCCTTTTACCATATAGAGGTTTTTAAACTTATCCAAAGGGTCTAAAAGACCAACTCCGTTAATTGGTGATATCTCACAACCGATGGTTATAGATTCTCTTAGTTTGGAGGATTGGAACGCTTCACGATTTAGCGTGTCATCCTTGCTCAGGGGTCATACTAATCTTCTCTGTATCGTTCCAATTTTAGTATATATACCGCCGAACAATTGGGGATACAACCATGGTGATGCTGGAAAGTGGTAGTTGATAAGATTTTTGCAGTTAGTGTGTGTATGTTGAAAACGCTTTGGTGATGCCTAAATAAAATCTAGAAAGCTTGTAATGCTTTATCTCAGAATCAACCTTTCCCTCGTGTTCCAAAAAGAACTCGACTGAGCCAACCATCTGACGAGTGGCAGGCGGGGTAGAGGTAGCAGCGACTGCATTGATCCAACGGAGCCATTCCAGAAACATTAGAGGCGGCGGTGGCGTCGAGCTCTGGAGATAAGGCGGTCATCATCATCATCATCCGGAGCCCAAATTAAAGCGCCATCACTTGAAAACATCCCGACGGCGCGGGGCAGCTTATCTAGACTGCTTGAGGCACCAAACTTTCCTTATGTCGCAACTTTTATGGGAGAGGATTGGGATGCTTACTGTTCTTTGTCCTCATGTTAGAAAGGACAACAGAAACCTTTAGGAGAGCATATTATGCAAAATGGAAGGTTTCTTTGAAGACCTCAAAAGTAGAAAAGAAAGGCAGTTTCTTTAAATCTTTCCACAACGTTTATTATAACTTAGTGCGGATGGCATGCTTACATTTCGATGTCATCTTAGAATAGAAAGGCCGACAACATTAAGCGAAACCTAGCAAAATCTTAGCAAACTACCCTGAGTAAACCTTGTTCTTTAAAATTGCTTTAAAGCTATACGAGTTTCTTTAAATTTTTAAAGATTGGAACGAATGCTAAGAGAGAAATACTAATGCATTTGGTGTGCAAATACGTTTTGTCCTTCTGGCAGTTGGTGACACCTCGAACTACTCAAGAGAACAGGCCTTAATCAAATATTTTTTTAACTTGTCTCTTCAGAAACTGTGAAAAAAGAAAGAGAAAGCAGCGATAAGTCGATCAACAAAAAGTTTGCGGTTCAAGGGCAAATATTATGCGACCTGTGCAAATTTATTGTCGTGCCAAAGGACCTATTGTTCGAAGCTGACGCTTGTGAAGACAATGCGACTGTTTACCTCAAGACAATTAGTGAATGTATGCTTTAAATTAAGAGCGTATTTTGTGAGTGATTAAAGAACCGCTTTTTTAAGTACTCCCTCTTTAGAATCAGGTTGTCTATCACAGTTATGAACATATAATCGATGTCTTTGTCATAAGTTAGCCATTAAAAGTATCTATAGAAATGTCAAGGTATAAATAGATTAGTAAAAAACGAGCTTATATTCTGAACCCTTGCTACGTAAACTTCCTATATCTACGATATACTTACATCTATCTCACACACATACACACACAAAAACCTTTATTAAGACACACAGGTCTTACAGAGGATTCTCCTTGGGGTTACAAGACGGAGAAACCCATGAAAGTGGCAAATATACAAAGGGGTAAAAATGGAGAAAGATTATATACACATGGTAAATATATACAGATTATTATTTGAATAATCCTATGGAAAATAAAAATATGGATTTGGAAAAAAAATTTTTTTTTTTTTTTGGAAATATGGGTGGGAGAAGTGGAGAGCGAAAAGAGGAAAGAAAACAGGTATTTACATATGGAACATACTTACATCTATCTCTAAACTATATTTAGAAAATACTTTAAATAATTTAAAAAATTAATAGGTTCTTTCAATATAGTATAATGGCTTGTGATTGTAAAACGACATTTGAAAATTATCCCGCATGTGTTTCTTTTTAAACGAAAAATCAAAATTTATTTAAAGGAGAAATTAACGATTATTTCTAACCCTAAGGATGAGGTATGAAAGGATGAATTGTGAAGAGTAATGATAAACGGAAAAATAAAAGTGCCCAGGGATGGGAATCGAACCCACAGTGTATTTTAAAGTGTTTATTGATGTTTTTGTCGTGTCCAATGAAGAGCCTCGAATGTCTTCATGCATCTCTATCACAGCAGTCGCAATATAGTCTTTATAATTAGAATATATGAACCAAGCTTATAATGAAGTTGTACCTTTTAGTATGTATCTCTAAAAGATATTTGATACACAGTGACCTTTATTGAAGACACACAAGATAACCCAGTGTGAACAAAATTGCCTTTATCTCCTTAAAAAATAAAAACAGACACGACGGATGGATATCAAAATATTAAAATTCCTTAAGTTTTGTCCATGAGTATATATAATAAAGTATTTTGGCGAAACCGCTGAGAGGGTTCACTACTGATGAGCCAAGCCCTCTCTTTCAATAACTCATATCATTGCAGTAAGGTCTGTAGAGATAATATTTGATGATATTTAAAAGAAACGCATTGCCAGTAAATTTATTTGTGTAAAATTTTAATAATAAAGTATGTACATATTATATTTAAATAAAAAAAATATATGATTTTCTGTTTGTATTTTGATCATATTGATGATTATGCTATGGTGGTGCAGTCGTGGCATAAATATTGAAAGAATAATAATAAAAATGGTTTTGATCAGTAATTGCTTTAATTGTGATAAAGGAATTTATAAAAGAACATAATTTGATAAAAGTAATGCCTGGCTTAAGGCGTAAGAATAAAAAAATGAAAAGCTTATTTACATAATGTACAAAAGTTTTAGCCGGCCAACGGCGAAGAACAACGAGTTTTTATAAAGGAAGCATGACCTCTGGCGGCCGATTTAGCAGTATTTGTATCTATGAAATATATTTCCAAATAAAATAATTTTTTTTTTATATAACATACATATATTTTTAATGGGATATTTGTGCTTGTTTTTCTAATAACCTATTTCAGTATAACTTCACAAAAACTCTTGGAAATGGTGTGGCACGTCTTTGCATATTTTCAGGGAACAACAATATGCACATACATACCCGCTGTGAACAACTAAACAAATTGTACTAAAAAGAACCAACAAAACACATACCGACTGATTTTATCGATTTATCAAATAAATTGTTTTCAGTAAATATTCTAAAAATGGGTATTTTAGAAGAAGAAAAGTCAACGATTATTAAATATGTATTCCTATAAATGTGACAATAGCTATCATACAGTATCCAATTTTATCAACAAGACCTTCCGTTGTCATCCTTCCAAATAAGTAATTGGATCCATAAATAAAGAAAAAGGTATAATCATAGGATACGCAGTCTATTGGGAATGACCACGTGACTCCAATCTAGCTCTTTGATTGGCTAATCCCTCGATGAAAACAAAAGACGTGATGCGCGGGCAAACCATTCTTAAGAAAAACTAGCCGGGCGAAGTTGATTAGGAGAAAGAGTCACGATACAATAAAGAGGAAGGAAGGAGACAACGTGGATAATACGTCTAACTAGCGGAGTTAACCAGCCCCCCCCCCCCCCCCCCCCCCCCCCCCCCCCCTCTAACCAAATTAGCGAGGAGGTCCCCCACCCCACAACCTAATCCAATAGCGGAGGAGGCTAGGGGGCAATTCAATTATACAAGGTCTGCCAAAGCCTGGCTGCTGCAGAGACAACAGGGGAGTTGTCCTCCGAAGAATCGATAACGTTTTCCGTTGTTGTTTATTGAGATTTATCTGGTCGAGCGGAAAATTCAATTCTATCCCTTCTTTGTTTTCCCGGAGGCAAGTGAGCTGACGAAATGACTTGACAAAGTGATAGGGAGTAGGATTGCGCGCCCCCTCTTTATATTTACTGACAAATACCTCAAAATATGGTATTATTCTAAAGTCAATATACGGGTATACAAAATCACGAAAACGTAAAGCTATGACGCTATGTTTATTCGATATACTAGCTTTCAAACTGAATTGCTCTTCTTTATGGCGCAAACCGCGGGAAAACAGATTTAAAAGAAGATAATATACCTTATATACATATACTCTGGTATATATGTTGAATAGAAGAAAACAAATATTATCACAGGTATCGGAAAATTACGAAACCAAGATGCTAAACTTGTTGATGATATCTCCATTTAACCATTTCAAAAAATAAATGAATATACTATTTGAGAAAGGGACGCTAAGAAAAAAAAACTTGTTAACTTTTATCAGATTGCTGCGCTTCTCGTATGGCATGCAACGAAGAAAAAAAATGAAATGGTTTCGCGCATGCGCAACACTGATTAGTAGACCCCGATAACGCGCCAGAGTGGTGAGAGCCAATGAACGAACGCAGACACCACATAAAACGACCTATTAACGCTTATGCACGGCGTATATTATGAATATTATATACGTGTATCATTTTATGTTCGTTTAGTAAGGACGCCATCGTTTACATTCAAGAGATAGCCCATCTATCCTAACAAAAGATGGCTTGTGACACCTGTGAGATGGGGCATGACACTAGCAATGGATGGGCGAGGCAACGTATGCAAATAGGGCTCCGAGAGAACAAAGGTCTACCCCCCTCCCCACTAACGACTTTTAATGGGGAGGAGGCAGCATCTGGAATTATGCAAATTGAATGCGATCCTTTAAAATTCCGCGTGGCAGATGGTTTTCCTCAGAATTAGCATCTTGTGGATAGAGAGGAGGGTCGTCCCCCCTTTTAAGTTCTTAGCTTACAAGACACTTTGAATTATATTGAAAGTGGGCAAATATTGAATTATCGCAACAAAAGTTTCGAGGAAAGATTTTAAAGCCACTTTCAAACATTTAAAAAAATACAACTCTCTTTCTTACTAATTAGATACTTTTTTTCAATATAGAGATAAATTGTTCGCTCGGCATCAAGTGTCCACAATGTTCGACCTATATGGATGAAACATGTTGGAACCCGACTGGACCGCTGTTCTAATTACGACTTCCATATTTATAAACAATACTTCTCATGCATCACGCGGATGATGGGCTTAGAAGGAGTTTGAATTCCTAGAGGAAGATAGGCGAACAGCCTCATCGAAATATCGGAAATATTTTAAATAAATTATATATTTATATAAATTATAATTATATTGATCCAAAATATTCCTTTATTTAAATGTTATTATAATGGAATACTCAATTTTTAACAATATATATATGATGATAATAACATAATAAAAGAATATATCATCATCACTAATAATAATAATTATAAAAATTACCAATTTCTATCACGAAATATGCTAATTACTCCAGTAAAATATAAGCTAACTTTTTTTTATACACAGTTAAAAACTTTGTCAATCTCGGAGATATATCGTTTTTAGAAATGTTAACTTTTGAATTAAAAAAAAATAATAATAATAATAAAGAAAACAAAAATGTAAAAGGAAAATCACCTGAATTTGAAAAAAAAAAAAAAACGAAAAGGAAAAAAAAAAGTGTAAAGGGAAATCCGATGCTATGAATAATTGATGAAAGGGTACAAGAAAGGTAAAAGAAAATCAAACTGATTCTCATTAAAACGATGATAGAGAAGTGGAGGATGGGTAGAGGGGGGAAAAAAAGAAGAAGCAGCAGCAGGATCGTGTTCCAAAGTCGACGGCGGCAAGCAGCAAGTCTTCTTAATTATAGGGCGTCATTAGGAAACAATCTAATTAGAGTGATGGAAAGAAAGAAGACAACAAGGCTTCAATCAGAGAGGAACATCTAATGACCCTCTGCAGAAGCATAGGTCGAAGAGAAAAAAAAAAAAAGAGGGGGGGGGGGAAGAGGAAAAGAAGAAAAAAAAATCTCAATTTCATTCTCAAGAGAGAGAGAGCGGGGATGTGGGAGGGGGATGTACAAGAAATGGAAGAATAATAATAATGAAAAAAAGAGGAGATACAAGAAGAAGAGTTGGTACATCTGCCTAGAATTAAAGCTAGAAAAGAAGAAGAGAGCAGCGAGGAAGAAAAGTGGGAATAACGGACATTATGATTGTTGGTGGTAATGGCAGATTCGATTTTTGTTGCCTGGTTTGGGATCGACCCACTCGTCCGTCAGATTGCAGATGTCTTTTGCAAGTTTGTTGTTGACGGATTTGATTTGAGTCGGACCTTTATTGTCAGGTTGTTAAAGAAGGATTTGAGGTGAGTTGTTTGTTTCAGGGGCATCGTTGTGTACAGTGAGCCTTTATTGTTGCTAGATGACAACAACAAGGAAACTTGCTATTGCTAAGGCCATCTTATTTGGTTGTGCTCTGCTAGGTTGTAAAGCGAATTGAGAATATTTTTATAAGATTTCTTTAATATGACATGCTTTCTGCTAGTTCAAAGTTGTTTTCCGCAATCTGGCTGTTGTCGAGGGGCTTCCTTCATGTTTGAGATTATATCCCTTCATATTGAGGGATTTTTTCGAGATGAAACTTTTGGGAAATTCAAGTTTTTCTGATTCATCATATTTGAGTTGATTCCTGTCAGGCTATGGAACGACTTATGGCAGATTTTACAAGAATATGGCTGTTGCTGTGGGTATTGTTTTAGAGTTAGGATTGTATTGCCAGAGTACGGTATTCTTACATAAGCTTGCTGGTGCTTGGAAACATCGTTTTTAATTATTATTTTTTATTAAGAAAAAGACATCTCCTTATCGTGCAACCGAAAGTTGCTGATGGCTTGCGCCATCTATCGGAATAAATATCAACTATTCTCGTTGATTTCTAATTATTCCAGAATTGGCCAAATACCCATTCTTGATTAATCATCAAGAAAAGCTAACCACGGACGCGTTTCGGGCTGTTGGACCTCATCAGCGTGGTGCAAGCTGTACCTCAACGACCAAATTTGTTTTTATTATTATTAAAAATATTATTTTTTAATTACGTACGTTCTACTAAATTATGAGTGTCGATATGAGAAAAAAAGCTATTGCGAGGGACATCATTGTCAGTTGTTCTGCCAGTATGCGATTGTCTTTAAGATCGCTGTTGCTTTGAACATTAGTGAACCTGTCAGGTTGTTCAGATATTTAGGGTAGATTTATTAAAGATTGCTGTTGCCTGGAGCTATCATTATGAATCACGTGTTCAGCTAGGTTCCGGGTTTTTTTTCTTAATACCTAAAGAGGAAGATTGCGCTTGTATCAAATACCACATTTACAACACTTTTATTTTTAATGACATTATTATTGTTCAATAGATTTAAGATATCTTTTCATTGTTCCTGGAATAGAATACGATACATTGTTCCTACCACTCTCATTTGAGGCTCTGATGGAAACACGGCAAAATTTCACTTTCCTATATTGTCTTGAATATAGAATTGTGGTAGATAGTAATAGAGAATTAAGGATTATCTTTTTCAAAGTTGGTTCTTGATGCGATTAGTTTGATTTTTATGCATAAAATTCGTTTAATGATGATTCGGTCATCATGATAATATGGGTCAATGATTGGTGAAAACAACTTGTTTACATTTCATACTCGTTTTATATATATCCCCCCCCCCCCCTTTTTTTTTTTTTGTTACCCCTGATCTCAAAATCCAATAAATGTGAATGAATTAATAATACAAATGTTTATTTTAATATTTAAAAAAAAATCATAACTATGCGCTAATATCGTGTTTAATTCACATGAATCAATTATAATACATATGAAACAGTATGCATATAATTATTTTGAAGAGGCGATTTGAGAGAGGCAGGGAATTCTAGCCTTACCAAAAAAAAAATAATAATAAAAGCATAAGACACGCAACAACTCTCTTTTTTATTTACTTGATTAAAGGAAGCTTTTGGTCAAGACCTTCTTTAGTTAACTAGTTTAGGTTTTAGTTAGCTGAAGAAGGGCTTACCCGAAAGCTTCCTTTAACCAATTAAATAAAAAGAGTTGCGGCGTCTAATGCTTTTTTTTTTTTTTTTGTAATTTGTCGAAATTCTCGCATTCCTGTGATAATTAATTCTAGCCTTGTTTGTCACTATTCGTAAAAAGCACTTGAAACCGCCTTATTTTTGCAGTCAAACATGTAAACAAACATTAGTCAGAACTAAATCTCAATAACAAGGGCGTTTTTACAAGAAAATATTAAGAAGCACTTTTTTCCCTTTATAAACGGTGTTTACTTTATGAAATTGGAGGAAGTAGCAGAAACACTTCCTTGTTTTTATGCAAATACATTTGAATATGCAACAAATAAGTGACATTCGACTTTTCTGTGCGCGCGCGCACAACCTTAAGGATATCCATTTCCCCCCCTCAAAGAATTATAAATACTTTTTTTTTTTCGTTATAGCGGCATGCTTTTTTTCCTTTCTTTGAAGGTTCTCATTACAAATGCTTTTAACATATTATTGATTTAGTGCTGATATTTCATGTCTAGTTACTATATAAAAGGGCAGAAATAAATGAGAAACAACTAGTATAGTCAGACACAAGATTATGAATGAAAATACAAACCCTGAGCCACTCAATGAGTTGTTTATTATGGCAAAGCGGCATCTTTCGGAATGAATATCAACTCATCGTTGATTTCAATTTTATCTTAGAATATTGGCCAACCTATATATTTTCTTAAAAAATTGGAAATATGGATGGGAGAAGTGGAGAGCGAAAAGAAGAAAGAAAACAGGTATTTACATATGGAACAAGTCAATTTAAGCTCCTCTGCTTACACAGCACAGGTGGACCATGGCTTTTTCAAGAAATCTTCTTTGGTAAATCAAGAAAAGCTAACGACGTAAGCGTTTCGGGCTGTTGCCCCTCGGCAACGTAGTGCAGGCTATATCTCAAAGGCTGGTCTTAAGAGTGGATATTTATTCAGAAAGATGACTTTTTTTTTTTCATCTAAAAAAAAAAAGCTCATTGATCTATTCGCGGGACATGTGCTTTTTTTATTAATTTTAACTGTACCTGACCTTTTCACCTCTTCTTTCCTTCTCCTTTCACACATCTCCAAATCCGACCTCAAAATATGCAAATTAGGTCTATTTCGAGCTAAAATGTTGGTTTTTGCCAATTTGAAACTTCTTCTAAACCCAATTATACATTAAGTTTGTCAGATGTGGAAACGCATGCGGAGCAAACAAAACACGTTTCCGTATATTTATATCTATAAAATCTCAATTTATATGCTCTTGAGTTTTAAAAATAGTAGATTTCCTTTTGAAAAAAAAAAATGAAATAAAGCCTTTAAAACAGATATATAGGATTTCGCTCTACCTCGAATTTTCTTCGACGGACTTGTGTCTTAGGACTATTATAAATAGAGTAGATCCTCCGTGAGAGGACACTCCCGCTAGAAGACACCTCTCTACAAGGACAGTTTTCATCGTTAAAATGACTATTTTTTACCAATTAGCAGCTCTGCAGTAAGAGGACACCTACCTCTAAAGGGCACTTTGGTTCAGAAACTAGGTGTTATTCTTTAGAAAGAGGTAGTTCTACTGTACAGTGTTAATTCTATAGTTATGACCTTGATGTGTTTAGAACCAACCCACTTTAGAAACTAGAATTGTCTAGGCTTGAGATCTCAAAAACATTTTTTTCAAGAAGTAACTAATTGGAAAATAGACCGGTCGGTTTTATGTGATCGATATTTTAAAGACCCATATTCAATTTTTGTAAGTGGTTGTATTTAACACCACAATTTCTTTTTTAAATTGTGTATCTCAATTTGGGTTTTAAAAATGTAAATTTGTTTTTTTATAAATGAGAGAGATTTCTTTATTAATATCAATATTGGAGATATAATTGAGAAATTATCCTTCCCCCATATATCAGAACCTACCAGGAAATATGCAACGTTGGCAACGACTGATGATGGTCGACTTTTAGATCAACAACGAGGATAACTTATTATGAAAATAATAACACCGATTTTAAGACCAAATCGGCTTTAGGACCGGTTTTTTTTTGTCATTTAAATTATGTCTTAAATCGAGAATGGACTGTAATAATTATAAGATATTATTATGAAAAAATGAACTTTCAATATATATCTAGAGAGAAATATCTGAAGAAGGTAACAAAGAAGGAAGGGCATGGTCAAGAAACAAGTGGAATGACAGCTGCTGTAGGTAGGCAGGTGGTGGAGGAGGGCAGATGGTTGACTGTACCCTAGCGGGCTAGACTTATTAGGTCGTCCTTTTGAGGATATCTCCTCTCTTCATCCGGTGTAATTCTAGCCAGCCAACCTTGTAAGTCGGAATTGATTTGTCCTAGCGACAGCTCGATAGGTTAGTTCCTGGGTGAGCCAACAACAGCCTTCTATGGAGATGCTATGTCATCCATATGTGTTTGTATCGAACATTCCAATATTGTCCATGTCTAGTTTGGCTTTCTTCAGCCGAGGTATAACCCGATAGTAATTATTTGTATACAAGTCGGCAACTATCAAAACTAACTCGAAAGGTTTCTTGAAACAGCCTTCTATGGAGAAGCGATTCATCCATATGTGTTTGTATCGAACATTCCAATATTGTCCATGTCTAGTTTGGCTATTTCAGCCAAGGTATAATCCGATAACAATTGTGCGTATACAAGTCGGCAGCTATAAAAACTAACCCGAAAGGTTTCTTGAAACAACTTTCTATGAAGAAGCGATGTCTCCCATACAATGTCTTACATTCCAATCTTGTTGGCTGAACATTTCAGCCCCTGTTCCAGAAGATAACACTTTACAAGTGGTTCATTGCGTTTTCCAACCATCCCAACAAAATTCCTCGAATCTTTATGTGAAGTTCCTTTAAGGCACACCATAGCATTAATTGAAAATGTACGTTTCAGCTTATATCGGGTTCATATAGAACAGATCCCTAGGTATCTATTGTGTTTGCTATAAGAAGTAATGCCAACAACAGTTCTTGGACATTGAACCAAACAAGTTTATATACAAGTCATAAAATATATTGGTCATGACCTAACCCGGATACATATAAAATACTTCCCAAGTGGTCTATTGCCTTTTCTACAAGTGAATCAATCATTCGGACAAGTTTAATCGAATGTGGATTAGAGAGAGTTTCCTTTAATCCATAAAAGTTTGTACAATTCATTCTTTGAAATGTTCGTTTGAGCAGCTAACCAGGAGAAATACAATTAATACTTCCCAGATGGTTCATAATTACGTTTTCTACAAGTGAATCAATTTTAGGGACAAGTTTAATCAAATAGTTTCCCTTAAGCTAAACAAGAGCTTATACAAGTAAGTTCTTCCCTCTGCCTACAATCGGAAAATCTCAATAAAATAGTTCACTTTAAGCCATATACGCTTGATTGGTGGTACATATACTTAAATTCAAACGAATTTAAGCCATACAAGAGCTTGTACAAGTATGTCTTTCTCTCAGCCCACAAATGGAAAAGTTTAATCAAATAGTTTCCTTTAAGCCATAAGTCACAAGAGCCTGTACAAGTAGGTAATTCACAAACGGACAAGTTGAATCAAATAGTTCCCTTTCAGCCATACAAGAGCTTGTGCAAGTACGTAATTCACAAACGGACAAGTTGAATCAAATAGTTCCCTTTCAGCCATACAAGAGCTTGTGCAAGTACGTAATTCACAAACGGACAAGTTGAATCAAATAGTTTCCTTTCAGCCATACAAGAGCTTGTGCAAGTACGTAATTCACAAACGGACAAGTTGAATCAAATAGTTCCCTTTCAGCCATACAAGAGCTTGTGCAAGTACGTAATTCACAAACGGACAAGTTGAATCAAATAGTTCCCTTTCAGACATACAAGAGCTTGTGCAAGTACGTAATTCACAATCGGACAATTTGAATCAAATAGTTCCCTTTCAGCCATACAAGAGCTTGTGCAAGTACGTAATTCACAAACGGACAAGTTGAATCAAATAGTTCCCTTTCAGCCATACAAGAGTTTGTACAAGTAAGTCCTACGCTCAGCCCACCAGTTGACACGAGGAGGTACGGACGGCTAGCAAGCAGTAAACATTCCGGAAATACGTCTCCGCCAATCGTAAATTACAGGTTCCCAAGGATGGCAGTTGGCACAACACAGCGTTGCTCAATTCGACCTTCCTTAACCAGTGATAGTAGTATCGTTTAAATAGTTAAAGGGACTAATGATAATAATCAGGAACAATTGGTCTATTATAGTGGATCGTGGCGCCAGTTCCTCTCTTCCTCTCCAATGAATGAAATAATCAATTTAGGTTTTTTGTCGTCTATTATAGTTTTGTCTCTAAGAAGGTTAATTTATCTCATAGAAGAGTGGTTGCAATCAAACGGGGTTGTTGGACCTTGTAAATAAGGTCAGGGTCAAACTGATTCACAGACATAAGGCACTTACACTCATGGACAAAACTTAAGGAAGTGGAAGGAGACAGCGGCAATTTTGTTCACACTTGGTTATCTCGTGTGTCTTCAATAAAGGTCACTGTAATATCTTTCAGAGTTATTGTCTCAATCCCGATATACATGATAAAAGGTACAACTTCCTTAAGTTTTGTTCATGAGTGTACAAACACTCATAGATACAAAACGCAGTGGCAATTTTCTAATTACTTAAGAAAAAAAAAACATCCTGCTAGGTTAGCAGAACGTTGATGATGGTCTTGAGTTATCTATATAAAACTTTCTTTGAATTCTTTACCCAATAATGTTTTTCTTTCTATAAATATACATATATATAAAACTACGTTTTTAAATATGTTCAGTTTATAGCTTGCTATATATGCTTTTATATTTCAATATAAATTTATTATACATTTTTCATTAATCATAATTGTCACATATTTGTTTAAAGCTTTTTTTTTTTTTTTGGCGAAGAGAGTCGTGGAAATAAATGAGATTTTTCAATTGTTTCCTAGCGTGTTGCTACAAATTTAAACACATATATATCGATTTACATCTCTAAAAAACAAAAGAGAGATATGAGGAATGTAGAGCCCACACACAGACAGTTATCAGCCAGTTCCAAGAAACCACATTATCTGCACTTATCAAAACACGGCAAATCTCCATCGAGATCAAATAGTTGTACTTTCTCCTACCAACTTACAAAGGTATAGTGTAAAAAAAAAGAAAAAAAAAAGCATTGACATTTGGCGAAACCCAAGAGATTCCAGATGTTCCAGAATTCTGGCAGCACCTGCTCTTGACATGGCGTGTTCTAGGTCAGTTCGTGTGGGGGGTGAACCGACCTAACACGGGGTGAGGGGATCCAACACGGGGTATATTTGAAACCGTTCTTGTTTTTTATATAAGATATATTGATATCTTTAGGAATTACAAGTTCGAGAAGGAAACAAAGAATTTTGATTGGGTCAAAAGTAATATATGTACTGATATGAAAAATAGGTATATCCTGACCACTCGTATGAGAATTTTTTAAACGGCAGGGCGTCATCTATCGGGATGAATATGAACTAAACGTTTAGTATTTTCCCCATAGTATTGGCCAAAACACTTTTTTTTTTCTTGAATATTTATTTAAAATAAACTCAAATTATCATTTAGTCTATAGTTATTTCTAAATTGCTTCAATAGCTCCTGAATCTTGCAAAAGTCCAAACTTACCAGTGAGTGCAAGTAACCAAACAGGGACTCCGGCATTTTGGTAAATGCAAAAATAGAACTGATTTATACACGTGTAGGTAGACATGTGGTGCACTTACAGTAAAAACAGTCTCCAAATACTATCTACCATGATTATCACGGCCTGTACAACATGTACTAGGGATAATAGGGGGAAAATGGAGTACTATAGCTCAGCAATAAGATCGTGCCACTATGTCCAGTCAGCTAGAAGGTTAACCAGAAAGAGGTGACGGGAAGATGGCAAATTCGCCAAAGAAGCGATAAAAAAAAACGATCGATACGCGGACTTTCGACTGCATATCAATAGGAAGCAATATAGAGAGGATTCAAGACGGCCGTCGTGAAGGGAATGCTAAGAAGCTGAACCATTCCTTGTCAGCTAGATGCAAGCAATTCGCCGACACTCAAATAGAAAAACATCAATCCACATGAATCTCCCTAGTATAATAACATGTGCCACAATAATATGTTAAAATTATAAAATATTATTTTCGTAATGAGAATATTTTTTTAAAGTTTGAAATGCAAGCTTTCAGCGAAAATTCCTCTTCAATAAAAAAATCGAAAATTTCCTAACTAGGTCCGTTTGCAGGTGTACGAGCGAGTGGGTATTTACAACCTAAATTTGAAGGACTAAATCATGAATGAAAGATGTATAACATAGAGATACAATTATTTGTACAAAACAACACGAATTGCAAACGAAATTTTCATTCTTAAACAAGAAGAGATTAGGCCGAGTGAACATTTCCAAGCTTTCCCCAATTCTTTTTCATAACCAGTTCACTATATACTGGTAAGAAATTCATCCTATATTTTAAAAAAAAAGTAAAAACATTGAATAGTTCCATCCTTTCATCAGATACAGGCTGAACATAAAAGGTTTCACTGAATTAAACTCGAACGTGAGAGTTAAAAAAAAACACACAAAACTTACGAAAAGAGACTTCTTTAATAAGTAGTCTAGGACAAAGAAAAAGAGAAGAAAGAATATCAACAGAAGAAAAACTCAACTTTTAATAAAGCCAACTAGAAGCTATGTATACATATAAACGGGCAAAATAACAAAAAAAAAAATCGACCAAACAAACAACCATTTGTAGAAAAAAAAAAAAAAAAAGGAAGATAATTAAATACCAGCTACCACCCAGATCCTTTTTTTCTTCACATTTCTTTTTAATGTGCTAGGAATTCCTTACGCTATGCCCTCGACGACAACTTTTTGATCGAAGGTTGCTATGACAACTACATCTTTGCTAATTGGGGGTGGGGTGGACAACCCTTTCAATGTCTCTCACTCTTTTATCACCTTTTTTTACCCTTCCTTTTTTTTTTAATCCTCAACGGCGGCTTATTCTCCAAAGACACAAAGACAAGTAGAGGGTTAAAGAGGGAAAAAATATGTTATCTGGGAGTTAATTGACCTGTGTCAAATGCTATATCAATTAGATTTTGAAATTTCGTATTCAAGTTGCATAGCTGATATGATATGTAAATAGGATTAATTTCGATTCAACGATAATCAGAAAGGTTCCAATAAAAAAATATCATTAAATCGAGGACATCGTTATATACATGTAACTGGCGATAAAAATCAATGTGAATCTTTTATTTGAAAAGGAGAACAAGCATTCGGTTTTAGAGCGTCCTTCTACAGACATACCAATTGGGAAATGTTACAATTACGTCTATGTTCAAACTCATTTACATATTACACCGATAAAATTCCGAAAGCTTTCCTTTTTTTTTTTAAATAAAAAGAGATATGCCTTGTGTGTTAATCGATTTCACACAATCGCTAGTTTCTTTGAAGACAATTCTAACAATTTATATACACATTACTATAATTTGGTTTGATCTAACACTTTAATATTCTTTTTTATTTAAATACACGCGCCCAAAAAAATATATAGATTAGAATATCAAGATGTGAGAGAAACAATAGAAGATATAAACAATAATCTACACCATTGTGACTTGAAATGTGAGTTACGATCGGAAACGAAATTCAAGATAGAATATTCCATAACATCATTTGAGTGTCCCCGTCTTCAGGAGGAAAGAAAAAAATGGCAGTTTTATATCTCCAGAAGAGAGGGGCCAAGAATATCCATGTTTTTTTAGCTGTCTCTATGTATAATGGGAGGTTCTATTTTACATTTTTAAAAAATGTATGCATATTCTTGAATATATATCTTTAAAAATTTCGGTAATAAAATTAGAGAAAAGTTATAGCGCAAGGTTAAACGAATGGGAGAAAAAGCAGCCATATCGACCACAGAGCAATTTTGG
This sequence comes from Cordylochernes scorpioides, assembly GCA_030710605.1. NCBI lineage: Eukaryota > Metazoa > Arthropoda > Arachnida > Pseudoscorpiones > Chernetidae > Cordylochernes > Cordylochernes scorpioides. The sequence continues at coordinate 19,788,474 of CP092868.1, forward strand.
TCAAATACACAAGAGGGGGAAAACAAATCTAGTTTCTCTTTGTAGTTCAATATGCTTTTTTTGAAGTCGTGAGTCTATAGCTCCCAAAAGAGTGACTTTCCTAAAGGTAGAAAAGCTACAAGGAACAGTCAAAAACAAGAGAGTACGGTAGAGAAGCATCAATTCAAACACAGAGCAATTTTGGTCGAATACACCAGGGAGGGAAACAAAACAAATCTCATTTCTCTTTATAGTTCAAATAAGTTATTTTAAAGTCGTGAGCCTATAAGACTCCTTTAAAAAAGTGACTTTTCTAAAGGTCGAAAAATCTACAAGTTGAGCGTTGAGGAACTAACAAACAGAAAGTACGACACAAAAGCATCAATCTAAACATTACAAAAAATCATAGAACGCTGCGATTTTGGAAGCCTTCGGATACAAGCCCTTCTTAAGTCCTTTTTTAAACAATGATTCAAACGTAAGGCTTCTTATGGATATTAGTTGGCGCAGCGATGAAGAGCCCCGTTCAATAAAAGAAAAGAAAAAAAAAAGATTTATTTAACGACAAGATATCATGACGAGAGAAGTAAGAGCCGCATGGTAAGACAGACTAATGTTGACGGCATAAAGAGAGAGAGGTTCACGGTATGACCAAAGAGTAGAAGAACCAGAGCTGAAGAAGAGTTTACCCGAAAGCTTCCATTAATCAAGTATACAAAAAGAGTTGCGCGGCGTTTGTAATTTGTCGCCATCCTGTAAAAATGAATATAAACATTGCATGCCGCCGTGGCGCCAGACATGACGTCCGGAAGTGTAAGAACGACAGAAACGAGGCCGACAGATGGCTTATGTAGCAGCTGGCAAGAGTCGGGGCAGGTTTGTTCACCTCTGCCATTCGACGGGGGGGGGGGGGGGGGGGGGGGGGGGGGAGTGACGAAATGTCATTACTCCACACCTCAATCCACTCAAGAGATTTAAGACCTGCTGAATTTAAGACCAAAATACTGCGATATCCAATTTCAAATTCCATCCTATAATCTGAAAACTAATGGTAAAATATTATAACCAATCATATTTATAACCATATTAGTTTAAAAAGATTTTAAAGCTCCCCAATCCGATTTTGTATGTTTAACTCTGACCATGTTTACTACCATAATATACTACAATATGCAATAATTCCTAAAATAGAAATTTAAAAAAGATATCGCTGATAGAAATGTATTAAACCTGGCATAATAAACAATGTGCACACTTTAACACATCTTGGAAAAAAAAATCAATAATATTTCCAACCCCATATTAAAAGGCTGTGAGTCAAATGGTCTCGCTAAAGACTTTTTAGTTAATTATTATTTTTTAATATCGGATTTTAAATAACGAAACGGATTTAAGATCATAAGTTCTTCTCTATAAGTGTTTGGTTTTAAATAGAGAAAAGAATCTCGTGATAATTCAAAATTCAAAAATCTCGCGGTCTTTCAAAAGCAAAACAAATATCCCACAGTTTGCTGTGTATCACTAGGGAGACTTATTTCTAAAACCAACTGATAAACAAGACAAAAATAAGCTTTGAACATTTACAGCGTGTCGATTCTCGCTTAGGACCAAAACAGAGAACCAAAACTTCTCGGACTTGAATCCAACGTTATCCAAGTGCTGAAAAAATCCCTTTGAAATTTTTCAATTTTATATTATTGTCTGATACAAAAGTCCGTTTTATACTTAAAATACAACAACAACAAAAGCCTTTATTGAGGACCTCTCGTCCTATAAAGGATTCGCCAGTTTACAGAGTAATTGAAGAGAATAGAACTAAGAATACAGAGATATATGTAGTAGGTATAGTGTAGTATATTCTACACTGTGACTATATACAACAGCAGCAACAAGCCTTTTACTGGAATCAAAGTCCCATACAGGATTCGTCATTCTAATCCTGACAAAGATTATTTACTTTATACTTAAAATATGAATATATAAAACGCTCGTTATAAATAACCTATAAGAAATACGAGTTAAGTTGAAATGTTTGATTAGGGAAGAGATTCCACACAAAAGGCCGTGAATTAATAAAAAAAAGAAGAGATTAATTAAATATGGCAACAAGTATCTAGAGATTAGTTTCTTTTTATTGCAATCTCAAGCTTCCAGGCATTTACCGTCCTTCTACAGGAATACAAAAAAAGAACAATGATAAAACGCCGTTAAAGAGAAAAAGAAGATATGTAAAAAAAAAATCAGGTTTAAATGATTTGTTTTCAAGATATTGAAACTGTAAAAGAGATATATTATAGGGGGTAGGTAACAAGGTTGTAGAAGTGTGAGAGAATGATTCTATTACTAGCACTAATCAAACAAGTTAATCAAACGTTGACAGACGATGTGGAGAACCCAGCGTTGCCTTCGTATGAGGGAGGGAACGGGAGGCGCATGCGCACACGGTGTATGTGTCCCGAGATCTCCAGGGGGCAGTCGGCGGCTATCAGCAGACGACACCCAGCGTGCTGGCTAATTTACCGGAAAGTTCTCCTTTAAATCACAAGATAATGGGTGCACAACCTGCACTCAGATTACCCTTTTTAACCAAAACATCCAATGTTAGTCAACAATGTATGATAGTTGGAGAGAATATATTCAAATTATATTCACAGAAAGGAGATTCTATTCCCCCGTGACTGGCAACAGCTTTCTACTACTTTTGTAAACATACGTTCTTTCGTGATTTAGTTCAAAATTGGGAGGGGGGAGAAAGGCATTAAGCAATAATAATAATAAAGGTATTAAAATTATAAAGGAAAAATTTTCAATGCGCTCGTTTCCTCCTTTTATTTAGCGATTTAAAACAGCAAGTTTTCTCTTTCAAACGAAATATAAGCTTATAGATGAGACATCTTTCCCTTGCAATACTCGCAGTTTTAAACAAATATAGGAAACACATTGTGTGAGAGAAAACATATTTCATCATAAGTTGGATAATAATCAGAAAGAACAAAATCGTGAGATGAAGAGACCTCGAGATTGTTCTTCTTTTGATAATATATTTTATGGATTTGCTGCTTATATATTTCTTTGACGATTAATACTCTTCTACAGTAAAAAAAAAACTATCTTTTTTTTTTATGAATGTGATGACTGATTGACACTCTTGATGATAATCATCCAAATCTACCTTCTGCTAGCATCAAATGTTTACTTGACAATGTTATAATATGGTGGTTTCTTATTTGTCATCCAAAACCGCGATGGGTTTTAATTGAGAAAGGAAAATTCACGGATATAATAAGGCAGAGAGATGAATAAAAGCAAAAGAATTAAACCACCAAGTTTTTTTTCCTCGTTAGAAGCTTACGAGCAAAGCTCTTCTGAGCTCAATTTACACACACAATCTGTACTTATTGAAATAAGCACACAACGAATGAAAATTTTTGAACTCGTTCATATACTTTTTACTACTTAGGACGCAAGAGATGGGAATGCCACAATATTTTATTTTCCAATAAAAAAAAATTGGCATTTGAACAATACCAACACAATGTTCAGAAGCCTAAGCCTTAAATGCCTTTCTCAGCGTGTAGAAACAAAAGAAAAACTAAATTAAAAATGGAAATTATCTTTCAAAGTTTCTAAAAACTATGGGCATGATTCTATTATACAAGACAAACAAAGATCAAAACTAAATAGACGAAAATAAACAACACTCCTACCATTAAGCAAATTCGTGCATTTGCATAAGGAAGTTAGAAAAACAATAAAATAATTATTTATCCCTTCCTACATGTCGAGTGTTTTCGAGAAAGGCATTCAAATCAACAAAAAATAATTCCAAGAAACTACCTAAAAGCCACAGAGAATTAACCTTCAATACCTCAAAAAAAGGAGAGAGAAAAAATGTTCAAAGATCAAAGTTCTTACCGAAAAATTCTCAAACACAAAGTACAACAATTCCATTCTTCTTGAGACGGCCAAAAGAAGCGTTTCAAATCGCTTTATGTAATGTACGAGAATCGTAAGGTAGAGAGAGGAATCCAAATTAAAAAAAAAAAAAAGAGAGAGAGAGGGGGGAAAGAATGGTAAAGAAATAAAACAAAGGAATGGTTTTACGGGCAAGGAAGGTAGTTCTTCGTGGTATGTTAAGGCGGGCCACCTTGCCAAATAGGTATGTGCAAATACAAGTATGTATGTATATAGGGGACCACCAGACGAGAGGAAGGACGTATGGTTCATAACCAAAGAAAGAAAGAAAAAACGGAAATATGGCTATTGCACGTACTTGGTAAATTAAGATTTTTTTTTTTTTTTGTCTTCTGTTTTGGAAGATATGATGGGATTTAGGAACTGTAAAACTGGAACTTCGAGAAAGAATCATCCATCTTCGTAGAGAGGTTTAAAAGACAGAAGATTGTAGAGATCTTCAACTCTTTAAAAACTTTTTTTGTTGTTTGAAAAAAAGTGTCGTCTACGTGGAGAGATATTATTGATTATCTGTCATCATAAGATAGCTGCTGAGTTTGCTTGGTCAAAAACCAATAAATATTATTCTATATATTATATCACTTTTAAAATATGTTCCTCTGCTATAGGTGTTTCGAGATATAAGGTGAAAATATTCAACTAGCTCGGAGTTATATGCAAATTTTAAAGTTTTATTCTCTTTACTTCATTTTTTCATTCTCCTGCGTAGTATTTAAAAAATAGAATTAGAAAAAAAAATGAAGAAATGTAAATAGCTCTTTTTATATATAGAATCAACTAGTTTATTTTTCACATCTATACGCACGTGTCATCAAACACGTTTTTTTATTTTTCAAGGTGTACTATATATTGAAATTTAAAAATAAAGGAGAATAAACCCATGTTTACAATACACCTGTCTATATAGATCGAAATTTATAGACTATTTTTTTTTTTGGTCATTCACTTTGGTAGGCTTAAATATACATATACTAGCTGAATGACCCGGGCAACGCCCGTGTTTTACCCGATTGAATGTTTTTATTCAAATACTATTTGTTACAATTATAAATTGGCGCCTTATATAAATGCATATGTTAGTTAATAACTATAGCCTATGTGCTTTATCTGTCTATGTACTGTTGGCTTCCGTAGGCGTCTCTTACTGGGAAAAAGAAAGAGAGGATTCCCCATTTGGTTATTAACTAATATATGCATTTATTTAAGGAGCGACCCGCTCCAACACAATAGTTACAAAAACCAAAAAGCGAGTGGGGGGGGGGCAAAGGTGGCGTGATCGTAGCCAACCAATAGGAGAGCGCCATTCCAAAAAAAAAAAAGCAAACGGTGACAGAGATGAAGGATTAAGAACGCATGACGCTCGTAACTGTATATAGAATATTTTTTATTAAATTCGTGCGCGAGAGGTCAAATGTTTTAAAATTGAGAAAGTGCAGAAGATTCAACAAACCTTTTTCATTAACACCATCTTGTTATTAAAACTACAAAAACAATCTCGTTATAGGGAAATCTAAATGAAAATTTAAACAAAAATTTAATAAGTATCATTCTATATTGTATAATGATAATAAAACTGCATTTAACACAGCATTGATTTACTCCCAATCTTTAGATCTCAAACCAACCACATTTTTTATACCTTTTAAGTGCGAGTGTTAAAAAAAAAATGGTGATAAATCTTACAGGAAAGTAGAAATCGCACCTAAATATTTAATATATACGAACACCGTGATATCTATTTCCACAAAAACGAAAAGCCAATTAAGTAAAGGTAAGAGTAAAGAAAATAAAAGCAAACGACCGGGAACAAAGATGGCGGAATAGAGAGATGAGGCAGACGAACTTAAAAAAAAAAAAAATATATTGTGGAGAAAGGAGAAGCAACCAATAAGTCCTACAGTTCAAACAAGACTTAAAAAACAATGAAGAAGTCGAAGAGGATGTTCCTTTCTTATTCTTTTTTTTTTTCAACCAATGAAAAAGAAGAAGGAAAACGAAATGCGAAGGTAAAACAATTCTATTGGGAGTATTCTTTTTTCGTTAATGTTTTATTTAATAGATGGAAAATATTGCAATTCAAATAAGCCTCTCTTTTCCTTCCAATCTCTCTTTTTTTTCTTCTACTTTTTCTTTTTTACAAAAAAAAAAATTCTTTACTCACAATTTTTTTTTTTTTTTTTTTTTTTTTTTTAAGGTTAGAAAGATGGGTAAAGGGAGAAAAGATGGTGGATGAGGAGGGGGGGGGAGGAAAATGCAACATTTATGGAATTGGCCGTCGCCATAAACATATTTAAATTGTCGGAGAGGAAAAATTCTGTGATTTAAATTTTTATTGAAACTGGCAACACACTGGAGGCGGGGAGGTAGAAAATTGCGATTTATTTTTCCCCCAAACATTTAATAATGTTTGGTCCCATATGATATTTGAGTAAGAGCTAAAAGAAAGTGGGACATTAGATAAGGATATAATAAACAAAATTTGGTCGTAAAAAAAAAAGCCCAAAAAACGCTCTAATTCAGATATATATATATATACTATGTATTTTTAAAATATATATTCGATAAAAAAAAATCACAGCATCAACACTAAACAAATTCAATATTCCTTTAGGAAAACAATGAATAAATTGTATAAATTTATCTCAAGAATGCAATAAAAATTTAAAAGATATATATTGTTTGTTTGTTATTCCGTTGAAAACCCCAATAACAAGAGAGTCCAATATAGATTTTACTGAAATCAGGTTTATTTGAATTTTACTAAAGTGATGTTTCTCCCGTAGTCATTGGTCAAATATATATAAATAAATATATCACTATTTTTCTCAGATGTACGATTTTTAACGACGTTAGCAAAATGATATATCTTATCAAATAAATATGAGTTGGGTATTCAGAATTTTTGTTAGTAAAACACTAGTAGTGAGGAGAAAAGCTTACAACTCTTACACAATAAAAAATTCAAAAATATATAGAGATGCTCAGATGCTTAAATACAAGAAATTGGTTGAAAAGAGTGAGGAAAGAAACCTGTAATGCTGAAGAAGAGATGAAACAAACAACGATGATGATAAGGACCCAACCAATATGGTAATTTTGTAAATACATTCTAAACTTTCTACAAAATCTGGATCTCTAATGTTTCCATGCGTTGAATAATGTAAATAACTTATATAAATAAACTTTTCTCCTTGTTTGGCGCAAGTATCCCTTGCGGGATATAGCGCTTTGGAAATAAAATAATTGTTATTGTAAGCAGAGAAGGTAAGAGAATGTGGGATATCTTATAGAACTAAGAACAACCAAAAGAGATAAAACTTGGCAGTAATCTGTAGCAGGCCATGTAAACTCTAGAAAGGTAGAAAACCAAACAAGGAAGAGGTGAAGGCCCCACCAATATCGTAAGCAGAGATGGTAAAAGAATGAAAGATAACTTGAGGGAACCAAAGAAAGAGCTAAAACTCGCTAGCTGGGAGTCGGGGCAGCAGGCCATGTAAACTCTAGAAAGGCGGTGGAGAGAAGGACAAATTTATGCTCAGTCCCTAGAGAGAGAATGTCGCAGTCTATGACAGGGTTACGCCCCAGGGCGATATCGACCTGCGTCCATTTTGAATGGCAAATTGGGAGGCGTCAAGGGCGGCGTCTCACGAATCCCATAAGTCCAGCGGAGGGGGCTTAAAGTCCGGCGTCTCAAGAGTCCTAAGCTAGGAGGGATTGAAGAGATGCCGGTTGAATGTTCACCCTCTCTCTACCTGAGTTTGTTGGCCCACGCGATATTTGGCCGGCCGCCTTTCCTTCAATACTACCATTTGGGATTTCCCAGATTTTCCTATTCTTATTCGCTAATGAAAGAGAGGAATTAAACAATTACGATGGAAGCGTTTTCAGCGACAACAAACAAAAACAGTCTACAACTATGAGTCATACATTACCGAATCAATTCTCTATAGCGAAATTTTAAACGAAACATATCCTATAAGCGAAAACATTTCTCGATTAATTTCGTCAAAGAATTTTCACCGCAGTATAAGATAATGCGCACATATGGAGAACAAAAATAACCTCAAAATGAAAAATAAGAAAGTTTTATCCACAAAAATTAAACAAAAAGTCACTGTAAAAGCACTGGATTCAAATTCATTATCTAATGGATGACAGAAGGATGTAACCGCAGAAGGAAAACAAAAGCAAAGAAGAGCTCTACTCGCAATAATCGCCAATAAAAGATAAGAATGGTAAAAAGAGAATGCTATCAAGTAAGACATCCGTCATCCTTTATATATATAAAAAAAAAAGAAGTTGAGCTTGTTGACAAAGGACTTCATTTTACCAGAGGGGGGACATAAAAAGGCAAGATAACGCTTCAGAAATTAAACTCTACAAGGCTGGCTATTGAAGTCACAAAAAAAAAAAAAGTGGCTGTAGCTGGAATCGATCGTAAACCATACGGAAAGAATGGCCCAACATGATGTCAACAATTGCTAGGGGGGTGGTCGGTTTCCAAGAAAAAGAGGTTGCCCTCGGTAATAACACCCTGACGTCCTAGGTTTATAGAAGAGGGGAGTTGAGATGTCCCTAGATAAATATGTACTGGCCAGGAGGGAGGGAACTGGTGTTAGAAGCGTGCCGTTCTGTTTATACTTACTCTGAATATGTTGTTTTCGGCTATGTGCAGGTGTTAGAACTTTCTCATTTTGTTTTTGTGCGCGTTATTGATTTGCATAGTGTTAATATACAAATAAGCGTTATGTATTATAGGTGTAAAACAACTAGCTACTAGCAGTCAGAGTTGGTGAATTGGCCGAAAAGGAATAGCTTTGACAAACTCAAAATACCAGCTTGAAACGATAAAGTTTGGAGGTATGACCCTCATCGAGTCATTTTAAGATAGAGAGATAAATGAGAAATTTCGGAAAGTTTTGACAATAAATCCTTCCTCTGTATACGCGCTGTATACATTTTAGCGTGGTCATAAACGAAATGTTAATCAACAGAAGCTGCTTTCAGTAGCGCAGCACAACTTCCCAGCCAACAAAGGAATGATAAAGAGAACAGGTGTTCTTCAGACGAGGAGACAATGGCAAAGAATGAATCATCAACCAGGGCAACAACTGGATGACCAAGGGCGGAACAAAAAGGAGTAGGTGGGATAGGTCATCATACAACCCATTATGTTCAATCTTTGACCTTCGTCTCTTCCTGGTATAACCTTCTTGTTCTAGAATAGAGCATTGTAGCTAACGTGTATTACTCGCCATAAACTGACAAGTTCTTTTTTTTTTTCCTCTTGTTCCAGGTCTGGACTTCAAGTCTATACCAGCCCCTGAAGACCATGCCTCTTTATCACCTCGATGACCACAGCTGGGTCGGTGTAGATGTCTGTTCGGCAATGCCCGATGCATTGCATGATGTGTTCTGGGCTCGCTGGAGAATTCTGACATTTGGTGAAATTCGGAAAGGTTTTGGATCCAATTGTGAAAATCAAGTTCTAAATTATCATTATAACAAACTTCACCTAAATCGTTTTAAACGGATCGTATTCGCCGGGGCTCGGGATTAGGATGACTAGAACATTGACCCGTCGTACACGCGAGAATCAAGAAATTTGAAGAAATCTAAACCAGAATATGCTCAACTTGTTTTTGAGGATCTTCGAAATTGAGAAGAAGACGGCCTGAAAGAGATTTGTAAGCGTGATAACAAGTATAAAATCGATACCATTGAAACGAGAAATTTGAAGAAGGAAAAAAAAATCTTCTGATAATGATAGTGAATGTTGCTGTGAGCCATCAATCGGAATAAACATCGAATAAGGGTCGATTTTTTTCTATATATATATTACAGAAAATTGGTAGCATATTCCTTCTCTTGATAATTCAATCAACCACGTTTGAGGTTAGTAAATTAAATTTATTGCCATCTATCGTTAAAATTTTACACAAATAAATTTACTGGCAATGCGTTTCAATAACTCATATCATTGCAGTAAGGTCTGTAGAGATAATATTTGATGATATTTAAAAGAAACGCATTGCCAGTAAATTTATTTGTGTAAAATTTTAACGATAGATGGCAATAAAATTTAATTTACTAATCTAGAGATTAATTTGGCGAAACCGCTGAGAGGGTTCACTACTGATGAGCCAAGCCCTCTCATTCAATAACTCATATCATTGCAGTAAGGTCTGTAGAGATAATGTTTGATGATATTTAAAAGAAACGCATTGCCAGTAAATTTATTTGGGTAAAATTTTAACGTTTGAGGTTGTTGACCACTCATCAGCGTGGTACACAATCCAGGAAAACCAACCTGTACGTCTTATGGACAGAAATAAGTTTAGCTGAAAAAAGGGGCCATGCACGAAAGTTTCCATTTCGAATAGAATCTTTAAAAAGCTACCGCTTAATTATTCCATGTATTTTAGAACTCGTCGAATTCCGCAAACATATATGCAAATTTAAAATTATTATAGCGCCAATTTCTTTTCTCTTATTTTTCATATATACAAATAAAACAAACTTCCTATTGTGTCCTTACTTCGATGAAAATATTATTAGGATGGCCTGACTCATCAGTGGTGAACCCTTAAGAGCGGTTTCGCCAGTGAAGATGTTTCATATACACTCATGGAGAGAGATAAAACTTAAGGAAGTTGTACCTTTCACCATGTATATCGGGATTCAGACAATAACTCTGAAAGATATTACAGTAACCTTTATTGAAGATACACTATATAAAAATCTGTATCCTTAAAAAAATAATAATAATAAATAGACCGGCAACATCAAAGACTTTCAACTTCCTAAGTTTTGTCTATGAGTGTATTTTATATATATTCTTAATTAAAACTAAATATTTATTATATATAATATTATATTGTATAGGGAAATGTTTCCCCAGACTTCCAAGAGTCTAAACATTCAATGTTCTCTTAGCATTACTTAAGTAGGTAGTTTATATATATGTTATAATAAATATTATTTTGAGATAGAGATCAATTGCTGGTTCTTTTGAGTACATGATTACTTAATGGTATCGTTTGCAGTCGTGGCTAAATTTCTTAAAAGAATAATAATAAAATGGTCTTGATCAGATATTGCTTTATTGGGCTGAGAAATGAATTCATATTAAAAATTAAAAAATTCATATTTTGTACAAGTACAGCCTGGCTTAAGGCGTAAGAATAAAAAATATGAAAAACAAAAGAATATTTACATAATTACATATGGTTTGAGCCGACCAGCCGGGGAAGAACAACAATCAGTTTATATAGTAGAAGCGTGACCTCTGGCGGTCGATTAAAACAGAGTATTTATATCTATGAAATTATAACTTTAAATAAAATAACATTTTAACATATAACATTTTTAAATATAATATTTCAATATAACATTTTAAATAAATGATTTTAATATAACATTTCCTAAATAAAATCTTTATGTAACATATATATATATATTTTTTTTTTTAAAAGCGCAAGTTTTTTTTTTATATATATAGAATTTCAGCATAGAAACCCTTGAATTTGTTCTCTGCATGCTCAACGAGGTTCTAATACATTATTATAAACCTACTACTAAACATATTACAAGAAACTTAGGACGACTAAAAAATGTCAGCATTCCTAAAACAAAAGGAACCATGGAGCTTCCAAGGAAAAGCCAAGAATTTTGTCGAGGCCCTCAAAGACAAAGAATAAAAGGGGGAGAATGCTCCCACCATAGCCATAAACCCCTCCCCCCCCCCCCTCCACGTGACCACCACCCCAACATTCCACTGCCTGCCTACCCCCCCCCTTTGAACGATCCTTTGTGCCACAAACCTGTTAGAACCCCAGGACTGACTTCTCTGCCATTGGACCGACACTTTGGGGTTCAATCCATACCCCGAATCAAGACAATCTCAGATATAACACGATGGCTAAAGTCATGAACAAAACATAGGGAAGTTGTACCTTTTAGCATGTATATCGGGATTCAAACAATAACTCTGAAAGATATACTCATGGAGGCTGTACCTTTTAGCATGTATATCGGGATTCAGACAATAACTCTGAAAGATACACTCATTGACAAAACTTAAGTAAGTTGTATCTTTTAGCATGTATATCGGGATTCAGACAATAACTCTGAAAGATACACTCATGGACAAAACTTAAGTAAGTTGTATCTTTTAGCATGTATATCGGGATTCAAACAATAACTCTGAAAGATACACCATAGAGGCTGTACCTTTTAGCATTTATATCGGGATTCAGACAATAACTCTGAAAGATACACTCATGGACAAGACTTAAGTAAGTTGTATCTTTTAGCATGTATATCGGGATTCAGACAATAACTCTGAAAGATATTACAGAGACTTTTATTGAAGACACACGAGATAACCAAGTGTGAACAAAATTGCCTCTGTCTCTTTAAAAAAGACGACCGGGAACAACAGACTTTCCATTTCCTGTCTATGAGTATAAAGTCCCAGCTCGCGATCCAAAGGAACGAACCTGAAAAAAACACCTCTCATAAAGTACAAGTGCTGTTTTGAGGATGTGTAACCCCGGCGTTCACTGCAGTTTCTTGAACAACTACGAGGACATCCTAAAGGTAATTCATCATTTGGCTAATGTAACATACTAAAACTTCAGTATTACGTTATCCCGTTTATTACACTATTTTTCCTGATTTATCTTTATGATTTCCCCTCTATAATGCCATCTCAGTTGTGTATTTTTGGCGAGGAGAGACCCCGAATAAAAAGTTTTACCATAATATTTCTCTAAAGAGGTTATTATATAGATAAGTGTATATATAAACACGAGTACTTAAATTAAAATAAAATAAATGTGTACATTGAGGGATGAAGAAGTAAAATATCGATATGTGTTGAAGTCACACAAACTATTAAGTTTTTATTAAACAAACAAACAAAAAAAAAAAGAGAGGTGGAAGAGAAAACATATTTCAAAACGCAACGTTCCGTGACTCCGGGGTGTTTTCATTTACACACGATTAGCAGGGAAGAAACCTATTGGAAACGCCATGTTTGGACACCTTCGAACTGCAGTACTTTTTATTGTTACGTAAGAAATATCTTGATGGGTTGCAAGTTTGATCGTATCGGGGGTTAAGCAACTCTAGCCTTGTCAGTACATGGTGACCTTGTTCGTTATGGTGTGTGAAATTAAAAATATCGGCCGAGTTGACAGGCTTGGGAAGAGCTGTCGTCCTAGAACCAAGGTTATAAATACAGAGTCATCAATCATTATGCGCTTTTCCAGGAAAATACAGTCAGTCTTACTGGCGTATTGACCACGTTGATCATCACAGAGTACATTGTTTTAAAGCCGGGATAACTAGAGCCCTTTAGACAGAGAACTGACAGTTATCCTAGGAGAATCTACGTTTTCTTCGTAGATCGTGAGATGCGTGGTCGCTGGAGACCCGCTGGCGATTCTCCACCAAACTCTGTAGTGGTGGCAGATGCACCATATTCATTGTACATAGTTGCATATATCTAATTATTTTAATATAATAGTGCAGACTGTGCACTTTTGCATTGTATTGACAAAATGTTAATAAAATAATGTTAATTATCACTTGTCTAGGAGAAGGTGAACTCTGATTTAGAATCAAGGTTAAATAGCCGTTGTCGCGACAGTTTATCTAAAAAAAAAAAAAAAAGAACAACTCAGATCACCATACTGAATTTGGAATTCTAAATACAAATTAATATACGTATCAGTCCTTAAATCACATCAATGGAGTGCAGTAGTACTTATATAAAAAGGTCTGAAATTGAATTCCACGATGGCTGAACTCCGTAAATGGAGATTTAGCAATGCATAATGATGAAAAAGCTTACTATAGTGTCATGTTATCTTGATATAACAAAAAAAAAACGCATATAATCCATACGAGAATCAAGATGATTATCTTCAAAATAAAGGTTGCCTGGCCGGCATAAACATTTACAACGCCTGTACAAGTTCTTTATTTTTCCTGATGAGAATAAAAATATGGCTATGTATAAAAAGATTTTTGTCGAAACGTCGATAAAATGAAAAAATGTTTGGTCCAAGTGTCTCTTATTTTAAGAGAGAGATGATTATGACCAAACCACACAATCAAAATCCCTAGCAAGAAGCCACTGACATCGCCCGCCACCTGTACAAAAACGAGGCCAAGTGCCAACTATCTCAAGAAGACAAGCTATCGAATCTTCCGATAAACGACGTGAGATTCTAGCGCCGAGTTAAGGCGTGAGTTGAGGGTTAAAAAAAAAAATAAGACGAAGGAAGGAAGAAGGGTTCTGCATTTTTATAAAGCTCTGTAGGAGCTCCCTCTCTCTCGAGACCTTCTTTTCTTTCACCTCCCACACAAGCCCTCCTCACCAGCCAGCCCTCTATTATTTCCTCTGGTCTTTATCTCGAGGGGCGTTTTGTCTCTTCCTCATCCTCTGTTTGCATAATGGAAGCCTCCCTCTTACTCCTTTTGAATGTTGATGCTCGATTATGGCACAAACTGCGGGGAGGTATTGCAACTTTTTTTTTTTTTTTGGGAAGTCGATTCGATTTTTATAATAAAATACGATCTAAAATTGTTTCGTTCGAAACATCTAGCAATGGTTTTTATTTACATTAAAACATAGTCTTTATCTTGATAAAAAAAAATGGTAACGATTTCGCAATGATATGAAGTATTCAACTAATGCAGTCTTTCATGTCCATTTACCAAATATATGAAAAGGAATTATGCATTGAAGCAAAATAATATCTGTATCACACACACACACCTATGTGGGCGTAATCAAATCCCTTATGCAAATACCCATTACATTAATTTAGAGATAAGAATCAATATATTTGTGTGTGAAGATATTTTTAAAAATTTAAATAATTATATGCGCTAGAGGCGAAGGGGGGCACGACAAATTAAAAATATATATATATATTGGCTAAACTATATATTTCGACACATTCAAAACGAGGGGGTGGGAAGAAATTTTCCATGATTAAAAAAAAAATCCTTTTGGCATAATTTTCAAAAATATTTATATAAAGAGAGAGAGAAAAATACGTATTACTTTCTATATATATATATTTACGAAAAAAAATGTATAGTAATAAAAAACAGGAACAAAATTATTTTTTTTCTTATCCTATTATAGTAGACTCCTTTTCTTCCAATTTGTGTTTACAATTTCAAACGTAACTACCAGAAGAGAGAAAGGAGGGGGGAAGAAAAGAGAAAGATAGCTAGGTTTGAGCTCCGTACCCCCACATCGAAATAATTGTGTCGTCGTAGAAGGCAAACAAAGGAAAAAGTAGAAGAAAGAAAAAAAAAAAAAGAAAAAAAAAATCGTAAGGGCGAAGAGAACGTCAATAAATCAATCCTAGAGAGAGAGAGAAGGAAGAAGCAATCGTAACGAATCAAAAGTTTTTGGCGGGAAAAAGCAGACGATATATATATAAAAAGTTTTTCGTTTGGTCGGTTATTTGTGCCGGGGTAGCAGCCGACAATGAGGATATTACAGTTCCGCCATTTTTTATATTCCTTCCTATAATAAGAAAAAACATTTCGTCTGGAATAAAAACGGAATAAAAGAGAAAGATATTTCGAACGAAGAGTAATATGAAGTAGGAATACAAAATGGCAGTGAGAAAACGGCAACGACAATGTAGTATAACATGAAAAAGAATATGATAGCTCAATTTTAAGCTTTTTAAAACGTTTTTATATTTTACAAATGTTATACATTGTATTAGCAGCTATGTCATATATTGTATAAAAAGAAATATCAATAATTTAACGCACGAAAAACCTGCCAAGCAACAAATAGCACATATATAAATATTGTTGGATGTAATACGAAAAAAAAAATTGCAATAATCTTAATTATTGCGGTTTGTAGGTTAGCACTTCTTCACGCAATACCAAATTTAATATTTATAAGGTAAAACTACAGTGGATCGCCTCTGCAGTTGTCCCACTTTTGGGGCATGCCACTTTTATGAGACATGTAAACGGCTCTAAATGCTTGGAACGACCCATCTCAATCTTACATCTATTGCCAGACTCGACCCAAGCATGGAATTTTCTGGTCAACTGGTTCTGCTCAGAAATCCACTCAGGACGTGATTAGACGTGCTAGTTACGAATCTGTACTAATGAGCTTTTCAAATAAATTAAAAGATGAAAAATTTACATTTTATATGAAAAAATTGAACAAAAAGGGAAATTCGACTGGGATCAGGTTGATGAATTAAGAAAATGACATCTGATGTTAAGTATAACTAGAAGTTGATGAAATAAATATCAAATAATCAAATGATTTTTAATTATTTTAAAATTGGCCCCATATACCTTCTCGATTAATTATGGGGCAAATTCTAGAATTATTTTTTAAAAATCAACGATTATTTAATATTTATTCCGAGATAGATAGAGCATTAGTAATAATTTAGTTGCACGCTCAGGAGATGCCTTTTTCTACATTTTGCTATTTTAATTATTTACTATAATGCGAAAACGTTCGAGTTTAATAATTACAATTAGTGCAAATAGGGTAATAGTGCAAATAAAGCAACTTATCTTCGAAGATTTATATTTGTTTAATTAAAAAGACATATATTGGATCAAAATATCATTTATTTTACCAATATTTCAGTTGGCTGAACGCCAACCTTTATCAAGGTGTTATAACATTTTAAAGTGTGTCAACAACAAACTCAGCGCCACATAACGTCAACAGCATTAAGTTTTTTAAAATATTTTGTTATATTCAATGGGGAGAAAAAATTTGATATAAAATTTATATTTGATTAATCTAAGTTAAAAAAGAATGTCCATTTTTTAAAATCAATATGAAACAAAGAATAGTAGAGATAAAAAAAAAAAGGAAGACTATTCGGATATCACAAAACTATTTTAAACGGAATAAAAAAAAAAAAGAAGCGACATCATTTTTTCCCCTCAAGTAAGAAAATATCATTCACGGGACAAGATTGAATAATTTTTTTTCTAATAATAATAATAATAAAAGAAAATCATACAGAACCATCTTTAAAAATGGGAGAACCAAAAAAAAAAAACTACATTTACTTTATATTCAAATAAGAAGCAGAAAGAAATGGCTTCAATCGAGCGGGCTGGAATCCATATTTATTCACAGAAGAGGGGAGGAGGGCCATAAAATGAGGCTAGCAACCCTGCCCTCAGGCACAAAAATTGTTCAGCGGTGTCGGATATATTAGCTTTTTTTTTTTTTTTTTTTACTTCAGCACAACTTTTCACAAACTACTTTTTTACGCCGATATGTAAAACGTTGGTGGATTCTTTTTGTAACTTTGTTTTAACGTTTGCATTTCGTTTTGCAATAATAATTTAAGAGGTAGGAAAGGAGAAGCGAAAATATTTGCTCAATGATTATACAATAATAATAAAAAAAACACATTTTTAAACGTGATTGTTACTTTGATGAGAGAAAATAATATATTGGACAAAAATAATATTATAATTTAAAAGTATTAAAGCAGAACCTCCTATGAAAGACCATTCAAAAAAACATGGATACTCCTGGCCTTTCCATTGGGGGGAAAAATCGCAACAGTGGTATCGGCCATGAGAGGATTTACTGTAGATTGAAATAAAAATACACACTGTGAATATCCATAATCAATAATAACTTATTAAAAAACGCCAATTTTTAAGAATATATATATTCATGGACAAAACCTAAGGAAGTTGAAATTATTTGACGTCACCGGTAGTCTTTTTTTTTTTTTTTATGAGACATAAGGCAATTTTGTTCACACTTGGTTATCTCGTGTGTCTTCAATAAAGGTCACTGTAATATCTTTCAGAGTTATTGTCTGAATCCCGATATACATGGTAAAAAGTGCAACTTCCTGCAATAAGTCTGAAGACTAACCGGACAGTTGGCTGTACGTGTATCTTCAATAAAGGTCACTGTAATATCTTTCAGAGTTATTGTCTGAATACCGATATACATGGTAAAAAGTACAACTTCCTGCAATGAAGACGTGGTACACAGCTAGTAGTTGTAAGTATATGACATTATCCTGGTAACTACCATTATTAACAAATTCCATCCAAAAATCGAACTATCCAAGAGCCAACTATGTACAAAACTAACCATTGTGTCTCTCCGACACAAGTTAGTTCAAGACAAGACAGAAGGAAGGTCATTCTTGCAGAGTATTCCCATTAGAGCTACCAAATGATGCAATAGTAGTAAGAGAAAATATGATGATAACGATACAGAATATCTATAATTGTGGTCGGCCATGCGACCTAAACTAAACCAACCTCTGATGAACAACCAACCACCTCTAGGAGAAACCCCAAGTTTCCATGGGGGCAGAGTCACGGTGATACTATCTTCGATTTTTTTTCTGTCGCATATATAATTTACGGTCTCTAATGTTTTCATTTTAAGTTAATTTTGGATAGAGGTACTCCAAAAGAAATTGATGTTGTCTTCTTGTAATCCAGATCGATATTGAGGGTTCCAACTTCGTGGCATATGTGTGCTGGTGTTCAGAGAGAGAGAGAGAGAAAAAAAATAAAAATTTGCGCAGCAGCAGCAACATATGTATCAGGATGATGTATAGCTGGGGGTAACTACAATCATGTGTTATAGAGAGAGAGAGAGAGAGACAATTGACAATTCACATAATTTATTGACATCTTGTCAATACATGTAAAGTGCACAGTCCGCACTAATGAGAAATTTATAATGAGGATGATGGTTATAATAAAAAAATGATTTTAAAAATGATTAAAAAATACAACTATGTACATGGCGCCTCTGCCACCGCTGCAGAGTTTGATGGAAGATCGCCAATGGGTCCCCAGCGATACCACGCATTTCGCGATCTACGAAGAGAGATCTACGAGAGAGAGAGAGAGAGAACAACACCTAGGTTAAAAAATTACCGATATCGTATTAGGACCACACCCATGACATGACGTGACCAGCGTAGAAAGTGTCGGGGCAGTCGCCAACAGCACCTGTCATCTAATCTAGAACAATGGCAGAGTCACAAGAGCCGCCGAAGTTTTAAGTGTCATTTCCCCAACGGTGTAATAATACCTACTAGAGACATTCTTTCTAGTCTTCTGACTCATCATTTATGGCATTGACGCAGTCGATGTATGTACGGACTTTTATCACGTTTAAGAGTACTCTCTCATCACAATTATCGTACCTTTATATCAGTGATTGATAGACACAGCTTTCACGGTTTGAAAGGAAAAAAAAAAAGATAACCCTTATTACAAAATATCTTAGCTCATCTTTGTGTGCTGCAATTTTTTTTTTTTTAATATCCATTATTTAAGTATTTAAGAAAAGGCTTGTGAAACGCAAAATCGCTGTACTTATAACAAAACAAAATACGGATCCTCTTTATTTTCACCTGCCCAGTTCTTCTAATACCAAAGATTTCAGACGGTCGGCCATACTCCTTGGAATTTTCCAACCTAATCCCAGTGGGGAATACATCTGCTAGGGGCCACCTCAAAAATTGACTCTTGTGTAGTAAAAACACACACAAAAAAAACTTGACAAATCAGGCCTAAATGACAACCCAGACAGTTTTGGCAACATTTGTGCGCTTTGGAGGAACCTGGGTTAATCTAATAAAAATTGTCACTTAACAACGAAAATTTTCTCTAGACGTAAATGTAAGTGGCTTCAGTTCTGTGATGTGGAAGTCAAAGAGGAAAACACTACAAGACTCTTCCCAATATCTCACAGTAGTACACCACCAGCCTTGACAGAAGCTCAGAATACTGCTCACCAAACAAATGGGTTATGGGAAAAAAATCGATTTTGCGTGACATCCTTGCGTAGGTGCCATGTTAATATTCTCCATGACGTTCCCATTTTAACATAGGTACTGACGAACACAAGCGTGTACAATAGAAATAGATACGAACCTAATGGGAGTATCTAAGCAAGAGTAGTTTAAAAGCAAGGATATTATAGCCTATGATGATGGCGTGTTTTAACATTCACAAAGAAAGAGGAAAAGTTGTTTTTAATGGCGGTGTATATCACAAGAAAGACCAATTTAAGTGCGTAACTCGGACTCCTGGAGCGTACAAAATCAATTTCTTACAAATGGATTGGCACACAAACCTCTTATATCGTTTTTTTTTTTTTTATCTTTTATCGCTCGATGAAATGTAAGCAAAGGCGGTTTTTTTTTTTTGAAAACCTGTACATATACTGTTATAAAAAAACGATATGGCTACTTCGATACAAATATCAACCAAGAATCTTAACCAGCCTTTATGTCATCAAGTCGTTAACGACTAGTTCATTACTTTTCTTTCATGCCTCGCGATCATTAGAGGTTGATCCTGTTGTCTATATAATACTATATATATACACCCATACCTCGCTTTGCGTTGGGGTTACGTTCCAAAAAAACACGACGCAAATTGAAACGACGCAAAGTGAAAATATGTGAAGGCGCAATCAAAAACAAAGGTGTTGCCATATTTTAGGGAAAAAAATTCAAAAAAATTAAAGACTCGAATTCAAAACAACGCAACTTCGAAAATCTAACGACGCAGAGTGAAAATCAGTAAAAATTAAGCAGCGACGCAACTTCGAAAAAAACGCAAAACGAAACGACGCAAAGCGAGGTATTGGTGTACTTGAAATTGTATATCAGTTATAGAAAAACTTATCTTAAGTCGATTTTTTTATATAGTAAAAGAACCGTCCCACCCCCCATTCATTTAATTTTCTTACGCCAGCTGTATAATGCATTCACGTTTTTAATCCCCTAAAAAAGGCTGGAGGTGTGTTGAATATATTATATAAAGAATATCAATAGATTTGCATAAGATAGTTTTCGGTTTGTTATATCGATTTTTTTCTATTCAACCTGTCTTGCGAGTGTAATTTAACTTGGGAGAAAATAGAAATTCCCATGACAAATTCTATTGTATCTAGCTTATGGTCGTTCTCTTTTATTGATCTTTCCTTTATAAACATCCAAATCTTAAGAGAATCAGAAAGACTACCAGTTTCTTTGGCCGATGTCCAGACCTCCAGAGATATCACCCATTGTGGCTTCAAGTGATTCAGAGCTTTGAGAAATCAGACAACCAAAACAAAAGATCGAGCGACATTTGATTAAGTGTTCACGACAGCAAACAGACAAATCTGGTCTGATGATTTGGGTGGGGCAGAGATTAGGAAGTTCGGATTAACTTTAGAATCTTCATAAAAATATTCTTGAAATCACAACTAAACTTATAAATGAGTAATACCATTAAAAGACTAATTTTACACAATAAAACCTTTCAGAAACGACCGAACTTGTCAAATCCGAAAATGAATGGAACCAAATAAACTTGACTTCCAGGAGAGACTATGTTTTTTAGACAGTGATTCTATAAATATAATGAAACAGGCAAAAAAAAGTAATGATCTGTTTACAAATTCCTCTTCAATAACACACTAATTTTTTTGCTGTTGTTGTTGTTTTTGAAAAGAAAAAAAAAACTAAACAACAAAAAAGTAAGTATCTTAAAGATAGAGGTGGGGAAGCCTTCCTTTCTGAAGATATTTGTATATATATTCCCCTACACTTTATATGCCCATTTACTCTTTTATATTTTCTCCTTTGTAAAATTTGATTGAAAGAATCAATAAAATTGTTTAATTTGTCATTTGTCTCTCTCTCTCTTAAAGATAGAGGTTGCCTGACCAGCATTCATTGTTCTAAAAATAACAGACATTTCGGCCAGAAGAGTTTTTTATTCTTTCGACAAAAAAATCTTCTGTCCTCGTCAGAAAAAAATAAAAAGTTAAAGCATTTAGTAAGGCGTTATAAATGTAAATGAGCTTGCAACCTTCTAAGAAATGAAATCTACTTGGCGTCAGAAGTGTGCTTCCGTAACATTTAGGGTAGAAAAAGAAGAGGATAAGGGGAAAAAAAAGAATATGCAAAACAGCAAAAAAAAAGACCCGTGTTAAATGATTATTACGAAATGACAAGAAAGAAGTGTTTTCCAGCGTAAATATGCAAATAGACGTTACAAGACATTGAAGAAGGAAGGAAGATGGATGTCGAGCTGTGTGACAAGAGGAGGACAATGTTGACTCAGCGACCGTCCATTCAACTTGGACGACGACGCCCTCGCAGTGGTGACAAAACGGTCACAATTAGGTTAATAACAGCAGTTTTTGCTGTTTTGACTAGCCATGACGCTTCGTTTTCAAACCCCAACAACCTGCGTTTTAAAATCGTCACAAATGGAAAGTTTTTTTTTTTTTGCCAGTTATTATGATCACTAACTTAAAAAAACTATACATGACAAATTTATACACACCAATAGAGTTATATGATATATTAATGTTCTCTTCTTTCCTTCATAAAATTATAATTTTGTGAAGCACTGTCTAACTACAGTGGTCCTTAATCGGTAGCTCGGTACCGCGTTCCAAGGAAAATTTCGAACAGTCCACAACCTGTCCGCCTTTAAAAGAATGATCATGATGGAACTTTGTATGGTATTTTTTTAAGGTCAATGCCTTAATTTTGGTATTTATAATCCATATTTTTTGTGCCTGTGTTACAATTATAACTTAATGTCGTACTTTAAAACATAGCAAAGTTCTTCGATAAAGAAAAAAGTAGCGGTACGCATATAAAAAGGATGAAAAACGCTGGTTTAGCAAGCTTAACCCTCTAGATTCAGCCTCTATATTACGGTTTTTAATTTATTTGTCAAGACCTCTCACATCCTTTGACTATCTCTCTCTCTCTCTCTCCCTATAATCCTGTCCTTGTCTGGAGGAGATTGAATCCACTTTTATTATACATCGTTCATTAAAAAAAAAAATAGATATAAATAAAACTAAAAATAAATAATAAGTAAATATTAAAAAGATATGGATGAATGTACATAATGAAATCTTTACAGGCTTCATTGGTGTCGCCAACCGCGGGAATGACTCCTGTCTGGAGGAGACTCTCTCAAAGCCTCCCTTCCTGAGAACAGCTTTTTATATTTAATCACTAAATAGTAAATTCTCATTAATTTTGGTATCAATTGACTGTCAATAAAATATTTTGGAATTTTCAAATTTTCTATAAAGACTTATAGTTGCCGTTATCTCGGCGCTAGGCGACTGTGAGTGACCCTGAACGGGAATCGAGGTGGTAGGGCTGGCCGGCCACCCAAGGCGTCAAAGCCGCCCCCCACTATGTCCAGCTAAATAGTAGCATACAAAACTGTATTCATTCTTTCTATAGGTATACTTCACACGAACAGGATACATGTCTCATCACGTTGTTATTAACTCTACTCTCTAGGATATATGTTCGCTGAAAAATACCCTCTTTATAAAGTATTAAATCTCAACTCCACTGAAAAAGAG
The DNA here is from genome assembly GCA_030710605.1 of Cordylochernes scorpioides. NCBI lineage: Eukaryota > Metazoa > Arthropoda > Arachnida > Pseudoscorpiones > Chernetidae > Cordylochernes > Cordylochernes scorpioides. The sequence continues at coordinate 19,811,851 of CP092868.1, forward strand.
GCCTTAATAAACCATATTACATTTAAGATCAAACCTTCCAGGACTTGAATAAAATTTGAGTTGTGAAAAACTCATCCGAAATTCATATTCAAGACCCAAATTTTTTATTCACTGGCTTCAATCAAAAATTGACTGTAGTATGTAAAGATGTTAGCATACCTATATTAAAATATGATATATATAATGTTTTTTCAATAAAATAATCCCCTGTCTCAATATTTATTCATTTTATTACTATTTTTTTTCTAAAAATAAATTTTAAAAATAAACTTGTCTCTGGAAGCCTGATGTGCTCACCTTAATAATGCTTTTTCATTTAAAAATTTAAATGATCCTTATAACATGCAAATATATAGTTACAGATTAGAAATTAAGAATTCTATATAGAAAGCTTTTCTTCTATGGCTTTACTTCTAAGTAGACATTAACAAAGATAAAAAAAAAAGCTCCATACATACACAACATGTAAAAAAAAATAAGAAGAAGAATATGCAAGTAGGAATTATGTAATCTAATCAGGAAAAACTACCCATCAACATTTACATACATAAAGCTCTACCGCCAAATCACAACCTTCAATCTCAAACATGCCAGGTGCGAACATGTGGCGCCACCTGTATACAGCCGCAGGATGAATGTCAATTAGAGGTGAAACTATGAAAGATTGGTGTCCAGCTAACCCTGTTATAGCTGCCAGACTCCATAAAAATTCTCCGCCATTTTCCTCTTGGCCCATTTTTCCTTATTACCTGAGAGCGGAGAAGATGATTGCATTGGGGGGAGGGGCTTATATCTGTCTACCCCTCTGATATTCCAGTAACAACCATCTACCAGTGTAGCTAGCTAGAGATCTGTTCTATGAATATTATTTTAATATTAAATTATTCATGCCTTTCTTAAATATTTTATTACATTTTTCCCTAGGGGGGGTTGTCTACCAAATATAATATATTTTATTCACTGAAAAAATAAAAATAAATTTTGAAATATAAAATTGGTGTGAGAATAATTTAAAGTGGTGTGAATAAAAATTACTAATGTGATGCGCTTGAGTAAAAAAAAAAATGTGTTCACAATATAGTTACCAGGTAGATGGCATTCTGCATTCCAAGAACCTGGATTATCTCTATATCTTTACATTATTTTTTAGTATTAAAAAGTACATTATAATCCTCCCGGAATTCAATCAACTATGATTCAACAATCATAAATGAGACAAACTTGTATATATTCCTTTTTGTAAATATTATGACCTGGGCTGCTCTTTTTGAACTGAAAACTGGATAATTCAACACTAACTTTTTTTTTTTCAAATCCCAATCGAGCTATTTTCTTTAACTGACTATAGTTCGACACAAACTAATTCAATGAAAAAATGAGAAAAAATGTTACAGCAAGTTCTTATATAGTCCTGTTATCAAGTGTTTAAACAAGATAGAAGATGAGGGATAGAAGTGGGAAGAAGTGGGATAGAATTCAAAATTCTGCTCTTGTAGAACACAGAAGGGACACAGGACACAATAAATTCAATTTAGAAAACCCAAGAACACTGGACTATGAAAAAAATTATTACAAAAGACAGTTCAAAGAAGCCTTTTTCATCCAAAAGACTTGTGCTTCAATTAATTCAATGAAGGTTTTGATCCCTTGGGATGTTGAATTAAAGAAGTTGGAGGACTGTATATTAAATTAGTTATGAACATACATTGTTATAAATACAGTAGAAAGGACACTGTAAAGGACACCTAATTGCAGAGCCAAAGTATCCTTTAGGGAGAGGTGTCCTCTTACTGGAGAGTTACTAAATAGCAAAAATGTCAATTTTGCAAATGAAAACTGTCCTTTGTAGAGAGGTGTCCTCTCATGGAGGTTCTACTGTATTAGAAATTATTTAATAAATATAATAAAATTAACTGATGATAACAACGTTGTTACTGAAACATCACACACCCTTTATTAATTTAGATTTGGTCTTATTACCTTTTGTTTCTAATCTATAATCCAAATTGTAATTTATTGCAATTATAATATTATTAATACACACATTTGGAAATAGCATCCAGGAATAAATAAAGAAAAAGGCATCTCCTAATCTTACAACTAAGAGTTGCTGATGTCTAGCGCCATCTGTCAGAACACTCTTGTTCGGCGGTACATATACTAAAACTAGCCGAATGACCCGGGCAACGCCCGTGTTTTAATATAGACACGTGGACCTGTTGGATCATTAACGCCCGTGTTTTACCCGATTGAATGTTTTTATTCAAATACTATTTGTTACAATTATAAATTGGCGCCTTAAATAAATGCATATATTAGTTAATAACTATAGCCTATGTGCTTTATCTGTCTATGTACTGTTGGCTTCCGTAGGCGTCTCTTACTGGGAAAAAGAAAGAGAGGATTCCATTTAGTTATTAACTAATATATGCATTTATTTAAGGAGTGACCCGCTCCAACACAATAGTTACAAAAACAACAAAGCGAGTGGGGGGGGGGGCAAAGGTGGCGTGATCGTAGCCAACCAATAGGAGTGCGCCATTCCAAAAAAAAAAAAGCAAACGGTGACAGAGATGAAAAAGAATTGATGACGCTCGTAACTGTATATAGAATTGGAACGATACAGAGAAGATTAGCATGGCCCCTGTGCAAGGATGACACGCAAAATCGTGAACCGTTCCATCTGTCAGAATAAATATCAAACAATCAATGTTTCTTAATTATTCCAGAATTGGATAAATATATTTCTATGTATGTTCCATATGTAAATACCTGTTTTCTTTCCTCTTTTTGCTCTCCACTTCTCCCACCCATATTTAAAAAAAAATTTTTTTTTTTTCCAAATCCATATTCTTATTTTTCATAGGATTATTCAAATAATAATCTGTATATATTTACCATGTGTATATAATCTTTCTCCATTTTTACCCCTTTGCATATTTCCCACTTTCATAGGTTTCTCCGTCTTGTAACCCCAAGGAGAATCCTCTGTAAGACCTGTGTGTCTTAATAGAGGCTTTTGTGTGTGTGTGTGTGTGTGATAAATATATTTTCTTGATTAATCAAGCAAAACTAATCATTTAACTTATTTGGAAAATTCTTGAATAATAAAAAATCAACTATTAGTTGATATTTATTCTGATAGATGGCGCAGGCTACAAACACAACTTTTAGTTGCACAATCAGGAGATGCCATTTATCTTAATTTATCCATCTGATCCCAGTACAATTTAACTTTTGTACTATTTTTCATCCAGGGAGAAGTTTCTGGTATATCTTAATATAGCTACTTGAGCTTTGAAGCCTTGATGGTCTTCTCCAGCTGGATTCAGTCAAATCACAGTTGTGTAACCAATCCTGCTGTAGAAGGGGAGGAAGGCCTTGAACAATGATATATCTACAAGAAGCTGATCTCTGGAAGTTTCTTAATTATAACTAAATGATCATAAGGATCAGAAGTCCGACCATACCTCCCTACGATACCCCCTGGACCCTTGGAATATTTGATCAAATTCTGGTCCATTCCTGAGGTGATTAACGTGGCAATGGCACCCATTTTCCAATGAAAGGCAAAACAATAACAGATGTTCATAAGACTGATACAAGGGCTTATACTTTATGAATTGATTATATTATTGTGTGTGTTGTTGTTGTCATGTCCAATGAAGAGCCTCAGATGTCTCCATGCATCTCTATCACAGCAGCAGCAATGTCCACTATCTTGGGTGTGTAAAGCTGCTGTTCTGGGTCCATGTCAATTTTCTGTAAGGCTGTGGCCATTGCTGGGCCATGAGAATATGTGTGGTCCCCCCTGGACCCTTGGAATATTTGACCAAATTCTGGTTCGTTTCCAAGGTGACTAATGTGGCAACGGCACCCATTTTCCAATGAAGAGCAAAACAGATATCTCCAGTGTGTATGTGTGTTACTACACTCAGCTGGCATCTTATCCAACCTACAACTACAAAAATATTTCCATTTTGAACATAGAGGTGATGCTACAAGTTAGGCTTAATTACTACCATACCTTCATTCATTGATAAACTGGCATAGAATGGCTTGTTGTTGTTGTTGTTTCTATGAATGGAATCAAAACAGTAGGGGGGACATTATCAATGAAATTGTTTGTAATCATCTGAACTGATAATGTGGCGTAACACAAAACGAGTAGATAACAAATAGTTAATGAACAACCTTTTATATACATACACATTGCTTGGTGATATGTAAAAATGGAAATCTTTATATGAAATGTCTCAACACAAATGTAGAAAATATATTTTCTCTCCTAGTACACATGGTATAGGCCATGATAACCATGGAAGTTGGCAACTGCTTTTACTGTAAATGCACCACATGTAAAAGTAAATAGTAGTGTCTTTATTCTATCATTTAATTTCATCTTTTCCTCAGATTTACCAATCTGTTTATTAGCTTACTTGTGTCTTAGGTTATATAAAATTCATTATTACCACACACATTCAATTTGATTAGCTTTTACTTTTTTTATTCTTTTATTTTTCAGACTATGTGGTAAATAAATGTATAAAACTATATATGACTTAATAAAGGCTTTCTTCTCTTCTTCTTCTTTCTTATCTCCACTCAATCATATTAGGGTATCAAGCTTGTAAAGCTTGAGATCAAGGCCTTTGTGTATGTGTCTATCCCTTACAAAGATATTTCAAATTTCTCTCCTGTCTCTACCAATCTACACCTGATATTGGCCAAGTTAGGTTTAGTACAGAACATCTGCCTTACGAAGAATACCATCATTAGAAGTATCCCCCTCTCCAGTTGTCTCTATTCCAAACACTATGTTTAATTCCAAGGCTAAATAAAATTATACAGCTGTGGATGGGAAGGAGTGCCGTAGAAAAGCAGCTTGGTACTACGCCAGGCGTGACATGAAACATTTGAAAACAAGATTTTTTAAAAAGCCAAGGTCTCGGAAAGACATAATTAAGTGTGGTGTGGCTACAATGTGGTCTTGTTTTTGAAGCAAATCAATTTTTCAAATATCGAGGTGTGTTTGATGAATTGTCTGGTAATACTTTTTTTTTTTCTTTTTTAAATTGATATGTGTTCCTTTTTTTCCTCTCTCCACAAAAATATTTTGAATATTAATAAAAATAAGTAGTTCTCCCAACCATTTTTTCATTGGATACACACCTCAAAGATAAATAATTTTTTTTTCTGATATGTAATTTGCATATTGATAAGAATTATGAGCCAAATGGTGCTGGGCTTGTATCATTAAAAATGGTGATTTTTTTTTTTTTGCAATTTACGGAATTCTTTTAAGCTAATCAGGTTCTGAGAGTGACAGATGTTTAGCTGATAAATATTGTTGTAACAATTTTTTTATTATGATTATGTGGTAAAAGAGACCATTCTCTGGGTAATTTCCCTACTTCAGAACAAATTTAAAGAGAGCGTGAAAGAGGATGGTCCAAAAATTGGTTGAATTAAAGAAGGTGTTGAATTATAGTCGGTAAAATTAAAGGAATATACTGTATATCTGCAGTTTTGAAACACTACTCTAATTCAAGCAATTTTTAGACCATCCTCTTCCATTTAAATTTGCTCTGAGTTAGGGAAATACCAAAATGGTCTCTACTACCACCACAAATATCAATGATATATATAATCATAATTAAAAAATTAATATTTGTTACAACAATATTTGTCCTAAACACAAGGTAATAAGACCAAATCCAAATAAATAAAGAGTGTGTGACGTTGCGGTAACAGCGTTGTTACCATCTTCAGACAAAAGTAATGAAATCTATAATCCAAATTGTGCCTTATCATAATATTTGTCCTCTAAACATTTGTCACTCTCAGAACCTGGACAAAGCTTCGGTTAGTTTAGAATAATGCTGGTTATTGAAAGAAAAAAAAAAAAAGCTATTTTTAATGATACAAGCCCAGCACCTATTTATCTCACAATTCTGATCAATATGCAAGTTACATATCAGCAAAAAATGGTTGGAAACCACCAGTCTCTAATATGCAGACTGTACACTTTTGCATATATTGACAAGATGTAAATAAAATTATTTTAATTTTGTCAATTGTCTAATATATAAAGTGTTTCTTTGTGGAGAGAAAGAAGAAAAGTAATATTTTAGAAAAAAATAAAAAGTATTACTAGAGGCTATTCATCAAACACACCTCTATCACTACATATATATATATATATCTAAACAACTTCCTGGAAATATTATCTGCCCTCCATCCATTGGTCCAAGAGTCATTATCCTATTTTATTACACATCGATGTAACCTAATATAACCTAACTGAGAATAATAATAAAAAAAGTAATAAAATCAGACAATGCACAATAGCTGGAGGTAGGTAGGATCTCTTAATGTGGAGTTATCCAACTTCTATATACCCTCATAGACAAAACTTGTGGAAATTTCATATTTTGGTGTTGCTGGTCATCTATTTTTTTGAAGAAGAAGACAGGGGCGATTTTGTTCACATTTGGTTATCTGGTGTATCTTCAATAAAGGTCACTGTAATATCTTTCAGAGTTATTGTCTGAATCCCGATATACATGCTAAAAGATACAACTTTCTTAAGTTTTTTTCCATATGATTGTAGATCATCTAAACTATGAAAACCATTTGAGTACAAATGAAGCTCCTTTGAGAGAAGCCTTGAAACACGATAATCTCTTGGCTCTGATAGGGAGAGGTTTAAATCTAACTACCATTTTCAGACTGAGTAGAGGTTTCCAAAGTACCTCCGCCAGAGGGTATTATAAAGCTTCTATCACTCTGCCATTGGCAGTCCTGGATGAAAAAGTATGAGGGGAAGCATAAGGTACAATTTGGATTATAGATTAGAAAAATAAAGTAACTGAAACAACCAAAGCCAAAACAAACATCTGAACCCTGGTTTTTTTTAACAAACTTAGTTTTCTAAAAAACCAGGGTTCTGCTGGCTGGACTGATTAGTACCCTGTAAGGTCTCCTTATTCAGAGGCGCAGGATGAGCATAATCTGTACTCCAAGTTAGAAAGGGCTGCACATGGCATCTGTTCTTCACTTGGGAGGTTACCATTTAATATTGGAGTTGAGTTAGCCTGCTACTATGAGTAGTACTGACAGAATTAATGATTAAAGCAGATACATTTTACTTTTCTCAATCATGAAGACTTGAGACACCCTTATATGATTGTGAGGAGATGAATGGTAAAGAGAAGAGAGGTGTGTGCAAGTGTGTTCAAAGATGCTAGTAAGGTAGGTAACTCCGTAGTAACTCCGCCTTTGCCTGTCCCAAGCCCGGATGAAAAAGGAGGAGGGGGAGCAGTAACAAGCTCACTAAAAAACCTGGGTTCAGCTGGCCCGGCTGATAGTACCCTGTAAGGGCTCCTAATCTAGGGATACAGGATGAGCAGCGTTTGTACTCCATGTTAGGAGCGGCTGCACATGGCGTCTGTTCCTCATGTTAGAGGCGGCCATTTATTTTGGAGCTAAGTCGGCCTGCCACTGAGTAGTGCTCCCAGTCTTAATGACAAAGGCAGACGCATTCTACTTCACCCAGTGTGGAGATAAGAAAGAAGAAGAAGTAAGGTAGGTCATTCTACAGTTTGGCTTCTCTCTCACATAGAACTCAATTTTTTGTCTCATAGGGAGGAAGAGGGGAGGTTACAAATTTGTGGCCTGCAAAGTGGGCAGTGGCCTAGAAAAGTTAGGAAACCTATGGGCTAGAGTATACTAAATGCTCACACATGTATTTGATAAAGCACAATTTGGATTATAGATTATAATACAAGAAAATAAGACCTAATCCAAATAATTTAATAGTGTGTGACGTTTCGGCAACAGCATTGTCACCATCATCCGACAAAAGAATAAATCAATTTTTTCATTTATTATTAAATTATTATTTAATTCAAATCATTATTAAATTCAATCATTTATTCTTTTGTCTGATGTTGGTGACAAAGCTGTTGCCAAAATGTCACACACTATATTATCCTATTAATTTGGATTAGGTCTTATTTTCTTGAATTACATGTATTTACTTATCTAGCCTTATTACCTCTGAAAATGACAAAAACTATGGCAGTTATAACACAGAGGTTATAGAGAGGGGGGTGACACATACAGGAATTTTATATTGCTCCTATATACACAACACACATGGCATCTCTTATCTGGAATTGGTAAATCCATTCTGGATAAGATAGGATAGTCATGCCTACCTAGGTTACATTTCCAGAGTAATACAGGGTGGGAGAGGGTCAAAGGTATGTCATAATACAATAACTTTTTTCCAAATTGGCTCTTCTATAAGAAAGATTCAAAGATGGATCTGGCTTATTGCAGTAAGGGGACAGTAGAAAATTAACTTATTTAAAAAGAAACATACGCGTCAAAAATAGTTTCAATTTATTATAACAAATGGTGCAGTAATGGATTAAGTTTCATATATGTTGTTGATAAGGCACAATTTGGATTATAGATTATAAACACAAGGTAATAAGACCAAATCCAAATAAATAAATAGTGTGTGATGTTTCGGTAACATGAAGATGGTAACAACGCTGTTACCGAAACGTCACACACTATTTATTTATTTGGATTTGGTCTTATTACCTTGTGTTCATATATGTTGCTATTTATCCCAAGTACATGTAGTACAGGCTATGATAATCATGGTTAGTAGTTAGCAATGGCTTTTACTCTAAACGCACCACATATCTAGACATTAGAAAGCAGTTCAACATTTGCACACTTACAAAGTTGCATATCCTAGAGAAGGTGATCTAATACCTAATAATTGAATTAAGCCTTATTATTTTTGATTGTGATGCATCAGTGAATTTGTGAATTTCAAAAGAATCATACGTGTCTATAATAGTTTTGAATATTCATTTTTGATTGTATTTTGATGATATATTTGAAGAGTAAGGCTTGCAATGATAGTATAAAAATTACCATCCTATAGTGTAATCTCTGATAGAGAAATAACCTGGTGCTACTTGTCACCCTCAAGTAAGACAACTTTGTATAAAGTTATTTAAAGAATTTGATATTTTTAGACAAGACAGCCACCACCAAGGAATTTGATAATTTATAAATACAAGGTAATAAGACCAAATCCAAATAAATAAATAGTGTGTGACGTTTCGGTAACAGCGTTGTTACCATCTTCAGACAAAAGTACTGAATAACATTAAATACAATGTGACTAAAGTTATTTTTTCAATAGAAGACTACCTGATCAATATTATAAAGAACCTCATCTATTCCAAATTTAAAATTAGAGTTCTCTTTCCCTTAGATAAACTGTTAGTTCTGAATAAGAAACTCCCACAGCTTTTGGCATAATGCGCCATTCTTATAGTGTCAATGGAGCCACCCATTTGAAAAATTCTTCCAAACTAGAAATAAACCATGTTGACAAGGGCCAATAGCCTTGAAATGCAAACATGGTTGGTTTTTCTTGATTTACCAAGAAAATAACTTCTCCTTTGCCGGTCCCAAGCCCGGATGAAAAATGAGGAGGGGGAGCAGTAACAAGCTCACTAAAAAACCTGGGCTCAGCTGGCTGGCTGATAGTACCCTGTAAGGACTCCAGGGATACAGGATGAGCAGCGTTTGTACTCCATGTTAGGAGCGGCTGCACATGGCGTCTGTTCCTCATGTCAGAGGCGGCCATTTCTTTTGGAGCAAAGTCGACCTGCCACTGAGTAGTGCTCCTAGTCTTAATGACAAAGGCAGACGCATTCTACTTCACCCAGTCATGATGGTTGTCAAAATTTACAAGCTTGATACCCTTTTTTTTTTTTTTTTTGCTTATCCCTAGTACACGCGGTACAGACCATGATAATCATGGTGGGTAGTTAGCGACTGCTTTTTTTTTTTTACTGTAAGCGCACCACATGTCTACACATGTGAAAAGCAGTTCGACTTTGCACTTACAAATGTGCCAGAGCCCCGTTTGGTTACTTGCACTCGCTGGTGGGGTTGGACTTTTGCAAGAATCGGGGGCCATTGGAGCATTTTTTTTTTTTTTTTATTTCTAAAACAGAAAAAAGTGTCCAATGCGGGGATCGAACCCGGGTCGTAGTGGTCGAAAACCAAACGGTTTAACCAGCCTTCCACCGACCCCCGCTGATACTCTAAAATGATTGAGTGGAGATAAGAAAGAAGAAGACTAAGAAAATGAGTTGGCCAAATATCATGGAACAAGTTAAATCAACATTTAGTTGATTTTTATTTCACTAGATGGCGCTATGTCATCTAAAAATGCTCATTTAAGAGATCAGGATATGCCTTTTTTATTTTTAAAATAAAAAAATTATATCCCTACAATAAAAATGCAGCTACCAAAATACCATTCAATATACTT
>CP092868.1:19822325-19877127 GCA_030710605.1 Cordylochernes scorpioides
CATTTCGGCAAGATTCGTTCAATTTCAAAACCCTTCCTGTATGACATCAAGAATGTCATAACCCGTGATATATAGGCTGTCTATTGGTCGATTTTTCTTTTTCCTTTTTTTATTATGACACAACGACCGTTTGAGGCCACATTTAACGATTTAAACCTTAGCCCGCCGAGACTTGGGAAAAATTATCACTTATCAGGAATTCAGATAAAACACAAAATGGATTTAATGGGAAATAAAAAAAAACTAATACTGGATAGATAAGTACCGCGTGAATTAATCAACAACTTACAATACAAGATAACACTTACCAACAATTTATCATTCTCTTCAATATATTTACATATTATACAAAAATGAAAAAGAATCACCTAATTTAAAGTAAGTAATGATCGTGAAGTTAAAAAAAAAAGCATAAAGAAATTAACATATAAGATAATGTATAATGTCTCACAATGATGTACAGTTAAACCTGTCTATAGCGCCCCCTCTTGGGACTCACCAAAATAGGGTGCTATAGAGAGTGGATGCTATAGACAGGTCACTTTTAATGTAAATCGCATCGTACTACGTATTTAAAATCGGGCGCTATAGACTGGTTTAACTATATAATTTTCTTAGTGGAAAAAAAAGAAGCAAAAAACAAATTGTGTTGAAGCTATTAGGTCCCAAACAATCAACCGTACATCTCATGTAATAAAACCGACAAACTGTGATCCAATATGAGAAGCTCAAAGATCAAACTGTAAGAAATATCTTATTGGTTTCTAATGGAAGTATCCCTCACGTGAGCTAAGCTCGATTTGAAAACCTCCAATCACAATGTTCGCAATCAAGCCCGAACAACTTCCTCCGGAAACGGCGGAATGGAACGATTAAAGTCTGCAATTCTGCTATGGGGGAAACCAAAAAAACATGAAACAATAAGGAAATGTTTTCTCTCTGAAAAATTTCCGGTCTCCCCTTCCAAAAAAAAAAAAAAAAATGAAGACAAATATTTGTTGAAGTGGTGGTGGTGAACGGGGTGTTATTTTAGCAAACTCTGTGAATAGGGAAAAATAAATACGGACTATTGACCAACACTAAAATTATAGTCAAACGGCCTTACTAAAGCTTTTCTGTGAAGGAAGAAAATAAATCTGGACTTTTGACTGGCATTAAAATTGGTCTCAACGACGTTAGGTTAGTTAATCAGTGTAAATTAGGAACTGAGATCATCTATTGTTGGTTATGTACCATTTAAGATAATATATTTTGGGGAAGGAAGGTAAGATATCTTTTATAAATATTAAAAATTTTTAAGGTTTTATTGAAATGTGCTATGTGCTACAACGAATTCATAAAAATTCAAGGAGGGGGCACAAACATTGGCCGAATAAATGGGTGGAATTATAGGTTGAATGGATTAACGATAACTACTATAATGAACCGAAAAATGAAACATGAGTAAAAGCATGTATTGATGGAAGAAGCGATCAAATAACGGCTTCCCTAAATAAGACTTCCGCCTCCAAAAGGAATGGTTACCATCATGACAATTGAAGACCAATAACAATAAGACCGAAGGTAAAAGACAATGGTCGCAAAGAAGACAAACGAAGCAAGAGACAAGAAGAAGAAGGAAGAGAGTCACGCGCAGCTTGATAGGATCCCAATTAGGGAAGTCCAGAAGATGGACAATGGAAGGTGGTGCCATGATTAGCTGCCAGCTTTTTTTTTTTTAATTAGGACTTAGGGGACTTGATCGATGGCTACGTCAATACACGGTCGATCTTGTATGGCCCGGCTATCGTTCCCGTCAGTCACTGCAGAATGTTTGGCTGTATGTTGCTGAATATCAGTGCCATGCTGCTTCGAAATAATATGTATTATCTCTCTTTTTTTTTTACAGTATTATTTAATAATGCCAATATTTTAGAACGTAGCCAAGACCTAAACTAACGAAATCGCTCTTTATGGTCGGCAAATTGGGAAAACAAGAAGAGATTAAATTTGGAAGCTGGCTGTGTAAGAGGATGTCTTCAGTTCCTTTACGTTTTACGTCACTTTTACTTTAGAACGCTTGAGTTTTAGAACGTTGGGGAAGGACCAAGCACTAAATTTATGAAATTCCTTTATTAAAGCAACAGTCGACAGATTGAAGATGGAAGTTGGGAAGATGATCGGGTGGATGTTTTCTTACACACGGCGTTACCTTCAGATGTTTAAAAATGTTAATTAATGTCCAATTCATATTGTTTGCTATATTGCTATATGCCATAGCCAACTTCGAAGCATTCGACTGAACAAGATGTCCTAAACCTACACAATCCTCTTGTTTATCCTTTTACCATATAGAGGTTTTTAAACTTATCCAAAGGGTCTAAAAGACCAACTCCGTTAATTGGTGATATCTCACAACCGATGGTTATAGATTCTCTTAGTTTGGAGGATTGGAACGCTTCACGATTTAGCGTGTCATCCTTGCTCAGGGGTCATACTAATCTTCTCTGTATCGTTCCAATTTTAGTATATATACCGCCGAACAATTGGGGATACAACCATGGTGATGCTGGAAAGTGGTAGTTGATAAGATTTTTGCAGTTAGTGTGTGTATGTTGAAAACGCTTTGGTGATGCCTAAATAAAATCTAGAAAGCTTGTAATGCTTTATCTCAGAATCAACCTTTCCCTCGTGTTCCAAAAAGAACTCGACTGAGCCAACCATCTGACGAGTGGCAGGCGGGTAGAGGTAGCAGCGACTGCATTGATCCAACGGAGCCATTCCAGAAACATTAGAGGCGGCGGTGGCGTCGAGCTCTGGAGATAAGGCGGTCATCATCATCATCATCCGGAGCCCAAATTAAAGCGCCATCACTTGAAAACATCCCGACGGCGCGGGGCAGCTTATCTAGACTGCTTGAGGCACCAAACTTTCCTTATGTCGCAACTTTTATGGGAGAGGATTGGGATGCTTACTGTTCTTTGTCCTCATGTTAGAAAGGACAACAGAAACCTTTAGGAGAGCATATTATGCAAAATGGAAGGTTTCTTTGAAGACCTCAAAAGTAGAAAAAAAGGCAGTTTCTTTAAATCTTTCCACAACGTTTATTATAACTTAGTGCGGATGGCATGCTTACATTTCGATGTCATCTTAGAATAGAAAGGCCGACAACATTAAGCGAAACCTAGCAAAATCTAGCAAACTACCCTGAGTAAACCTTGTTCTTTAAAATTGCTTTAAAGCTATACGAGTTTCTTTAAATTTTAAAGATTGGAACGAATGCTAAGAGAGAAATACTAATGCATTTGGTGTGCAAATACGTTTTGTCCTTCTGGCAGTTGGTGACACCTCGAACTACTCAAGAGAACAGGCCTTAATCAAATATTTTTTTAACTTGTCTCTTCAGAAACTGTGAAAAAAGAAAGAGAAAGCAGCGATAAGTCGATCAACAAAAAGTTTGCGGTTCAAGGGCAAATATTATGCGACCTGTGCAAATTTATTGTCGTGCCAAAGGACCTATTGTTCGAAGCTGACGCTTGTGAAGACAATGCGACTGTTTACCTCAAGACAATTAGTGAATGTATGCTTTAAATTAAGAGCGTATTTTGTGAGTGATTAAAGAACCGCTTTTTAAGTACTCCCTCTTTAGAATCAGGTTGTCTATCACAGTTATGAACATATAATCGATGTCTTTGTCATAAGTTAGCCATTAAAAGTATCTATAGAAATGTCAAGGTATAAATAGATTAGTAAAAAACGAGCTTATATTCTGAACCCTTGCTACGTAAACTTCCTATATCTACGATATACTTACATCTATCTCACACACATACACACACAAAAACCTTTATTAAACACACAGGTCTTACAGAGGATTCTCCTTGGGGTTACAAGACGGAGAAACCCATGAAAGTGGCAAATATACAAAGGGGTAAAAATGGAGAAAGATTATATACACATGGTAAATATATACAGATTATTATTTGAATAATCCTATGGAAAATAAAAATATGGATTTGGAAAAAAAATTTTTTTTTTTTTTGGAAATATGGGTGGGAGAAGTGGAGAGCGAAAAGAGGAAAGAAAACAGGTATTTACATATGGAACATACTTACATCTATCTCTAAACTATATTTAGAAAATACTTTAAATAATTTAAAAAATTAATAGGTTCTTTCAATATAGTATAATGGCTTGTGATTGTAAAACGACATTTGAAAATTATCCCGCATGTGTTTCTTTTTAAACGAAAAATCAAAATTTATTTAAAGGAGAAATTAACGATTATTTCTAACCCTAAGGATGAGGTATGAAAGGATGAATTGTGAAGAGTAATGATAAACGGAAAAATAAAAGTGCCCAGGGATGGGAATCGAACCCACAGTGTATTTTAAAGTGTTTATTGATGTTTTTGTCGTGTCCAATGAAGAGCCTCGAATGTCTTCATGCATCTCTATCACAGCAGTCGCAATATAGTCTTTATAATTAGAATATATGAACCAAGCTTATAATGAAGTTGTACCTTTTATAGTATCTCTAAAAGATATTTGATACACAGTGACCTTTATTGAAGACACACAAGATAACCCAGTGTGAACAAAATTGCCTTTATCTCCTTAAAAAATAAAAAACAGACACGACGGATGGATATCAAAATATTAAAATTCCTTAAGTTTTGTCCATGAGTATATTATAATAAAGTATTTTGGCGAAACCGCTGAGAGGGTTCACTACTGATGAGCCAAGCCCTCTCTTTCAATAACTCATATCATTGCAGTAAGGTCTGTAGAGATAATATTTGATGATATTTAAAAGAAACGCATTGCCAGTAAATTTATTTGTGTAAAATTTTAATAATAAAGTATGTACATTATATTTAAATAAAAAATATATGATTTTCTTTATTTTGATCATATTGATGATTATGCTATGGTGGTGCAGTCGTGGCATAAATATTGAAAGAATAAAATAAAAATGGTTTTGATCAGTAATTGCTTTAATTGTGATAAAGGAATTTATAAAAGAACATAATTTGATAAAAGTAATGCCTGGCTTAAGGCGTAAGAATAAAAAAATGAAAAGCTTATTTACATAATGTACAAAAGTTTTAGCCGGCCAACGGCGAAGAACAACGAGTTTTTATAAAGGAAGCATGACCTCTGGCGGCCGATTTAGCAGTATTTGTATCTATGAAATATATTTCCAAATAAAATAATTTTTTTTTTATATAACATACATATATATTTTAATGGGATATTTGTGCTTGTTTTTCTAATAACCTATTTCAGTATAACTTCACAAAAACTCTTGGAAATGGTGTGGCACGTCTTTGCATATTTTCAGGGAACAACAATATGCACATACATACCCGCTGTGAACAACTAAACAAATTGTACTAAAAAGAACCAACAAAACACATACCGACTGATTTTATCGATTTATCAAATAAATTGTTTTCAGTAAATATTCTAAAAATGGGTATTTTAGAAGAAGAAAAGTCAACGATTATTAAATATATGTATTCCTATAAATGTGACAATAGCTATCATACAGTATCCAATTTTATCAACAAGACCTTCCGTTGTCATCCTTCCAAATAAGTAATTGGATCCATAAATAAAGAAAAAGGTATAATCATAGGATACGCAGTCTATTGGGAATGACCACGTGACTCCAATCTAGCTCTTTGATTGGCTAATCCCTCGATGAAAACAAAAGACGTGATGCGCGGGCAAACCATTCTTAAGAAAAACTAGCCGCGAAGTTGATTAGGAGAAAGAGTCACGATACAATAAAGAGGAAGGAAGGAGACAACGTGGATAATACGTCTAACTAGCGGAGTTAACCAGCCCCCCCCCCCCCCCCCCCCCCCCCCCTCTAACCAAATTAGCGAGGAGGTCCCCCACCCCACAACCTAATCCAATAGCGGAGGAGGCTAGGGGGCAATTCAATTATACAAGGTCTGCCAAAGCCTGGCTGCTGCAGAGACAACAGGGGAGTTGTCCTCCGAAGAATCGATAACGTTTTCCGTTGTTGTTTATTGAGATTTATCTGGTCGAGCGGAAAATTCAATTCTATCCCTTCTTTGTTTTCCCGGAGGCAAGTGAGCTGACGAAATGACTTGACAAAGTGATAGGGAGTAGGATTGCGGCGCCCCCTCTTTATATTTAGCTGACAAATACCTCAAAATATGGTATTATTCTAAAGTCAATATACGGGGTATACAAAATCACGAAAACGTAAAGCTATGACGCTATGTTTATTCGATATACTAGGCTTTCAAACTGAATTGCTCTTCTTTATTGGCGCAAAAGAGACCGCGGGTAAACAGATTTAAAAAGAAGATAATATACCTTATATACATATACTCTGGTATATATGTTGAATAGAAGAAAACAAGATATTATCACAGGTATCGGAAAATTACGAAACCAAGATGCTAAACTTGTGATATATCTCCATTTAACCATTTCAAAAAATAAATGAATATACTATTTGAGAAAGGGACGCTAAGAAAAAAAAACTTGTTAACTTTTATCAGATTGCTGCGCTTCTCGTATGGCATGCAACGAAGAAAAAAAATGAAATGGTTTCGCGCATGCGCAACACTGATTAGTAGACCCCGATAACGCGCCAGAGTGGTGAGAGCCAATGAACGAACGCAGACACCACATAAAACGACCTATTAACGCTTATGCACGGCGTATATTATGAATATTATACGTGTATCATTTTATGTTCGTTTAGTAAGGACGCCATCGTTTACATTCAAGAGATAGCCCATCTATCCTAACAAAAGATGGCTTGTGACACCTGTGAGATGGGGCATGACACTAGCAATGGATGGGAGGCAACGTATGCAAATAGGGCTCCGAGAGAACAAAGGTCTACCCCCCTCCCCACTAACGACTTTTAATGGGGAGGAGGCAGCATCTGGAATTATGCAAATTGAATGCGATCCTTTAAAATTCCGCGTGGCAGATGGTTTTCCTCAGAATTAGCATCTTGTGGATAGAGAGGAGGGTCGTCCCCCCTTTTAAGTTCTTAGCTTACAAGACACTTTGAATTATATTGAAAGTGGGCAAATATTGAATTATCGCAACAAAAGTTTCGAGGAAAGATTTTAAAGCCACTTTCAAACATTTAAAAAAATACAACTCTCTTTCTTACTAATTAGATACTTTTTTTCAATATAGAGATAAATTGTTCGCTCGGCATCAAGTGTCCACAATGTTCGACCTATATGGATGAAACATGTTGGAACCCGACTGGACCGCTGTTCTAATTACGACTTCCATATTTATAAACAATACTTCTCATGCATCACGCGGATGATGGGCTTAGAAGGAGTTTGAATTCCTAGAGGAAGATAGGCGAACAGCCTCATCGAAATATCGGAAATATTTTAAATAAATTATATATTTATATAAATTAATATATTGATCCAAAATATTCCTTTATTTAAATGTTATTATAATGGAATACTCAATTTTTAACAATATATATATGATGATAATAACATAATAAAATAATATATCATCATCACTAATAATAATAATTATAAAAATTACCAATTTCTATCACGAAATATGCTAATTACTCCAGTAAAATAAGCTAACTTTTTTTATACACAGTTAAAAACTTTGTCAATCTCGGAGATATATCGTTTTTAGAAATGTTAACTTTTGAATTAAAAAAAAAAATAATAATATAAAAAGAAAACAAAAATGTAAAAGGAAAATCACCTGAATTTGAAAAAAAAAAAAAACGAAAAGGAAAAAAAAAAGTGTAAAGGGAAATCCGATGCTATGAATAATTGATGAAAGGGTACAAGAAAGGTAAAAGAAAATCAAACTGATTCTCATTAAAACGATGATAGAGAAGTGGAGGATGGGTAGAGGGGGGAAAAAAAGAAGAAGCAGCAGCAGGATCGTGTTCCAAAGTCGACGGCGGCAAGCAGCAAGTCTTCTTAATTATAGGGCGTCATTAGGAAACAATCTAATTAGAGTGATGGAAAGAAAGAAGACAACAAGGCTTCAATCAGAGAGGAACATCTAATGACCCTCTGCAGAAGCATAGGTCGAAGAGAAAAAAAAAAAAAGAGGGGGGGGGGAAGAGGAAAAGAAGAAAAAAAAATCTCAATTTCATTCTCAAGAGAGAGAGCGGGGATGTGGGAGGGGGATGTACAAGAAATGGAAGAATAATAATAATGAAAAAAAGAGGAGATACAAGAAGAAGAGTTGGTACATCTGCCTAGAATTAAAGCTAGAAAAGAAGAAGAGAGCAGCGAGGAAGAAAAGTGGGAATAACGGACATTATGATTGTTGGTGGTAATGGCAGATTCGATTTTTGTTGCCTGGTTTGGGATCGACCCACTCGTCCGTCAGATTGCAGATGTCTTTTGCAAGTTTGTTGTTGACGGATTTGATTTGAGTCGGACCTTTATTGTCAGGTTGTTAAAGAAGGATTTGAGGTGAGTTGTTTGTTTCAGGGGCATCGTTGTGTACAGTGAGCCTTTATTGTTGCTAGATGACAACAACAAGGAAACTTGCTATTGCTAAGGCCATCTTATTTGGTTGTGCTCTGCTAGGTTGTAAAGCGAATTGAGAATATTTTTATAAGATTTCTTTAATATGACATGCTTTCTGCTAGTTCAAAGTTGTTTTCCGCAATCTGGCTGTTGTCGAGGGGCTTCCTTCATGTTTGAGATTATATCCCTTCATATTGAGGGATTTTTTCGAGATGAAACTTTTGGGAAATTCAAGTTTTTCTGATTCATCATATTTGAGTTGATTCCTGTCAGGCTATGGAACGACTTATGGCAGATTTTACAAGAATATGGCTGTTGCTGTGGGTATTGTTTTAGAGTTAGGATTGTATTGCCAGAGTACGGTATTCTTACATAAGCTTGCTGGTGCTTGGAAACATCGTTTTTAATTATTATTTTTTATTAAAAAAGACATCTCCTTATCGTGCAACCGAAAGTTGCTGATGGCTTGCGCCATCTATCGGAATAAATATCAACTATTCTCGTTGATTTCTAATTATTCCAGAATTGGCCAAATACCCATTCTTGATTAATCATCAAGAAAAGCTAACCACGGACGCGTTTCGGGCTGTTGGACCTCATCAGCGTGGTGCAAGCTGTACCTCAACGACCAAATTTGTTTTTATTATTATTAAAAATATTATTTTTTAATTACGTACGTTCTACTAAATTATGAGTGTCGATATGAGAAAAAAAGCTATTGCGAGGGACATCATTGTCAGTTGTTCTGCCAGTATGCGATTGTCTTTAAGATCGCTGTTGCTTTGAACATTAGTGAACCTGTCAGGTTGTTCAGATATTTAGGGTAGATTAAAGATTGCTGTTGCCTGGAGCTATCATTATGAATCACGTGTTCAGCTAGGTTCCGGGTTTTTTTTCTTAATACCTAAAGAGGAAGATTGCGCTTGTATCAAATACCACATTTACAACACTTTTATTTTTATTGACATTATTATTGTTCAATAGATTTAAGATATCTTTTCAATGTTCCTGAATAGAATACGATACATTGTTCCTAACCACTCTCATTTGAGGCTCTGATGGAAACACGGCAAAATTTCACTTTCCTATACTGTCTCAAATATCGAATTGTGGGAAGATAGTATAGAGAATTAAGGATTATCTTTTTCAAAGTTGGGTTCTTGATGCGATTAGAGTTTGATTTTTATGCATAAAAATTCGTTTAATGATGATTCAGTCATCATGATAATATGGGTCAATGATTGGTGAAAACAATTTGTTTACATTTCATACTCGTTTTATATATATCCCCCTTTTTTTTGGTACCCCTGATCTCAAAATCTAATAAATATGAATGATATTTTACACAAATAAATTTACTGGCAATGCGTTTCTTTTTTAATATCATCAAATATTATCTCTACAGAATTGATGATATTAAAAAAGAAACGCATTGCCAGTAAATTTATTTGTGTAAAATATATTAACGATAGATGGCAATTAAATTTATAAATTTAATTTACAAATATGAATGAATTAATAATACAAATGTCTCTTTTATAACTATGCGCGAATATCGTGTTTAATTCACATGAATCAATTATAATACATATGCAACAGTATGCATATAATTATTTTATAGAGGTGATTTGAGGCAGGGAATTCTAGCCTTACAAAAATAAAAGCATAAGACACGCAACAACTCCCTTTTTATTTACTTGATTAAAGGAAGCTTTTGGTCAAGACCTTCTTTAGTTAATTAGTTTAGGTTTTAGTTATCTGCTGAAGAAGAGCTTACCCGAAAGCTTCCTTTAATCAATAAAATAAAAAGAGTTGCGGCGTCTAATGCTTTTTTTTTTTTTTGTAATTTTGTCGAAATTCGCGCATTCCTGTGATAATTAATTCTAGCCCTTGTTTGTCACTATTCGTAAAAAGCACTTGAAACCGCCTTATTTTTGCAGTTAAACATGTAAATAAACATTAGTCATAACTAAATCTCAATAACAAGGGCGTTTTTTTACAAGAAAATATTAAGAAGTAGTTTTTTTCTTTTAATAATTATAAACGGTGTTTACTTTATGAAATTGGAGCGAAGTAGCAGGAATACTTCCTTGTTTTTTATGCAAATACATTTCAATATGCAACAAATAAGTGACATTCGACTTTTCTGTGCGCATGCGCACAACCGTAAGGATATTCTTCTTTTTTTTTTTTTTCGCAGAGCATCCAAAAATACTTTTCTTTTTTTCGTTATAGCGGCATGCTTCTTTTTCCTTTCTTTAAGGTTCTCATTACAAATACTTTTAACATATTATTGATTTAGTGCTGATATTTCATGTCTAGTTACTATATAAAAGGGGCAGAAATAAATGAGAATCAATTAGTATAGTCAGACACAAGCTTATGAAGGAAAATACAAGCCCTGAGGTGCTCAATGAGCTGTTTATATGGCAAAGCGGAATCTTTCGGAAAAAATATCAACTAATCGTTTATTTCAATTTTATCTTAGAATATTGGTCAACCTATTTTCTTAAATCAAGAAAGCTAACGACGTACGCGTTTCGGGCTGTTGCCCCTCTGCAACGTAGTGCAGGCTATATACCTCAAGGCTGGTCTTAAGAGTGGATATTTATTCAGAGAGATGACTTTTTTTTTTTTTTCGTCTAAAAAAAAGCTCATTGATCTATTCACGGGACATGTGCCTTTTTATTAATTTTAAACTGCACCTGACCTTTTCACCTCTTCTTTCCTTCTCCTTTCACACATCTCCAAATCCGACCTCAAAATATGCAAATTAGGCCGATATCGGGCTAAAATGTTGTTGTTTTTTTCCATTTTGAAACTTCTTCCAGATGTGGAAACCGCATGCGGAGCAAACAAAACACGTTTCCGTATATTTATATCTATAAAATCTCAATTTGTATTCCTTGTGTTTTAAAAATACTTATTGTCCCTTGAAAAAAAAAAAAAAAAGAAAGAAAGAAAGCCTTTAAAACAGGTATATAGGATTTCGTTCTACCTCGAATTTTATTCGACGGACTAGTGTCCTAGGTCTATTATAAATAGAGTAGATCCTCCGTGAGAGGGACACTCCCGTTAGCAGACACCTCTCTACAAAGGACAATTTTCATCGTTAAAATGACTATTTTTTACCAATTAGCAGCTCTGCAGTACACTTCTCTTTAAAGGGCACTTTGGTTCAGAAACTAGGTGTTATTCTTTAGAAAGAGGTAGTTCTACTAAGTAGTGTTAATTCTATAGTTATGACCTTGATGTGTTTAGAACCAACCCACTTTAGAAACTAGAATTGTCTAGACTTGAGATCTCAAAAACATTTTTTTTTTCAAGAAGTAA
Source organism: Cordylochernes scorpioides (assembly GCA_030710605.1). NCBI lineage: Eukaryota > Metazoa > Arthropoda > Arachnida > Pseudoscorpiones > Chernetidae > Cordylochernes > Cordylochernes scorpioides. Next base: position 19,834,168 of record CP092868.1, read on the forward strand.
CTAATCGGAAAATAGACCGATCGGTTTTATGGGATCGATATTTTAAAGACCCATATTCAATTTTTGTAAGTGATTGTATTTAACACCACAATTTCTTTTTTAAATTGCGTATCTCAATTTATATATTTTAAGGATGTAAATTTGTTTTTTATAAATGAGAGATATTTCTTTATTAATATATCAATATTGGATATATAATTGAGAAATTATCCTTCCCCCATATATCAGAACCTACCAGGAAATATGCAAAGTTGGCAACGACTGATGATGGCCGACCTTTAGATCAACAACGAGGATAACTTATTATGATAATAATAACACTGATTTTGAGACCAAATCGGCTTTAGGACCGTTTTTTTTTTTTGTCATTTAAATTATGTCTTAAATCGAGAATGAACTGTAATAATTATAAGGTATTAATATTAAAATGAACTTTCACACAATATTTAACTAGAGAGAAATATCTGAAGAACGTAACAAAGAAGGAAGGGCATGGTCAAGAAACAAGTGGAATGACAGCTGCTGTAGGTAGGCAGGTGGTGATGGAGGGCAGATGGTTGACTGTACCCTAGCGGGCCAGACTTATTAGGTCGTCCTTTTGAGGATGTCTCCTCATTCCAATCCGGTGTAATTCTAGCCAGCCAACCTTGTAAGTCGGAATTGATTTGTCCTAGCGACAGCTCGATAGGTTAGTTCCTGGTGAGCCAGCAACAGCCTTCTATGGAGAAGCTATGTCATCCATATGTTTGTATTGAACATTCCAATATTGTCCATGTCTAGTTTGGCTTTCTTCAGCCGAGGTATAACCTGATAGCAATTGTACGTATACAAGTCGGCAACTATCAAAACTAAACCCGAAAGGTTTCTTGAAACAGCCTTCTATGGAGATGCGATGCATCCATATGTGTGTATTGAACATGCCAATATTGTCCATGTCTAGTTTGGCTTTCTTCAGCCGAGGTATAACCCGATAGTAATTATGTGTATACAAGTCGGCAACTATCAAAACTAACCCGAAAGGTTTCTTGAAACAGCCTTCTATGGAGAAGCGATGCATCCATATATGTGTGTATCGAACATTCCAATATTGTCCGTGTCTAGTTTGGCTTTCTTCAGCCGAGGTATAACCCGATAATAATTATTTGTATACAAGTCGGCAACTATCAAAACTAACCCGAAAGGTTTCTTGAAACAGCTTTCTATGAAGAAGCGATTGTCTCCCATACAATATCTTACATTCCAATCTTGTTGGCTAAACATTTCAGCCCTTGTTCCAGAAGATAACACTTTACAAGTGGTTCATTGCGTTTTCCAAACATCCCAACAAAATTCCTCGAATCTTTAGTGTGAAGTTCCTTTAAGGCACACCATAGCATTCATTGCAAATGTACGTTTTATCTCGGGTTCATATAGAAACTGATCCCTAGTTATCTATTGTGTTTGCCTATAAGAAGTAATGCCAACAATAGTTCTTGGACATTGAACCAAACAAGTTTATATACAAGTCATAACCTAACCCGGATACATATAAAACACTTCCCAAGTGGTCTATTGCATTTTCTACAAGTGAATCAATCATTCGGACAAGTTTAATCGAATATGGATTAGAGTTTCCTTTAATCCATAAAAGTTTGTACAATTCATTCCTTGAAATGCTCGTTTGAGCAGCTAAACAGGATAAATACAATTAATACCTCCCAGATGGTCCATAATTACGTTTTCTACAAGTGAATCAATTTTCCGGACAAGTGTAATCAAATAGTTTACTTTAAGCCATACAAGAGCTTGTACAAGTATGTCCTTTCTCTAAGCACACAATCGGACAAGTTTAATCAAATAGTTTCTTTTAAGCCATAAGCCACAAGAGCCTGTACAAGTACGTAATTCACAAACGGACAAGTTGAATCAAATAGTTCCCTTTCAGCCATCCAAGAGCTTGTAGAAGTAAATTCTTTTCTCAGCACATAATCGGACAAGTTTAATCGAATAGTTTCCTTTAAGCCACAAGAGCTTGTACAAGTACGTAATTCACAAACGGATAAGTTGAATCAAAGAGTTCCCCTTTAAGTCATACAATAGCTAGTACAAGCAAGTAAGTCTTAATCTCAGCACACAATCGGACAATTTGAATCAAATAGTTCACTTTCAGCCAGCCATACAAGAGCTTGTACAAGTAAGTCCTGAGACTACAAGTTGACACGAGGAGGTACGGACGGCTAGCAAGCAGTAAACATTCCGGAAATACGTCTCCGCCAATCGTAAATTACAGGTTCCCAAGGATGGCAGTTGGCACAACACGGCGTTGCTCAATTCGACCTTCCTTAACCAGTGATAGTAGTATCGTTTAAATAGTTAAGGAATACAACTAATGATAATAATCAGGAACAATTGGTATATTATAGTGGATCGTGGCGCCAGTTCCTCTCTCTCTCTCTCCAATGAATGAAATAATCAATTTAGGTTTTTCTCTGTTCTATTATAGTTTTGTCTCTAAGAAAGTTAATTTATCTCATAGAAGAGTGGTTGCAATCAAACGGGGTTGTTGGACCTTGTAAATAAGGTCAGGGTCAAACTGATTCACAGACATAAGGCACTTACACTCATGGACAAAACTTAAGGGAAGTGGAAGGAGACATCGGCAATTTTGTTCACATTTGGATATCTCGTGTGTATTCAATAAAGATCACTGTGTATAAAATATAAATTTCAGAGTTATTGTCTCAATCCCGATAATATGCTAAAAGGTACAACTTCCTTAAGTTTTGTCCATGAGTGTACATACACGCATAGGTACAAACAGCAGTGGCAATTTTCAAATTACTTAAGAAAAAAAAAACATTCCTGATGGGATAACTGAACGTTGATGCTGGTCTTGAGTTATCTATATAGTACTTTCTTTGAATTCTTTAACCCCCCAAAAATGTTTTTCTTTCTATAAATCTACATATATATAATTAAATGGTTTTATAATATTTAAAGAAAGTTATAGAAAAACTTGATGTCTAATTGAAAGTATAATGTCAGTATAGCAAGATATTACTGAACAACAAAGTAGAATTAAATATAATTTATATGAAAGATAGTTGGTATCAGAGAAGGAGCAATGATAACCAAAAACAAATTAGAAAAATCTAATTATAATTATATATAAACCAACGTTTTTAAATATGTTCAGTTTGCTATATATATATACTGTATTTTATATTTCAATATAAATTTATTATAAAATGTTCATTAATCAATATAAACACATATATATCGATTTACATCTCTAAAAAACAAAAAAGAGAGATAGAGAGAGATGAGGAATGTAGAGCCCACACACAGATAGTTATCAGCCAGTTCCAAGAAACTTACCACATTATCTGCACTTATCAAAACACGGCAAATCTCCATCGAGATCAAATAGTTGTACTTTCTCCTACCAACCTACGAAGGTATGGTGTTTTAAAAAAAAAAGCATTGACATTTGGCGAAAACCCAAGAGATTCCAGATGTTCCAGAATCCTGGCAGCACCTGCTCTTAACATGGCGTGTTCTAGGTCAGATCGTGTGGGGGGGGTGAACCGACCTAACACGGGGTGAGGGGACACGATCCAACACGGGGTACATTTGAAACCGTTCTTGTTTTATATATAAGATATAGATATTGATATCTTTAGAAATTACAAGTTCGAGAAGGAAACAAAGAATTTTGATTGGGTCAAAAGTGATATATGTACTGATATGAAAAATAGGCATATCCTGAAAACTCATGAGAATTTTTTAAACGGCAGAGCGCCATCTATCTGGATAAATGTGAACAAAACGTTGATATATATATATATATATATATTTTTTTTTTTTTTTCCCCATAATATTGGCCAAAACTCTTTTTTTCCTTGAATATTTATTTAATATAAACTCAAATTAACATCTAGTCTATAGTTTATTTCTAAATTGCTTCAATAGCTCCTGAATCTAGCAAAAGTCCAACCTTACTAGTGAGTGCAAGTAACCAAACAGGACTCTGTCATTTTGGTAAATGCAAAAATCGAACTGATTTATACACGTGTAGGTAGACATGTGGAGCATTTACAGTAAAAAACAGTCTCCAACTACTACCCACCATGATTATCACGGCCTGTACAACATGTACTATGGATAATAGGGGAAAAAAGGAGTACTATAGCTCAGCAATAAGATCGTGCCACTATGTCCAGTCAGCTAGAAGGTTAACCAGAAAGAGGTGAAGGGAAGATGGCAAATTCGCCAAAGAAGCGATAAAAAAAAACGATCGATACGCGGACTTTCGACTGCAGACCGCATATCAATAGGAAGCAATATAAAGAGGATTCAAGCCGGCCGTCGTGAAGGGAATGCTAACAAGTGGACCATTCCTTGTCAGCTAGATGTAAGCAATTCGCTTCAAATAGAAAAACATCAATCCATATGAATCTCCCTAGTATAATAACATGTGCCACAATAATCCTGAAAAATATGTTAAAATTATAAAATATTATTTTCGTAATGAGAATCTTTTTTAAATTTTGAAATGCAAGCTTTCAGCGAAAATTCCTCTTCAATAGAAAAATCGAAAATTTCCTTACTAGGTCCGTTTGCAGGTGTACGAGCGAGTGGGTATTTACAACCTAAATTTGAAGGACTAAATCATGAATGAAAGATGTGTAGCATAGAGATACAATTATTTGTACAAAACAACACGAATTGCAAACGAAATTTTCATTCTTAAACAAGAAGAGATTAGGCCGAGTGAACATTTCCAAGCTTTCCCCAATTCTTTTTCATAACCAGTTCACTATATACTGGTAAGAAATTCATCCTATATTTTAAAAAAAAAAGTAAAAACATTGAATAGTTCCATCCTTTCATCAGATACAGGCTGAACATAAAAGGTTTCACTGAATTAAACCCGAACGTGAGAGTTAAAAAAAAAAAACACACAAAACTTACGAGAAGAGACTTCTTTAATAAGTAGTCTAGGACAAAGAAAAAGAGAAGAAAGAATATCAACAACAGAAGAAAAACTCAACTTTTAATAAAGCCAACTAGAAGCTATGTATACATATAAACGGGCAAAATAACAAAAAAAATCGACCAAACAAACAACCATTTGTAGAAAAAAAAAGGAAGATAATTAAATACCAGCTACCACCCAGATCCTTTTTTTCTTCACATTTCTTTTTAATGTGCTAGGAATTCCTTACGCTATGCCCTCGACAACTTTTTGATCGAAGGTTGCTATGACAACTACATCTTTGCTAATTGGGGGTGGGGTGGACAACCCTTTCAATGTCTCTCACTCTTTTATCACCTTTTTTACCCTTTCTTTTTTTTTTTTAATCCTCGACGGCGGCGGCTTATTCTCAAAAGACACAAAGACAAGTAGAGGGTTAAAGAGGGGAAAAATATGTTATCTGGGAGTTAATTGACCTGAGTCAAATGCTATATCAATTAGATTTTGAAATTTCTTATTCAAGTTGCATAGCTGAAATGATATACAAATAGGATTAATATCGATTCAACGATAATCAGAAGGTTCCAATAAAAAAGAAATATCATTAAATCGAGTTATATACATGAAACTGGCGATAAAAATCAAATTAACAATGTAAATCTTTTATTTGAAAAGGCGAACAAGCATTCAGTTATAGAGCGTCCTTCTACAGACATACCAATTGGGAAATGTTACAATTTCGTCTATGTTCAAACTCATTTACATATTACACCGATAAAATTCCGAAAGCTTTCCTTTTTTTTTTTTAATAAAAGAGATATGCCTTGTGTGTTAATCGATTTCACACAATCGCTAGTTTCTTTGAAGACAATTCTAACAATTTATATATATATTACTATCATTTGGTTTGATCTAACACTTTAATATTCTTTTATATTTAAATACACGCGCCCAAAAAATATATATAGATTAGAATATCAAGATGTGAGAGAAACAATAGAAGATATAAACAATAATCTACACCATTGAGATTTGAAATGTGAGTTACGAGCGGAGACGAAATTCAAGATAGAATATTCCATAACATCATTTGAGTGTCCCCGGCTTCAGGAGGAAAGAAAAAAAAAGGCAGTTTTATATCTCCAGAAGAGAGGAATATCCATGTTTTTAGCTGTCTCTATGTATAATGGGAGGTTCTATTTTACATTTTAAAAATGTATGCTTATTCTTCAAGATATATCTTTTAAAAATTTCGGTAATAAAATTAGAGAAAAGTTATAGCGCAAGGTTAAACGAATAGGAGAAAAAGCAGCCATATCGACCACAGAGCAATTTTATTCAAATACACAAGAAGGAAAAAACAAATCTAGTTTCTCTTTGTAGTTCAATATGCTTTTTTGAAATCGTGAGTCTATAGCTCCCAAAGAGTGACTTTCCTAAAGGTAGAAAAGCTACAAGGAACAGTCAGTCACAAATAAGAGAGTACGGTAGAGAAGCATCAATTCAAACACAGAACAATTTTGGTCAAATACACCAGGGAGGGAAAAACAAAACAAATCTCGTTTCTCTTTATAGTTCAAATAAGTTATTTTAAAGTCGTGAGCCTATAAGACTCCTTTAAAAAGTGACTTTTCTAAAGATCGAAAAAGTTACAAGAGCGTTGTTGAACCAACAAACAGAAAGTACGATACAAAAATATAAATCTAAACATTACAAAAAATCATAGAACGCTGCGATTATTGGATGCCTTCGGATACAAGCCCTTCTTAAGTCCTTTTTTTAAACAATGATTCAAACGTAAGGCTTCTTATGGATATTAGTTGACGTAGCGATGAAGAGCCGTTCAATGAAAGAAAAGAAAAAATTATTTATTTAACGACAAGATATCATGACGAGAGAAGTGAGAACCGCATGGTAAGACAAGAATAATGTTGACGGCATAAAGAGAGAGAGGTTCACGGTAGGTCCAAAAAGTAGAAGAACCAGAGCTGAAGAAGGGTTTACCCGAAAGCTTCCATTAATTAAGTAAATAAAAAGAGTTGCGCGGCGTTTGTAATTTGTCGCCATCCCGTAAAAATGAATATAAACATTGCATGCCGCCGTGGCGCCAGACATGACGTCCGGAAGTGTAAGAACGACAGAAACGAGGCCGACAGATGGCTTATGTAGCAGCTGGCAAGAGTCGGGGCAGGTTTGTTCACCTCTGCCATTCGACAGGGGGGAGTGACGAAATGTCATTACTCCACACCTCAATCCACTCAAGAGATTTAAGACCTGCTGAATTTAAGACCAAAATACTCCGATATCCAGCCTCAAATACCATTCTCTATAGAACACTCTCTGAACACTAGTGGTAAAATATTATAACCAATCGTGTGTATTAATAACCATATTAGTTTAAAAAAGATTTTAAAGCTCCCCAATCCGATTTTGTGTGCTTAACACTGACCATGTTTACTACCATAAAAAATATGCAATAATTCCTAAAATAGAATTTAAAAAAAAAAAGATATCGCTGATAGAAATGTATTAAACCTGGCATAATAAACAATGTGCATACTTTAATTAACACATCCTGGAAAAATAATTCAATAATATTTCCAACCCCATATTAAAAGGCTGAGAGTCAATGGTTTCGCTAAAGGCGTTTTAGTTAATTATTTAATATCGGATTTTAAAGAACAAAACGGATTTAAGACCATAAGTTCTTCTCTATAAGTGTTTAGTTTTAAATCGAGAAAAAAATCTGGTGGTAATTCAAAATTCAAAAATCTCGCGATCTTTCAAAACCAAAACGAATATCCTACAGTTTGTCGCGTATCACTCGGGAGACCTGTTTCTAAAACCAACTGATAAACAAGACAAAAATAAGCTTTAAACATTTACTGAGTGTCGATTTTCGCTTTAGGATCAAAACAGGGAACCAAAACTTCTCGAACTTGAATCCAACGTTATCCAAGTTAAGCCAAGTGCTGAAAAAATCCCTTTGAAATTTTCAAATTTATATTATTGTCTGATACAAAAGTCCGTTTTATACTTAAAATACAACAACAACAACAAAAGCCTTTATTGAGGACCTCTCGTCCTATAAAGGATTCGCCAGTTTACAGAGTAATTGAAGAGAATAGAACTAAGAATACAGAGAGAAACCTATATGTAGTAGGTATAGTATAGTATTTTCTACACTGTGACTATATACAACAGCAGCAACAAGCCTTTTACTGGAATCAAAGTCCCATACAGGATTCGTCATTCTAATCCTGACAAAGATTATTTACTTTATACTTAAAATATGAATATATAAAACGCTCATTATAAATAACCTATAAGAAATACGAGTTAAGTTGAAATGTTTGATTAGGGAAGAGATTCCACACAAAAGGCCGTGAATTAATAATAAAAAGAAGAGATTAATTAAATAAGGCAACAAGTATCTAGAGATTAGTTTCTTTTTATTGCACTCTCAAGCTTCCAGGCATTTACCGTCCTTCTACAAGAACACACACACAAAAAAAAAGAAGAACCATGATAAAACGCCGTTAAAGAGAAAAAGAAGATATGTAAAAAAAATCAGGTTTAAATGATTTGTTTTCAAGATATTGAAACTGTAAAAGAGATATATTATAGGGGGTAGGTAACAAGGTTGTAGAAGTGTGAGAGAATGATTCTATTACTAGCACTAATCAAACAAGTTAATCAAACGTTGACAGACGATGTGGAGAACCCAGCGTTGCCTTCGTATGAGGGAGGGAACGGGAGGCGCATGCGCACACGGTGTATGTGTCCCGAGATCTCCAGGGGGCAGTCGGCGGCTATCAGCAGACGACACCCAGCGTGCTGGCTAATTTACCGGAAAGTTCTCCTTTAAATCACAAGATAATGGGTGCACAACCTGCACTCAGATTACCCCTTTTTAACCAAAACATCCAATGTTAGTCAACGATGTATGATAGTTGGAGAGAATATATTCAAATTATATTCACAGAAGGAGATTCTATTCCCCCGTGACTGGCAACAGCTTTCTATTATTCTTGTAAACATACGTTCTTTCGTGATTTAGTTCAAAATTGGGAGGGGGGAGAAAAAGGCATTAAGCAATAATAATATTAAAGGTATTAAAATTATAAAGGAAAATTTTCAATGAGCTCGTTTCCTCCTTTTATTTAGCGATTTAAAACCCGCAAGTTTTTATCTTTCAAACGAAATATAAGCTTATAGATGAGACATCTTTCCCTTGCAATACTCGCAGTTTTAAACAAATATAGGAAACGTATTGTGTGAGAGAAAACATATTTCATCATCAGTTGGATAATCACCAGGAAGAACAAAATCGTGAGATGAAGAGACCTCGAGATTGTTCTTCTTTTTATAATATATTTTATGGATTTGCTGCTTATTTCTTTGACGATTAATACTCTTCTACAGTAAAAAAAAAACTATCTTTTTTTTTTTATGATTGTGATGACTGATTGACACTCTTGATGATAATCATCCAAATCTACCTTCTGCTAGCATCAAATCATCAAATGTTTACTTGACAATGTTATATGTGGTGGTTTCTTATTTGTCATCCAACATCGTAATGGGTTTTAATTGAGAAAAGAAAATTCACGGATATAATAAGGCAGAGAGAAGAATAAAAATAAAAAGATATTAAACCAACGAAAAAAAAAAAACTCAGAAAATTCGAAGCTATCCTTCAAAGTCTCTAAAACTATATGAGTGTGATTCTATTATACAAGACAAACAAAACTAAATAGACGAAAATAAACATCACTCCTACCATTAAGCAAATTCGTGCATTTGCATAAGGAAGTTAGAAAAACAATAAAATAATTATTTAGCCCTTCCTACATGTCGAGTGTTTTCGAGAGAAGCATTCAAATCAACAAAAAAAACAATTTCAAGAAATTACCTAAAAGCCACAAAGAATTAACTTTCAATACCTCAAAAGAAGGAGAGAAAAAAAAAGTTCAAAGATCAAAGTTCTTTTACCGAAAATTTCTCAAACACAAGTACAACAATTCCATTCTTCTTAAGACGGCCAAAAGAAGCGTTTCAAATCGCTTTATGTAATGTACGAGAATCGTAAGGTAGAGAGAGGAATCCAAATTAAAAAAAGATAGGGGAAAGAATGGTAAAGAAAGAAAACAAAGGAATGGTTTTACGGGCAAGGAAGGTAGTTCTTCGTGGTATGTTAAGGCGAGCCACCTTCCCAAATAGGTATGTGCAAATACAAGTGTGTATGTATATAGGGGACCACCAAAAGAGAGGAAGGACGTATGGTTCATAACCAAAGAAAGAAAGAAAAACGGAAATATGGCTATTGCACGTACTTGGTAAATTAAGATTTTTTTTTTTTTTGTCTTCTGTCTTGGAAGATATGATGGGATTTGAGAACTGTAAAACTGGAACTTCGAGAAAGAACCATCCATCTTCGTAGAGAGGTTTAAAAGACACAGAAGATTGTAGAGATCTTCAACTCTTTAAAAACTTTTTTGTTGTTTGAAAGAAGTGTCATCTACGTGGAGAGATATTATTGATTATCTGCCATCATAAGATAGCTGCTGAGTTTGCTTGGTCAAAAGCCAATAAATTTTATTCTATATATTATATCACTTTAAAAATATGTTCCTCTGCTATAGGTGTTTCGAAATATAAGGTGAAAATATTCAACTAGCTCGGAGTTATATGCAAATTTTAAAGTTTTATTCTCTTTACTTCATTTTTTTCATTCTCCTTCGTAGTATTTAAAAAATAGAATTAGAAAAAAAAAATGCAGAAATGTAAATAGCTCTTTTTTTATATATAGAATCAACTAGTTTATTTTTCACATCTATACGCACGTGTCATCAAACACGTTTTTTTTTTTTTTTTCCAAGGTGTACTGTATATTGAAATTTAAAAATAAAGGAGAATAAACCCATGTTTACAATACACCTGTCTATATAGATCGAAATTTATAGACTTTTTTTTTTTTTTTTTGGTCATTCACTTTGGTAGGCTTAAATATACATATATATTTTTTTATTAAATTCGCGCGTGAGAGGTCAAATGTTTTAAAATTGAGAAAGTGCAGAAGATTCAACAAACCTTTCTAATTAACACCATCTTGTTTTTGAAACTACAAAAAACAATCTCGTTATAGGGAAATCTGAATGAAAATTTAAAAAAAAATAATAATAATAAGTATCATTCTATATTGTATAATGATAATAAAACTGCATTTAACACAGCATTGATTTACTCCCAATCTTTAGATCTCAAACCAACCACATTTTTTTACACCTTTTAAGTGCGAGTGTTAAAAAAAAAATTGGTGATAAATCTTACAGGAAAGTAGAAATTGTACCTAAATATTTAATATATACGAACACCGTGATATCTATTTCCACAAAAACGAAAAGCCAATTAAGTAAAGGTAAGAGTAAAGAAAATAAAAGCAAACGACCGGGAACAAAGATGGCGGAATAGAGAGATGAGGCAGACGAACTTAAAAAAAATATATATATATTGTGGAGAAAGGAGAAGCAACCAATAAGTCCTACCGTTCAAACAAGAGTTAAAAAACAATGAAGAAGTCGAAGAGGATGTTCCTTTCTTATTCTTTTTTTTTTTTTTTCAACCAATGAAAAAGAAGAAGGAAAACGAAATGCGAAGGTAAAACAATTCTATTGGGAGTATTCTTTTTTCGTTAATGTTTTATTTAATAGATGGAAAATATTGCAATTCAAATAAGCCTCTCTTTTTCCTTCCAATCTCTCTTTTTTCTTCTACTTTTTCTTTTTTACAAAAACAAAAAAAAATTCTTTACTCACAATTTTTTTTTTTTTTTTTTTAAGGTTAGAAAGATGGGTAAAGGGAGAAAAGATGGTGGATGAGGAGGGGGGGGAGGAAAATGCAACATTTATGGAATTGGCCGTCGCCATAAACATATTTAAATTGTCGGAGAGGAAAAATTCTGTGATTTAAATTTTTATTGAAACTGGCAACACACTGGAGGCGGGGAGGTAGAAAATTGCGATTTATTTTTCCCTCAAACATTTAATAATGTTTGGTCCCATATGATATTTGAGTAAGAGCTAAAAGAAAGTGGAACATTAGATAAGGATATAATAAACAAAATGTGGTCGTAAAAAAAGCCCAAAAAACGCTCTAATTCAGATATATATATACTATTGTTAAAATATATATTCGATAAAAAAAAAAATAAATCACAGCATCAACACTAAACAAATTCAATATTCCTAGGAAAACAATGAATAAATTGTATAAATTTATCTCAAGAATGCAATAAAAATTTAAAAGATATATATTGTTTGTTTGTTATTCTGTTGAAAACCTCCAATAACAAGAGAGTCCAATATGGATTTTTACTGAAATCAGGTTTATTTGAATTTACTAAAGTGATGTTTCTCCCGTAGTCATTGGTCAAATATATATAAATAAATAAATCACATTTTTTTTCTCAGATGTACGATTTTTAAAACGACGTTAGCAAAATGATATATCTTATCAAATAAATATGAGTTGGGTATTTAGAATTTTTGTTAGTAAAACACAAGTAGCGAGGAGAAAAGCTTACAACTTACACAATAAAAAATTCAAAAAAAAAAAAAAAAAGATAGAGATGCTCAAATACTTAAATACAAGAAATTGGTTGAAAAGGGTGAGGGAAAAAATCTGTAATGCTGAATAGATGAAACAAACAACAATGATGATAAGGACCCAACCAATATGGTAATTTTGTAAATACATTCTGAAATTTCTACAAAATCTGGATCTCTAATGTTTTCATGCGTTGAATAATGTAAATAACTTATATAAATAAACTTTTCTCCTTGTTTGGCGCAAGTATCCCTTGCGGTATATAGCGCTTTGGAAATAAAATAATTGTAATTGTAAGCAGAGAAGGTAAGAGAATGAGGGATATTTTATAGAACTAAGAAAAGCCAAAAGAGATAAAACTTGGCAGTAAACTGTAGCAAACCTTTTAAACTCTAGAAAGGTAGAAAACCAAACAACGAAGAGGTGAAGGCCCCACCAATATCGTATGCAGAGAAGGTAAAAGAATGTAAGATAGCTTGAAGGAACCAAAGAAAGAGCTGACACTCGCTAGCTGGGAGTCGGGGCGGGCAGCAGGCCATGTAAACTCTAGAAAGGCGGCGTAGAGAAGGACAAATTTATGCTCAGTCCCTAGAGAGCGAATGTCGCAGTCTATGACAGGGTTACGCCCCAGGGCGATATCGACCTGCGTCCATTTTGAATGGCAAATTGGGAGGCGTCAAGGGCGGCGTCTCACGAGTCCCATAAGTCCAGCGGAGGGGCTTAAAGTCCGGTGTCTCAAGAGTCCTAAGCTAGGAGGGATTGAAGAGATGCCGGTTGAATGTTCACCCTCTCTCTACCTGAGTTTGTTAGCCCACGCGATATTTAGCCGCTTTTCCTTCGATACTACCATTTGGGATTTCCCAGATTTTCCTATTCTTATTCGCTAATGAAAGAAAGGAATTAAACAATTACGATGGAAGCGTTTTCAGCGACAACTTACAAAAACTGCCTACGATTATGATTCATACATTACCGAATCAATTTTCTATAGCGAAATTTTAAACGAAACATATCCTATAAACGAAAACATCTCTCGATTAATTTCGTCAAAGAATTTTCACCGTAGTATAAGAAAATGCACACACATATAGAGAACAGAAATAACCTCAAAATGGAAAATAAGAAAGTTTTCTCCACAAAAATTAAACAAAAAGTCACTGTAAAAGAACTGGATTCAAATTTATTATCTAATGGATGACAGAAGGATGTAACCGCAGAAGGAAAACAAAAGCAAAGAAGAGCTCTACTCGCAATAATCGCCAATAAAAGATAAGAATGGTAAAAAGAGAATGCTATCAAGTAAGACATCCGTCATCCTTTATATATATAAAAAAAGAAGTTGAGCTTGTTGACAAAGGACTTCATTTTACCAGAGGGGGGACATAAAAAGGCAAGATAACGCTTCAGAAATTAAACTCTACAAGGCTGGCTATTGAAGTCACAAAAAAAAAGTGGCTGTAGCTGGAATCGATCGTAAACCATACGGAAAGAATGGCCCAACATGCTGTCAACAATTACTAGGGGGGGGGGGGGGGTGGTCGGTTTCCAAGAAAAAGAGGTTGCCCTCGATAATAACACCCTGACGTCCTAGGTTTATAGAAGAGGGGAAGTTGAGATGTCCCTAGATAAATATGTACTGGCCAGGAGGGAGGGAGCTGGTGTTAGAAGCGTGCCGTTCTGTTTATACTTACTCTAAATATGTTGTTTTCGGCTATGTGCAGGTGTTAGCACTTTCTCATTTTGTTTTTTGCGCGTTATTGATTTGCATAGTGCTAATATACAAATAAGCTTTGTGTATTATAGGGTGTGGAACAAGTAGCTACTAGCAGTCAGAGTTGGTGAATTGGCCGAAAAGGAATAGCTTTGACAAACTCAAAATACCAGCTTGAAACGATAAAGTTTCGAGGTATGACCCTCATCGAGTCATTTTAAGATAGAGAGATAAATGAGAAATTTCGGAAAGTTTTGACAATAAATCCTTCCTCTGTATATGCGCTGTATACATTTTACACGTGGTCATAAACGAAATGTTAATCAACATAAGCAAATTTGCTTGCAGTAGCGCAGCACAACTTCCCAGCCAACAAAGGAATGATAAAGAGAACAGGTGTTCTTCAGGCGAGGAGACAATGGCAAAGAATGAATCATCAACCAGGGCAACAACTGGATGACCAAGGGCGGAACAAAAAGGAGTAGGTGGGATGATAGGTCACCATACAACCCATTATGTTCAATCTTTGACCTTCGTCTCTTCCTGGTATAACCTTCTTGTTATAGAATAGAGCATTGTAGCTAACTTGTATTACTCGCCATAAACTGACAAGTTCTTTTTTTTTTCTCTCGTCCCAGGTCTGGACTTCAAGTCTAGACCAGACCCTGAAGACTTCTTTATCACCTCGATGACCACAGCTGGGTCGGTGTAGATGTCTGTTCGGCAATGCCCGATGTATTGCATGATGTGTTCTGGGCTCGCTGGAGAATTCTGACATTTGGTGCAATTCGGAAAGGTTTTGGATCCACTTTTGAAAATCAAGTTCTAAATTACCATTATAACAAACTTCACCTAAATCGTTTTAAACGGCGTTTATCGTATTCACCGGGGCTCGGGATTAGGATGACTAGAACATTGACCCGTCGTACACGCGAGAATCAAGAAATTTGAAGAAATCTAAACCAGAATGTGCTCAACTTGTTTTTGAGGATCTTCGAAATTGAAAAGAAGACGGCCTGAACGAGATTTGGAAGCGTGATAACACGTCGATACCATTGAAACGCGAAATTTCAAGGAAAATAAGTATCTTCTGATAATGATAGTGAATGTTACTGTGAGCCATCAATCGGAATAAACATCGAATAATGGTCGATTTTATATATATATATATATTACAGAAAATTGGTAGCATATTCCTTCTCTTGATAATTCAATCATGGTTGTTGACCACTCGTCAGTGTGGTATCCAGGAAACCCAACCTGTACGTCTTATGGACGGAAATAAGTTTAGCTGAAAAAGGGGCCATGCACGAAAATTTCCATTTCGAATAGAATCTTTAAAAAGCTGCCGCTTAATCATTCCTTGTATTTTAGAACTCGTCGAATTCCTCAAACATATATGAAATTTTTTAAATTATTGTAGCGCCAATTTATTTTCTCTTATTTTTCATATATACAATTAAAACAAACTTCCGATTGTGTCCTTACTTCGATGAAAATATTATTAGGATGGCCTGACTCATCAGTGGTGAACCCTTAAGAGCGGTTTCGCCAGTGAAGATGTTTCATATACACTCATGGAGACAAAAGTTAAGGAAGTTTTACCATGCATATCGGGATTCAGACAATAACTCTGAAAGATATTACAGTGATCATTATTGAAGACACACGAGATAACTCTGTATCCTAAAAAAAAAAAAAAGAAATAGACAACCGGCAACATCAAAGATTTTCAACTTCTTTAAGTTTTGTCCATGAGTGTATTTTATTCTTAATTAAAACTATATATATAATTATATAATATTATATTTATAGGGAAATGCTTCCCCAGACTTCCTAGCTGCTTCCAAGAGTCTAAACATTCACTGTTCTCTTAGCATTACTTAAGTAGGTAGTTTATATATTTACATTTTTAAAAAGTTTTTTTAGAATTTCAGTATAGAAATCCTCGAATTTGTTTGCCGCATTCTCAACGAGGTTCTAACACATTATTATAAACCTACTACTAAACATATTACAAGAAACTTAGGACGACTAAAAAATGTCAGCGTTCCTAAAAACAAAAGGAACCATGGAGCTTCCAAGGAAAAGCCAAGAATTTTGTCGAGGCCCTCAAAGACAAAGAATAAAAGGGGGAGAATGCTCCCACCATAGCCATAAACCCCTCCCCCCCCCCCCCCCCCCTCCACGTGACCACCACCCCAACATTCCACTGCCTGCCTACCCCCCTTTGAACGATCCTTTGTGCCACAAACCTGTTAGAACCCCAGGACTGACTTCTCTGCCATTGGACCGACACTTTGGGGCCGATCCATACCCCGAATCAAGACAGTCTCAGATATAACACGATGGCTAAAGTCATGAACAAAACATAGGGAAGTTGTATCTTTTAGCATGTATATCGGGATTCAAACAATAACTCTGAAAGATACACTCATGGACAAAACTTAAGTAAGTTGTATCTTTTAGCATGTATATCGGGATTCAAACAATAACTCTGAAAGATACACCATAGAGGCTGTACCTTTTAGCATTTATATCGGGATTCAGACAATAACTCTGAAAGATACACTCATGGAGGCTGTACCTTTTAGCATTTATATCGGGATTCAAACAATAACTCTGAAAGACACACCTTGGAGGCTGTACTTTTTAGCATCTATATCGGGATTCAGACAATAACTCTGAAAGATACACTCATGGACAAAACTTAAGTAAGTTGTATCTTTTAGCATGTATATCGGGATTCAGACAATAACTCGGAAAGATACACCATAGAGGCTGTACCTTTTAGCATTTATATCGGGATTCAGACAATAACTCTGAAAGATACACTCATGGACAAGACTTAAGTAAGTTGTATCTTTTAGCATGTATATCGGGAGATTCAGACAAAACTCTGAAAGATATTACAGAGACTTTTATTGAAGACACACGAGATAACCAAGTGTGAACAAAATTGCCTCTGTCTCTTTAAAAAAAAAAAAGACGACCGGGAACAACAGACTTTCCATTTCCTGTCTATGAGTATAAAGTCCCAGCTCGCGATCCAAAGGAACGAACCTGAAAAAAACACCTCTCATAAAGTACAAGTGCTGTTTTGAGGATGTGTAACCCCGGCGTTCACTGCAGTTTCTTGAACAACTACGAGGACATTCTAAAGGTAATTCATCATTTGGCTAATGTAACATACTAAAACTTCAGTTTTACGTTATCCCGTTTATTACACTATTTTTCCTTATCCCGATTTAGCTTTATGATTTCCCCTCTATAATACCATCTCAGTTGTGTATTTTTGGCGATGAGAGACCCGGAATTAAAAAGTTTTACCATAATTTTTCTCTAAAGAGGTTTTTATATAGATAATTATATATATAAACACGAGTACTTAAATTAAAATGAAAGAAAGTTTGTACATTGAGGGACGAGGTAGCAAAATATTGATGTGTGTTGAAGTCACACAAACTATTAAGTTTTTATTTAACAAACAAACAAACAAAAAAAGAGAGGTGGAAGAGAAAACATATTTCAAAACGCAACGTTCCGTGACTCCGGGGTGTTTTCATTTACACACGATTAGCAGGGAAGAAACCTATTGGAAACGCCATGTTTGGACACCTTCGAACTGCAGTACTTTTTGTTGTTATGCAAGAAATATCTTGATGGGTTGCAAGTTTGATCGTATCGGGGGTTAAGCAACCCTTGTCAGTACATGGTGACCTTGTTCGGTGTGGTGTGTGAAATTAAAAATATCGGCCGAGTTGACAGGCTTGGGAAGAGCTGTCGTCCTAGAACCAAGGTTATAAATACAGAATCATCAATCATTATAAGCTTTTCCAGGAAAATACAGTCAGTCTTACTGGCGTATTGACCACGTTGATCATCACAGAATACATTCATTTAAAGCCGGGATAACTAGAGCCCTTTAGACAGAGAACTGACAGTTCACCTAGGAGAATCTACGTTTTCTTCGTAGATCGTGAGATGCGTGGTCGCTGGAGACCCGCTGGCGATTCTCCACCAAACTCTGCAGTGGTGGCAGATGCACCATATTCATTGTACATAGTTACATATATCTAATTATTCTTAAAATAATATTGCAGACTGTGCACTTTTGCATTGTATTGACAAAATGTTAATAAAATTATGTTAATTATCACTTGTCTAGGAGAAGGTGAACTCTGATTTAGAAGCAAGGTTAAATAGCCGTTGTCGCGGCATTTTATCTATATATAAAAAAAAAAAGAACAACTCAGATCACCATACTGAATTTGGAATTCTAAATACAAATTAATATACGTATCAGTCCTTAATTCACATCAATGTAGTGTAGTAGTACTTATAAAAACGGTCTGAAATGGAATTTCATGATGGTTGAACTCCGTAAATGGAGATTTAGCAATGCATAATGATGAAAAAGATTACTACAGTATCATGTTATTACTATATATAGTCACGACCGTCTTTCCTCATCGGCCGCCTCTGTCACGGATAATATACAGTTATCATCGTCATGCGTTCTTAATTCTGTCACCGTTTGCTTTTGGTTCAGTGGTAGAATGCTCGCCTGCCACGCGGGCGCCCCGGGTTCTATTCCCGGCCGATGCATTTTTTTTTTTTTTTTTTACAATTTTTAAAACTCATTTATATATTATACAAGAATGACATCCACGGCGCCAATTTATAATTGTAACGAATAGTATTTGAATAAAAGCATTTAATCGGGTAAACCCCGGGCGTTGCCCGGGTCATTCGGCTAGTCTTGATATAAACAAAAAAAAAAAACGCATATAATCCATACGATAATCAAGATGATTATCTTCAAAATAGAGGTTGCCTTTTCGAACATCTATGACGCCTATCCAAATGCTTTATTTTTCCTGACGAGGATCAAAAATTTTTTGTCGAAACGTCGATAAAATAAAACTTTTTTTGGTCCAAGTGTCTCTTATTTTAAGAGAGAGATGATTATGACCAAACCACACAATCAAAATCCCTAGCAAGAAGCCACTGACATCGCCCGCCACCTGTACAAAAACGAGGCCAAGTGCCAACTATCTCAAGAAGACAAGCTATCGAATCTTCCGATAAACGACGTGAGATTCTAGCGCCGAGTTAAGGCGTGAGTTGAGGGTTAAAAAAATAAGACGAAGGAAGAAGAAGGGTTCTGCATTTTTATAAAGCTCTGTAGGAGCTCCCTCTCTCTCTCGAGACCTTCTTTTCTTTCACCTCCCACACAAGCCCTCCTCACCAGCCAGCCCTCTATTATTTCCTCTGGTCTTTATCTCGAGGGGCGTTTTGTCTCTTCCTCATCCTCTGTTTGCATAATGGAAGCCTCCCTCTTACTCCTTTTGAATGTTGATGCTCGATTATGGCACAAACTGCGGGGAGGTATTGCAACTTTTTTTTTTTGGGGAAGTCGATTCGATTTTATAATAAAATACGATCTAAAATTGTTTCGTTAGAAACATCTAGCAATGGTTTTTATTTACATTAAAACATAGTCTTTATCTTGATAAAAAAAAATTGGTAACGAATTTGCAATGATATGAACTATTCAACTAATGCAGTCTTTCATGTCTATTTACCAAATATATGAAAAGGAATTATGCATTGAAGCAAAAGAATATCTGCATCACACACACACCTATGTGGGCGTAATCAAATCCCTTATGCAAATACCCATTACATTAATTTAGAGATAAGAATCAATATATTTGTGTGTGAAGATATTTTTAAAAATTTAAATAATTATATGCGCTAGAGGCGAAGGGGGGCACATTCAAAACGAGGGGGTGGGAAGAAATTTTTCATGATTAAAAAAAAATCCTTTTGGCATAATTTTCAAAAATATTTATAAAAAGAGAGAGAAAACTATGTATTACTTTCTAAATATATATATTTATATATACGAAAAAATGTATAATATTAAAAAAACAGGAACATTTTTTTTTTTTCTTATCCTATTATAGTAGACTCCTTTTCTTCCAATTTGTGTTTACAATTTCAAACGTAACTACCAGAAGAGAGAAAGGAGGGGGGGGGGAGAAAAGAGAAAGATAGCTAGGTTTGAGCTCCGTACCCCCACATCGAAATAATTGTGTCGTCGTAGAAGGCAAACAAAGGAAAAAGTAGAAGAAAGAAAAAAAAATAAAAGAAAAAAAATCGTAAGGGCGAAGAGAACGTCAATAAATCAATCCTAGAGAGAGAGAGAAGGAAGAAGCAATCGTAACGAATCAAAAGTTTTTGGCGGGAAAAAGCAGACGATATATATATAAAAAGTTTTTCGTTTGGTCGGTTATTTGTGCCGGGGTAGCAGCCGACAATGAGGATATTACAGTTCCGCCATTTTTTATATTCCTTCCTATAATAAGAAAAAACATTTCGTCTGGAATAAAAACGGAATAAAAGAGAAAGATATTTCGAACGAAGAGTAATATGAAGTAGGAATACAAAATGGCAGTGAGAAAACGGCAACGAAACTGTGGTATAACATGAAAAAGAACATGATAGCTCAATTTTAAGCTTTTTAAAACGTTTTTATATTTTAAAAATGTTATACATTGTATTATCAGCTATGTCATATATTGTATAAAAAGAAATATCAATAATTTGACGCACGAAAAACCTGCCAAGCAACAAATAGCACATATATATATTGTCGGATGTCATACGAAAAAAAAAATACAATAATCTTAATTATTGTGGTTTGTAGGTTAGCATTTCTTCACGCAATACCAAATTTAATATTTATAAGGTAAAACTACAGTGGATCGCCTCTGCAGTTGTCCCACTTTTGGAGCATGCCACTTTTATGAGACATGCAAACGGCTCTAAACGCTTGGACTGACCCATCTCTATGGCCAGACTCGACCCAAGCATGGAGTTTTCTGGTCAACTGGTTCTGCTCAGAAATCCACTCAGGACGTGATTAGACGTGCTAGTTACGAATCTGTATTAATGAGCTTTTCAAATAAATTAAAAGATTAAAATTTATATTTTATACGTAATATATGATAACTCTTGCTGAGCGGTAACCTATTAATGTGAATTTGAAATCAACGATTATTTAATATTTGTTCCGATAGATGGAGCAATAATAATTTAGTTGCACGCTCAGGAGATGCCTTTTTCTACATTTTGCTATTTCAACTACTATAATGCAAGAACGTTCGAGTTTAATAATTGCAATTACAATTAGTGCAAATAAAGAAACTTATCCTCGAAGATTTATATTTGATTATAATCTAAGTTAAAAAAGAGTATCCATTTTTTAAAATCAATATGAAACAAAGCATAGTAGAGATTAAAAAAAAAAAGGAAGACTATTCGGATATCACAAAACTATTTTAAACGGAATAAAAAAAAAAAAAAGAAGCGACATCATTTTTTCCCCTCAAGTAAGAAAATATCATTCACGGGACAAGATTGAATAAATTTTTTTCTAATAATAATAATAATAAAAGAAAATCATACAGAACCATCTTTAAAAATGGGAGAACCAAAAAAAAAAAAACTACATTTACTTTATATTCAAATAAGAAGCAGAAAGAAATGGCTTCAATCGAGCGGGCTGGAATCCATATTTATTCACAGAAGAGGGGAGGAGGGCCATAAAATGAGGCTAGCAACCCTGCCCTCAGGCACAAAAATTGTTCAGCGGTGTCGGATATATTAGCTTTTTTTTTTTTTTTTACTTCAGCACAACTTTTCACAAACTACTTTTTTACGCCGATATGTAAAACGTTGGTGGATTCTTTTTGTAACTTTGTTTTAACGTTTGCATTTCGTTTTGCGCGCGCGCGCAATAATAATTTAAGAGGTAGGAAAGGAGAAACGAAAATGTATATTTTCTCAATGATTATACAGTAAAAAAAAAAAAACATTTTTAAACGTGATTGTTACTTTGATGAGAGAAAAAAATATATTGGACAAAAATAATATTATAATTTAAAAGTATTAAAGCAGAACCTCCTATGAAAGACCATTCAAAAAAACATGGATACTCCTGGCCTTTCCTAGAGGGGTCGCTCATTGGGGGGGGGGGAAATTCGCAACAGTGGTATCGCCCATGAGAGGATTTACTGTAGATTGAAATAAAAATACACACTGTGAATATTCATAATCAATAATAACTTATTAAAAAACGCCATTTTTTAAGAATATATATATATTCATGGACAAAACCTAAGGAAGTCGAAATTCTTTGATGTCACCGGTAGTCTTTTTTTTTTTTTTTTTAAGGAGACCAAAGGCAATTTTGTTCACACTTGGTTATCTCGTGTGTCTTCAATAAAGGTCACTGTAATATCTTTCAGAGTTATTGTCTGAATACCGATATACATGGTAAAAAGTACAATTTCCTGCAATAATTCTGAAGACGAGGTATGCTGTACGTGGCTCCATGAGTCCGCACAGTTAGTTGTAGTAAGAATATGATATCATTATCATCCTGATAACTGAACCATTATTAACAAATTCCATCCAAAAATCGAACTATCCAAGAGCCAACTATGTACAAAACTAACCATTGTGTCTCCCCAACACAAGTTATTTCAAGACAAGACAGAAGGAAGGTCATTCTTGTAGAGTATTCCCATCAGAGCTCCCAAATGATGCAATAGTAGTAAGAGAATATGATGATAACGACACAGAATATCTATAATTGTGGTCGGCCATGTGACCTAACCTAAACCAACCTCTGATGAACAACCAACCACCTCTAGGAGAAACCCCGAATTTCCATGGGGCAGAGTCACGGTGATTCTATCTTCGATTTTTTCCGTCGCATATATAAGTTACGATCTCTAATGTTTTAATTTTAAGTTAATTTTGAATAGAGGTACTTCAAAAGAAATTGATGTTGTGTATTCTTGCAAACCTGATCGATATTGAGGTTCCCAACTTCGTGGCATATGTGCGCTGGTGTTCAGAGAGAGAGAGAGAGAGAGACAATTGACAATTCACATAATTTATTGACATCTTGTCAATACATGTAAAGTGCACAGTCCGCACTAATGAGAAATTTATAATGAGGATGATGGTTATAATAAAAAAATGATTTTAAAAATGATTAAAAAATACAACTATGTACATGGCGCCTCTGCCACCGCTACAGAGTTTGATGGAAGATCGCCAATGGGTCCCCAGCGATACCACGCATTTCGCGATCTACGAAGAGAGATCTACGGGAGAGAGAGAGAAAGAACAACACCTAGGTTAAAAAAATTACCGATATCGTATTAGGACCACATCCATAGCATGACGTGACCAGAGTAGAAAGTGTCGGGGCAGTCGCCAACAGCACCTGTCATCTAATCTAGAACAATGGCAGAGTCACAAGAGCCGCCGAAGTTTTAAGTGTCATTTCCCCAACGGTGTAATAATACCTACTAGAGACATTCTTTCTAGTCACCTGACTCATCATTTATGGCATTGACGCCTTCGATGTATGTACGGACTTTTATCACGTTTAAGAGTACTCTCTCATCACAATTATCATACCTTTATATCAGTGATTGATAGACACAGCTTTCACAGTTTGAAAGGAAAAAAAAAAAAGATAACCCTTATTACAAAATATCTTAGCTCATCTTTGTGTGCTGCACTTTTTTTTTTTTTTTAAATCCATTATTTAAGAAAAGGCTTGTGAAACGCAAAATCGCTGTACTTATAACAAAACAAAATATGGATCCTCTTTATTTTCACCTGCCCAGTTCTTCTAATACCAAAGATTTCAGACGGTCGGCCATACTCCTTGGAATTTTCCAACCTAATCCCAGTGGGGAATACATCTCTAGGGGCCACCTCAAAAATTGGCTCTTGTGTAGTACAAACACAAAAAAAAAAAAAAAAAAAAAAACTTGACAAATCAGGCCTAAATGACAACCCAGACAGTTTTGGCAACATTTGTGCGCTTCGGAGGAACCTGGGTTAATCTAATAAAAATTGTCACTTAACAACGAAAATTTTCTCTAGACGTAAATATAAGTGGCTTCAGTTCTGTGATGTGGAAGTCAAAGAGGAAAACACTACAAGACTCTTCCCAAGATCTCACAGTAGTACACCACCAGCCTAGCCATTGAACAGAAGCTTAGAATACTGCTCACCAAACAAATGGGTTGAGAGGGAAAAAAATCGATTTTGCGTGACATCCTTGCGTAGGTGCCATGTTAATATTCTCCATGACGTTCCCATTTTAACATAGGTACTGACGAACACAAGCGTGTACAATAGAAATAGATACGAACCTAATGGGAGTATCTAAGCATGAGTAGTTTAAAAGCAAGGATATTATAGCCTATGATGATGGCGTGTTTTAACATTCACAAAGAAAGAGGAAAAGTTGTTTTTAATGGCGGTGTATATCACAAGAAAGACCAATTTAAGTGCGTAACCCGGACTCCTGGAGCGTACAAAATCAATTTCTTACAAATGGATTGGCACACAAACCTCTTATATCGTTTTTTTTTTTTTTTTTTTTTTTATCTTTTATCGCTCGATGAAATGTAAGCAAAGGCGTTTTTTTTTTTTTTTTTTGAAAACCTGTACATATACTGTTATAAAAAAAACCGATATGGCTACTTCCATACAAATATCAACCAAAAATCTTAACCAGCCTTTATGTCATCAAGTCGTTAACGATTAGTTCATTACTTTTCTTTCATGCCTCGCGATCATCTCCTTTAGGTTGATCCTGTTGTATATACTTGAAATATCAGTTACAGAAAAACCTAACTTTATATAGTAAAAGAACCGTCCCCCATTCATTTAATTTTCTTACACCATCTAACGCTGTATAATGCATTCACGTTTTTTAATTCCCTAAAAGGCTAGGTATGTTGAATATATTATATAAAGAACATAAATAGATTTGCATAAGAAATAATATTTTTCGGTTTGTTATATCGATTTTTTTCTATTCAACCTGTGTCTACGAGTGTAATTTAACTTGGGAGAAAATAGAAATTCCCATGACAAATTGTATTGTATATAGCTTATGGTCGTTCTCTTTTATTAATCTTTCCTTTTTTAAAAATCCAAATCAAAATGCCCAGACCTCCAGAGATATCACCCATTGTGGCTTCAAGTGATTCAGAGCTTTGAGAAATCAGACAACCAAAACAAAAGATCGAGCGACATTTGATTGATTAAGTGTTCACGACAGCAAACAGACAAATCTGGTCTGATGATTTGGGTGGGGCAGAGATTAGGAAGTTCGGATTAACTTTAGAATCTTCATAAAAATATTCTTGAAATCACAACTAAACTTATAAATGAGTAATATCATTAAAATACTAATAATTACACAATAAAACCTCTCAGAAACGACCGAACTTGTCAAATCCGAAAATGAATGGAACCAAATAAACTTAACTTTCAGGAGAGACTATGTTTTTTAGACAGTGTTTCTATAAATATAATGAAACAGGCAAAAAAAAGTAATGATCTGTTTACAAATTCCTCTTCAATAACGCACTAACTTTTTTGATGTTGTTTACGTTTTTGAAAAGAAAAAAAAAACTAAACAACAAAAAAGTAAGTATCTTAAAGATAGAGGTGGGGAAGCCTTCCTTGCTGAAGATATTTGTATATATATTCCCCTACACTTTATATGCCCATTTACTCTTTTATATTTTATCCTTTGTAAAATTTGATTGAAAGAATCAATAAAATTGTTTAATTTGTCATTTGTCTTAAAGATAGAGGTTGCCTGACCAGCATTCATTGTTCTAAAAATAACAGACATTTCGGCCAGAAGAGTTTTTTATTCTTTCGACAAAAAATCTTCTGTCCTCGTCAGAAAAAAAAAAAAAAAGGTTAAAGCATTTAGTAAGGCGTTATAAATGTAAATGAGCTTGCAACCTTCTAAGAAATGAAA
Source organism: Cordylochernes scorpioides (assembly GCA_030710605.1). Lineage (NCBI taxonomy): Eukaryota > Metazoa > Arthropoda > Arachnida > Pseudoscorpiones > Chernetidae > Cordylochernes > Cordylochernes scorpioides. The sequence continues at coordinate 19,860,325 of CP092868.1, forward strand.
TCTACTTGGCGTCAGAAATGTGCTTCCGTAACATTTAGGGTAGAAAAAAGAAGAGGATAAAGGGGAAAAAAAGAATATGCAAAACAGCAACAAAAAAAATGACCCGTGTTAAATGATTATTACGAAATGACAAGAAAGAGGTGTTTTCCAGCGTAAATATGCAAATAATGTTACAAGACATTGAAGAAGGAAGGAAGATGAATATGCTGTCGAGCTGTGTGACAAGAGGAGGACAATGTTGACTCAGCGACCGTCCATTCAACTTGGAAGACGACGCCCTCGCAGTGGTGACAAAACGGTCACAATTAGGTTAATAACAGCGGTTTTTGCTGTTTTGACTAGCCACGACGCTTCGTTTTCAAACCCCAACAACCTGCGTTTTAAAATCGTCACAAATGGAAAGTTTTTTTGCCAGTTATTATAATCACTAACTTAAAAAAAAAAACTATACAAGACACAAATTTCTACACACCATTATAAACACATTTTATAGTAGAGTTATATGGTATATTAATGTTCTTTTCTTTCCTTCATAAAATTACAATTTTGCAAAGCACTGTCTAACTACAGTGGTCCTTAATCGGTAGCTCGGTACGGCGTTCCAGGGAAAATTTCGAACAGTCCACAACCTGTCCGCCTTTAAAAGAATGATCATGATGGAACCTTGTATGGTATTTTTTAGGTCAATGCCTTAATTTTGGGATTTAGAATCCATATTTTTTGTGTTTGTGTTACAATTATAACTTAATGTAGTAGTTCTTTATTACATAGCAAAGTTCTTCGTTAAAGAAAAGAAAAAAGTACCGGTCCGCATATAAAAAGGATGAAAAACGCTGGTTTAGCAAGCTTAACCCTCTAGATACAGCCTCTATATTTATTACGGATTTCAATTTATTTGTCAAGACCTCTCACATTCTTTGACTATCTCTATAATCCTGTCCATCCATGTCTGGAGGAGATTGAGATTGAATCCACTTTTATTACATCGTTCATAAAAAAAAAAAAAAAGATATATAAATGAAAACTAAAAAGAAATAATAAGTAAATATGAAAAAGATAAGGATGAATGTACATAATGAAATCTTTACAGGCTTCATTGGTGTCGCCAACCGCGGGAACGACTCCTGTCTAAAGGAGACTCTCTCAAGGACTCTCCTCCTTCCTGAGGACAGCTTTTTATATTTAATCACTAAATTGTAAATTCTCATTAATTTTTGTATCTATTGACTGTCAATAAAATATTTTTGAATTTTCTATAAAGTTCTGTTGTTGCCGTTATCTCGGCGCTAGGCGACTGCGAGTGACCCTGAACGGGAATCGAGGTGGTAGGGATGGCCGGCCCACCCAAGGCGTCAAAGCCGCCACCCCCCACTATGTCCAGCTAAATGGTAGCAGACAAAACTGTATTCATTCTTTCTATAGGTATACTTCACACGAACAGGATACATGTCTCATCACGTTGTTATTAACTCTACTCTCTAGGATATATGTGTTCGTTGAAAAATACTCTCTTTATAAAGTATTAAATCTCAACTCCAAAGAGGCCTTAATAAACCATATTACATTTAAGATCAAACCTTCCAGGACTTGAATAAAATTTGAGTTGTGAAAAACTCATCCGAAATTCATATTCAAGACCCAAATTTTTTATTCACTGGCTTCAATCAAAAATTGACTCTAGTATGTAAAGATGTTAGCATACCTATATTATAAGATGACATATATGTTTTTTTTCAATCAAATAATCCCCTGTCTCAATATTTATTATATTTATTCATTTTATTATATTTTAAAAAATTAAATAAAACTTATCCCTCTTCTTACTTATCTCCACTCAATCATATTAGGGTTTCAAGTTGTGACCCTTGATGGTGTCTGTTTGACAACCATCATCACCCACAACTTATCCCTGGATTGCCTAATATGTTCACCTTAATAATGCTTTTTCATAAAAATTAAATGATCCTTATAACATGCAAATATATAGTTACAGATTAGAAATTAAGATTTCTATAGAGAGCTTTTCTTTTATGGCTTTACTTCCAAGTAGACATTAACAAAGAGAAAAAAAAAAGCTCCATACATACACAACATGTAAAAAATAATAATAATATGAAAGTAGGAATTATGTAATCTAATCAGGAAAAACTACCCATCCACATTTACATACATAAAGCTCTACCGCCAAATCACAACCTTCAATCTCAAACATGCCAGGTGCGAACATGTGGCGCCACCTGTATACAGCCGCAGGATGAATGTCAATTAGAGGTGAAACTATGAAAGATTGGTGTCCAGCTAACCCTGTTATAGCTGCCAGACTCCATAAAAATTCTCCGCCATTTTCCTCTTGGCCCATTTTTCCTTATTACCTGAGAGCGGAGAAGATGATTGCATTGGAGGGAGGGGCTTATATCTGTCTACCCCTCTGATATTCCAGTAACAACCATCTACCAGTGTAGCTAGCTAGAGACCTGTTCTATGAATATTATTTTAATATTAAATTATTCATGCCTTTCTTAAATATTTTATTACATTTTCCCCTAGGGGGGGTTGTCTACCAAATAAAATATATTTTATTCACTGAAAAAATAAAATAAATTTTGAAATATAAAATTGGTGTGAGAATAATTTAAAGTGGTGTGAATAAAAATTACTAATGTAGTGCACTTCAGTAAAAAAAAAAACTGTGTTCACAATATAGTTACCAGGTAGATGGCATTCTGCATTCCAAGAACCTGGATTATATCTCTATATCTTTACATTATTTTTTAGTAATAAAAAGTACATTATACTCCCCTGAATTCAATCAACTATGATTCAACAATCATAAATGAGACAAACTTGTATATATTCCTTTTTGTAAATATTATGACCTGGGCTGCTCTTTTTGAACTGAAAACTGGATAATTCAACACTAACTTTTTTTTTTCAAATCCCAATCAGGTTATTTTCTTTAACTGACTATAGTTCGACACAAACTAATTCAATGAAAGTTTTGATCCCTTGGGGTGTTGAATTAAAGAAGTTGGAGGACTGTATATTAAATTAGTTATGAACATACATTGTTATAAATACAGTAGAAAGAACACTTTAAAGGACACCTAATTGCAGAGCCAAAGTGTCTTTTAGGGAGAGGTGTCCTCTTACCGGAGAGTTACTAAATAGCAAAAAATGGCAATTTTGCAAATGAAAACTGTCCTTTGTAGAGAGGTGTCCTCTCATGGAGATTCTACTGTATTAGAAATAATTTAATAAATATAATAAAATTAACTGATGATAATAACATTGTTACTGAAACATCACACACCCTTTATTAATTTAGATTTGGTCTTATTACCTTTTGTTTCTAATCTATAATCAAAACTTTACTCTTTATTGCAATCGATAATATTATTAACTAGCCGAATGACCCAGGCAACGCCCGTGTTTTACCCGATTGAATGTTTTGATTCAAATACTATTTGTTACAATTATAAATTGGCGCCTTAAATAATTGCATATGTTAGTTAATAACTATAGCCTATGTGCTTTATCTGTCTATGTACTGTTGGCTTCCGTAGGCGTCTCTTACTGGGTAAAAGAAAGAGAGGATTCCATTTGGTTATTATCTAATATATGCATTTATTTAGGGAGCGACCCGCTCCAACACAATAGTTACAAAGACGAAATAGCGAGTGGGGGGGGGCATGATGGGGGGGCAAAGGTGGCGTGACCGTAGCCAACCAATAGGAGGGCGCCATTCCAAAAAAAAAGCAAACGGTGACAGAGATGAAAACTGACTGATTGATTAGGAGATGAGGAATGACGCTCGTAACTGTATATGTACATTTGGAAATATGAATAGCATCCAGTGATAAATAAAGAAAAAGGCATCTCCTAATCTTACAACTAAGAGTTGCTGTGATGTCTTGCACTATCTGTCAGAACACTCTTGTTCGGCGGTACATATACTAAAATTAGAACGATACAGAGAAGATTAGGATGGCCCCTGCGCAAGGATGACACGCAAAATCGTGAACCATTCCATCTGTCAGAATAAATATCAAACAATCAATGTTTTTTAATTATTACAGAATTGGATAAATATATTTTTATGTATGTTCCATATGTAAATACCTGTTTTCTTTCCTCTTTTCGCTCTCCACTTCTCCCACCCATATTTCCAAAAAAAAAAAAAAAAATTTTTTTTCCAAATCCATATTCTTATTTTCCATAGGATTATTCAAATAATAATCTATATATATATTTACCATGTGTATATAATCTTTCTCCATTTTTACCTCTTTGCATATTTCCCACTTTCATAGGTTTCTCCGTCTTGTAACCCCAAGGAGAATCCTCTGTAAGACCTGTGTGTCTTAATAAAGGTTTTTGTGTGTGTGTATGTGATAAATATATTTTCTTGATTAATCAATCAAAACTAATCATTTAACTTATTTGGCCAAAAATTCTTGAATAATATAAAAAATCAACAATTAGTTGATATTTATTCCAATAGATGGTGCAAGCTACCAACAACTCTTAGTTTCACAATCAGGAGAAGCCTTTTTATCTTAATTTATCCATCTGATCCCAGTACAATTTAACTTTTGTACTATTTTTTATCCATGGATAAGTTTCTGGTATACACACAAGGTAATAAGACCAAATCCAAATAAATAAATAGCTGTTACCAAAACGTCACATACTATTTATTTATTTGGATTTGGTCTTATTACCTTGTGTTTATAATATATAATCCAAATTGTGCCTTATCCTTTCTGATATATATATATCTTAATATATATATATATTTTATTTTTCCGTTCGCCATTACTCTTCATATTTTTCACCCTCCATACGTCATTATAGACCATCACTCTTCATATATTCAACCTTTTCATACGTCATCCAAAAGTTAGAAATATTAAATTATTTCTCTTTGAAATTAAAAATGATATTTCATAAATAAAAGAAACTTATGCGGTTAAACTGGTTGTATAGCTTTATATCTTAATATAGCTGCTTGAGCTTTGAAGCCTTGATGGTCTTCTCCAGCTGGATTCAGTCAAATCACAATTGTGTAACCAATCCTGCTGTAGAAGGGGAGGAAGGCCTTGAACAATGATATATCTACAAGAAGCTGATCTCTGGAAGTTTCTTAATTATAACTAAATGATCATAAGGATCAGAAGTCCGACCATACCTCCCTACGATCCCCCCAGACCCTTGGAATATTTGACCAAATCTGGTCCATTCCTGAGGTGATTAACGTGGCAATGGCACCTATTTTCCAATGAAAGGCAAAACAATAACAGATGATCATAAGACTGATACAAGGGATTATAATTTATGAATTGATTATATTATTGTGTGTGTTGTTGTTGTTGTTGTCATGTCCAATGAAGAGCCTTAGATGTCTCCATACATCTCTATCACAGCAGCAGCAATGTCCACTATCTTGGGTGTGTAAAGCTGCTGCTCTGGGTTCATGTCTATTTTCTGTAAGGCTGCGGCCATTGCTGGGCCATGAGAATATGTGCGGTCCCCCCTGGACCCTTGGAATATTCTACTAAATTCTGGTTCGTTTCCAAGGTGACTAACATGGCAATGGCACCCATTTTCCAAAGAAGAGCAAAACAGATATCTCCAGTGTGTATGTGTGTTACTACACTCAGCTGGTGTCTTATCCAACCTACAACTACAAAAATACTTCAATTTTGAACATAGAGGTGATGCTACAAGTTGTGTCTAATTACTACTATACCTTCATTCATTGATAAACTGGCATAGAATAGCTTGTTGTTGTTGTTTCTATGAATGAAATCAAAACAGTAGGGGGGAGGACATTATCAATGAAATTGTTTGTAATCATCTGAACTGATAATGTGGCGTAACGCAAAACTTACTATGAGTAGATAAAAAATAGTTAATGAACAACATTTTATATACATACACATTGCTTGGCGATATGTAAAAATGAAAATCTTTATATGCAATGTCTTCACATAAATGTAAAAAATATATTTTTTCTCCTATTTAACATGGTATAGGCCATGATAATCATGGAAGTTGGCATTAGAGTAGAAAGCAGTGTCTACCTACTGACCTTGTGCAGCATAGTTCTCCATTCCCCAGACACCTATGTAAATATAGGGAACATATGTAAACAGTATTACCTCCCAGTGGTGAAGACTGACTTTATGCATTGTCTATTCCTTACAAAGTAGAAGACTGGTGCAAAGAGATTTTCACAGAACAGTTACCAAAATAATTCAACAATACCTAACAGGATTATTTCTATTTTCATTGCCATTATTTTCTTTTGCATTTTTCTTTCTATGAATTTAAATATGTAAGTTCTGCTTCAAATTTTTTATAACTTCCATTCTTCAACTGAGGAATTTAGATGAAAGATCTTAATAAAGGCTTATGTATGTAGCATATGTAAATAACCATTATTTATTCTTTTATTTATTTTCATCTTTTCCTCAGATTTACCCAAACCAATCTGTTTATTAGCTTACTTGTCTTAGGTGTGTTTTGCTGTATATAAAATTCATTATTACCATTCAATTTGATTAGCTTTTACTTTTCTTTATTCTTTTATTTTTCAGACTCTGTGGTAAATAAATGTACAAGACTATATATGACTTAATAAAGGCTTTCTTCTCTTCTTCTTCTTTCTTATCTCCACTCAATCATATTAGGGTATCAAGCTTGTAAAGCTTGAGATCAAGGCCTTTGTGTGTGTGTCTATCCCTTACAAAGATATTTCAAATTTCTCTCCTGTCTCTACCAATCTACATCTGATATTGGCCAAGTTAGGTTTAGTACAGAGACCATCTGCCTTACGAAGAATACCATCGTTAGAAGTATCCCCCTCTCTAGTTGTCTCTATTCCAAACACTATGTTTAATTCCAAGGCTAAATAAAATTATACAGCTGTGGATGGGAAGGAGTGCCATAGAAAAGCAGCTTGGTACTACGCCAGGCGTGACATGAAACATTTGAAAACAAGATTTTTTAAAAAGCCAAGGTCTCGGAAAGACTTAATTAAGTGTGGTGTGGCTACAATGTGGTCTTGTTTTTGAAGCAAATCAATTTTTCAAATATCGAGGTGTGTTTGATGAATTGTCTGGTAATACTTTTTTTTCTTTTCTAAATTGATATGTGTTCCTTTTTTTCCTCTCTTCACAAAAATATTTTGAATATTAATTTAAAAAAAGTAGTTCTCTCAACCATTTTTTCATCGGATACACACCTCAAAGATAATTTTTTTTTTTTTTTTCTGATATGTAACTTGCATATTGATAAGAATTATGAGCCAAATGGGAGCTGGGCTTGTATCATTAAAAATTGTATATATATATATTTTTTTGCAATTTCCAACATTCTTTCAAGCTAACCAGGTTCTGAGAGTGACAGATGTTTTAGCTGACAAACATTGTTGTAACAAATTTTTTTATTATGATTATGTGGTAAAAGAGACCATTCTCTGGGTAATTTCCCTACTTCAGAGCAAATTTAAAGAGAGCGTGAAAGAGGATGGTCCAAAAATTGGTTGAATTAAAGGTGTTGAATTATAGTCGGTAAAATTAAACGAATATACTGTATATCTGCAAGGTAATAAGACCAAATCCAAATAAATAAATAGTGTGTGACGTTTCGGTAACAGTGTTGTTACCATCTTCAGACACTATTTATTTATTTATTTGGATTTGGTCTTATTACCTTGTTTTATAATCTATAATCCAAATTGTGCCTTATCAATTGTATATCTGCAGTTTTAAAACATCTACTCTAATTCAACCAATTTTTAGACCATCCTCTTCCATTTAAATTTGGTCTGAAGTAGGGAAATACCAAAATGGTCTCTACTACCATCACAACTAGCAATGATATATATATAATCATAATAAAAAATGAACATTTGTTACAACGATATTTGTCCTCTAAACATCTGTCACTCTCAGAACCTGGACAAAGCTTCGGTTAGTTTAGAATAATGCTGGTTATTGAAAGAAAAAAAAAAAAAAGCTATTTTTAATGATACAAGCCCAGCACCTATTTATCTCACAATTCTGATCAATATGCAAGTTACATATCAGCAAAAATATATTGTTTATCTTTGGAGTGTTTATTCAATGAAAAAATGGTTGGAAACCACAGGTCTCTAATATGCAGACTTTTGCACTTTTGCATATATTGACAAGATGTAAATAAATTTATGTTAATTGTCCATTGTCTAAAGTGTTTCTTTGTGGAGAGAAAGAAGATAAGTAATATTTTAGAAAATAAAATAAAAAGTATTACTAGAGGCTATTTATCAAACACACCTCTATCACTACATATATATATCTAAACAACTTCCTGGAAATATTATCTGCCTTCCATCCATTGGTCCAAGAGTCATTATCCTATTTTATTACACATCGATGTAACCTAATATAACCTAACTGAGAATAATAATAAAAAAAGTAATAAAATCAGACAATGCACAATAGCTGGAGGTAGGTAGGATCTCTTAATGTGGAGTCATCCAATTTCTATATACCCTCATTGATAAAACTTGGGGAAATTTCATATTTTGATGTTGCTGGTCATCTATTTTTTTTTTTTAGGAAGACAGAGGCGATTTTGTTCACATTTGGTTATCTGGTGTATCTTCAATAGAGGTCACTGTAATATCTTTCAGAGTTATTGTCTGAATCCCGATATGCATGCTAAAAGATACAACTTTCTTAAGTTTTTTTCCATATGATTGTAGATCATCTAAACTATGAAAACCATTTGAGTACAAATGAAGCTCCTTTGAGAGAAGCCTTGAAACATGATAATCTCTTGGCTCTGATAGGGAGAAGTTTAAATCTAACTACCATTTTCAGACTGAGTAGAGGTTCACAAAGTACCTCCAGAGGGTATTATAAAGCTTCTATCACTCTGCCATTGGCAGTCCTGGATGAAAAAGGATGAGGGGAAGCATAAGGTACAATTTGGATTATAGATTAGAAAAATAAAGTAACTGAAACAACCAAAGCCAAAACAAACATCTGAATCCTGGTTTTTTGAGCAAACTTAGTTTTCTAAAAAACCAGGGTTCAGCTGGCCGGACTGATTAGTACCCTGTAAGGTCTCCTTATTCAGAGGCGCAGGATGAGCATAATCTGTAATCCAAGTTAGGAAGGGCTGCACATGGCATCTGTTCCTCACTTGGGAGGTTACCATTTAATATTGGAGTTGAGTTAGCCTGCTACTGTGAGAAGTACTGACAGAATTAATGATTAAAGCAGATACATTTTACTTTTCTCAATCATGAAGACTTGAGACACCCTTATATGATTGTGAGGAGAATGGTAAAGATAAGAGAGGTGCATGCAAGTGTGTTCAAAGATGCTAGTAAGGTAGGTCATTCTACAGTTTAGCTTCTCTCTCACATTGAAGAACTCAATTTTTGTCTCATAGGGAGGAAGAGGGGGGTTATAAATTTGTGGTATGCAAAGTGGGCAGTGGCCTAGAAAAGTTAGGAAACCTATGGGCTAGAGTATACTAAATGCTCATACATTACATGTATTTGATAAAGCACAATTTGGATTATAGATTATAATACAAGAAAATAAGACCTAATCCAAATAATTTAAGTGTATGACGTTTCGGCAATAGCATTGTCACAATCATCAGACAAAAGAGAATAAATCATTTTTTTCATTTATTATTAAATTATTATTTAATTCAAATCATTATTAAATTCAATCATTTATTCTTTTGTCTGATGATGGTGACAATGCTGTTGCCGAAATGTCACAAACTATTAAATTATTTGGATTAGGTCTTATTTTCTTGAATTACACGTATTTACATATCTAGCCTTATTACCCCTGAAAATGACAAAAACTATGGCAGTTATAACACAGAGGTTATAGAGAGGGGGGTGACACATACAGGAATTTTACATTACTCCTATATACACAACACACATGGCATCTCTTATCTGGAATTGGTAAATCCATTCTGGATAAGATAGGATAGTCATACCTACCTAGGTTACATTTCCAGAGTAATACAGGGTGGGAGAGGGTCAAAGGTATGTCATAATGCAACACATTTTTTTATAATTTGCTCTCCTATAAGAAAGATTCAAAGATGGACCTGGCTCATTGCAGTAAGGGGACAGTAGAAAATTATCTTATTTAAAAAGAAACATATGCGTCAAAAATAGTTTAAATTATAACAGATAGCGCAGTAATGGATTAAGTTTCATATTTATTGCTATTTATCCCAAGTACATGTAGTACAGGTTATGATAATCATGGTTAGTAGTTAGCAATGGCTTTTACTCTAAACGCACCACATGTCTAGACATTAGAAATCAATTCAACATTTGCACACTTACAAAGTTGCATATACTAGAGAAGGTGCTCTAATACCTAATGTTTGAATTAAGCCTTATTCATTATTGATTGTGTTTTAATGATGTATTTGAAGAGTAAGGCTTACAATGATAATATAAAAATTACCATCATATAGTGCAATCTCTGATAAAGAAATATTCTAACACATGGTGCTACTTGTCACCCTCAAGTAAGACAACTTTGTATAATGTTACTCAAAGAATTTCATAATGTATAAAGATTCCTAACATTAAATACAATATAAATCTCTATTCATGTTGAGAAAAATTCAAATTGTGAAAAACGTTTTAAAATTACAAAATATTTTCTCACTAGCCCGTTGAAGAGCGAGTATCGTTTGAAAGCTAGCGTTTTGAAATAAAAGAAACTCATTGTGAGAAAATATTTTGTAATTTCAACATCACAAATACAATGTGACCAAAGTTAATTCTATAGAAGACAACCTGATCAAGATTATAAAGAACCTCATCTATTCCAAATTTAAAATCAGATTTTTCTTTCACTTAGATAAACTGTTAGTTCTGAATAAGAAACTCCCACAGCTTTTGGCATAATGTGCCATTCTTATAGGGCTAGTGAGAAAATATTTTGTAATTTTAAAACGTTTTTCACAATTTGAATTTTTCTCAACATGAATAGAGATTTATATTGTATTTAATGTTAGGAATCTTTATACATTATGAACCATGTTGACAAGGGCCAATAGCCTTGAAATGCAAACATGGTTGGCTTTTCTTGATTTACCAAGAAAATAACTCCTCCTTTGCCGGTCCCAAGCCCGGATAAACAAGGAGGAGAGGGAGCAGTAACAAGCTCACTAAAAAACCTGGGCTCAGCTGGCTGGCTGATAGTACCCTGTAAGGACTCCAGGGATACAGGATGAGTAGCGTTTGTACTCCATGTTAGGAGCGGCTGCACATGGCGTCTGTTCCTCATATCAGAGGCGGCCATTTCTTTTGGAGCTAAGTCGGTCTGCCACTGAGTAGTGCTCCCAGTCTTAATGACAAAGGCAGATGGTTGTCAAGCTTTACAAGCTTGATACCCTAATATGATTGAGTGGAGATAAGAAAGAAGAAGACCAAAAAAAAATGAGTTGGCCAAATATCATGGAACAAGTTAAATCGACATTTAGTTGATTTTTATTACATTAGATGGCGCTATGTCATCTAAAAATGCTCATTTAAGTGATCGGGATATGCCTTTTTTATTTTTAATAAAAAAATTATATCCCTACAATAAAAATGCAGCCACCAAAATACCATTCAATATACTTATTGCCTCCAATATTCATTTGTAATCTATAATTATATTATTTTAATTATACCAAAAGATCCCTCCTTTTTTTTTTATATAAAGCTGTCAAAAACAATTAATCAAAAGGTTTACTTTTCAAAATGTATTAATTGTCCATTATTAATTATAACAAAGACATTAATAAAATGTTAATTAATTAATATATCTAAAATAAGCACCTCTTTGATTAATTGTCATACGATCGATGCATCAAAGTTATATCTAAATTGTGTGTGCGAATTTTTCCATTAACACTGTGACTTCTATTGCTAAAGTGTTTACTATTTTCTTTCTTTTTTTTTTTCTATTATATTTACATTAATCTCTGAACTTAATATGTGAAATTTTACATAAATACATGTGATCCAAATGCATAATAAAACATAATATTATAGATGACCTCTCTGTATATATTTCATTTTAAAAAAAGAAAGGTGTCTTTATGGCTGATAAAAATGTTGTTAAAAGTGGTTGTCAAATGTATTAAGAGTATATTTTGTTTTAAATTTAAATCGATAGTAAGAAAATATATTTCAAATGATTTTAACTTCAATTTAAAATCCGCTTGTGCTAATTGGTTCGTCATTAAACATCTATATTCTACTATGGCAATCATTTTAATTAGATTAAATTAGCTGTAATTAATGTTAAAGATTTGTTTATTAATAGGCCTCAATTGTTTTTTTTTCGTTATCGACTTGAAGGAGCTTGGACAATACGTTTCACTACGAGTTTATCTCAACGATAATTCGTTTGGGATCAACAATATAAAATGATTTTTATTAATTATTAAAAATAGCAGAGTAAAATTATTAGCGGTGGGGTCAATTTAAAACATCAAAACATCCAGTTAAAAAATTGCAGACGAAGCCATATGCAGCAATTGAATGCAGATTTTTAAATATACTTTAATAAATGCATTAATATACTAATAACCTTAGGAATAACGAAATTTTTACAATATATACGATTTAAATGGCGCTAAGGGCAAGTAGTTATTGTACCTAGGCCTAACCGATGTAACCCTCATACCTGTGATAAGCAAACGGTACCTACCTGCTAAAGAACAGACGACGGTGAACGAGGCCAGGACAGCCCAAAGTGTCCATCTGTATCCCATGGCTCAGCCGATGGCGGAAGAAAGCGGGAGGTTTCTTCAAAATCCAGTTAACAACACGACCAGAGCTGACCGCTGATATAAACACAAGCCAGAGCAATAATGGCGCTGCGACGCTAGCGCCAATTCTGCGCAGCGGTGACTAGTACATGATATTGATCCACCTCTCTGCCTTTACCGTCACAATCTCAGGGCGTGTGCAATTATATTTAAGAAAATAAGATCTACCCGAAATATATATCATTTCTTATATCTATATTTGTAGAAATTACTCACAATGCAATTGCGCGAGTTGTTATTTAAGCATTCGCGTTTTTCCTTTTTATTTCAAAAGAAAATAATCTATGATTTATTTTCACGTCCCCTTATGAAATATGGAAAAGGATTTGGTCAAATGTAAGATTATCGACTGAATGTGACGTGCGTTCGAAGAATCTATTTTTTTAAATAGTCGTTTGGAATACAAATTTAAAAATTGGCGCCAAAATAATTAATCGTCTGCATTCCTTTTTTTTTTTCCGCCTACATTTAAAAAAATCGTCTGCATTTTTTAAAATTGTTGTTGCCTATTAAATTATGAATATACGTATAAATAAGCACACCCATGCCTATATTTTTAAATAATATTTATAAACATAAATTTAATATATTATTCTCTAAATTTATTTATTCGCAAGTTTCTCTCCTTTTCTTTCTCTATTTATTTCTGGTGCGCGTCGCTCTCGTAGAAAAAAAAAATGTCTTCGAAAAATAAATAAAGTATTGACATTTGTCAAAAAATAAAATTGTCCTGGATATGACAAGAGGTCTTATTTAACATCCCCATCGTTTGGTTTAGAAAAATATCCACCGTCATTTTTTAAGAACTGAAAAAAAAAAAAAAAGCAGACGACAATTTTTTAAATATGGCCACATTTAATATTTTGAACACTAATTGCATATTTGAAATATGATTATTAATACATATGTATATTTGTATATATTTGTTGTATATTAATTATATTCCTTTATAATAACATTTTTAAAAATCACATTTTGTGGTGTTCAAGAATGAAATCTACTCGATTTTACTGAAGTTAATTATAATTAGAAAAGGGGTCTCCTACGGCTCTCATCAGTATTGAACCCTCTTATCAGTTTCGCCCATTTAACACCAGACGGCTACTATTGTATTGGTATAAAATACATTTTGAAGATTTTATTCCAATCAGGATATACTTGGGGGGGAAAACGTTTACAAAAGAAAAAAATGTTGACTTGTTTTCAAAGCTATGCAAATATAAAATAAAATAATTCCTTGTATCAAAATCACTTTATTAGATACCGCTCAAAAAGATCAACCTAGTTTATTAAAATAGTTTGGTCTTCAATATGCGAATAAAATTGAAATATAAAATTAAAGTGGAGATTTAAAATTATATTTGTAAAAATATATTAAAAAACAAAAAGAGGGAAAATATATCAGATATTGTGGTAAAATTAAGAATAAAACACATCTGATATTGTTTTGAAAATAGAGCAATCCATAAATAAATCTTTAAATCAAAAGGCATATATTTTGATATTTTGATCCAATATAGGCCTTTTGATTTAAATCTGATATTGCGTGTGTGCGTGTGACAATTGCCAATTAAAAACAGTTTATTGACATCTAGTCAACGGTCAAAAGGGAGTTTACAAAGTTTAGAATAGCATAGGAAAATGTGTGTGTGTGAAACCGATAGTGGAGGATGGCCTGCGCCATCTATCGGAATAAAAAATCAACTAATACGTTGAATCTTTATTCCATAATATTGGCCAAATATTCATTCTTAATGAATACTTTTTCTTAATGTATAATATTGTGCTTACATCCGACTAAATATATGGGCTTTAATTACAATTTGTTTTCATACTAAAGTTTTTTGTTTTTTTTTTTTTGCTTATCCCTAGTACACGTGGTACAGGCCATGATAATCATAGTGGGTAGTTAGCGACTGCTTTTACTGTAAGTGCACCACATATCTACACATGTGAAAAGCAGTTCGACTTTGCACTTACAAGTGTGCCAGAGCCCCGTTTGGTTACTTGCACTCGCTGGTGGGGTTGGACTTTTGCAAGAATCGGGGGCCATTGGAGCATTTTTTTTTTTTAACAGAAAAAAGTGTCCAATGCGGGAATCGAACCCGGGTCCTAGTGGTCGAAAACCAAACGGTTTAACCAGCCTTCTACCGACCCTCTCATACTAAAGTGGTATTTGGGAACAGGTTTGGTTTGTGGTTTTTAAATCCAGAAAATATTAAATCAATAATCGATAGTAGAAAAACACGGCGATAAAAACTCTCTGGCTGAAATTTCTGTTATTTGAGGAACAAAGTACATCCAGTCACAACAACAGCCAGATATCTTTCTAAAAATATCGCAAATCATAAGATAAGTCGGTGGACGAGTGGGTAAAACCCTTGATTCCCGACAGTCATGAACCTGGATTGAATCCCACGTTAACATTTTGTTTAATATGTGAATAACCTTCACTTATTTTTCATTCGAAACTATTTTAGACGCGTAAGATTCTTTTTGAAATTAAACAATTTCTACGGCCCTTACTGCAATGGAAAAATTAATGGGAGGGCCTGGCTCATCAATGGTGAACCCTCCCAGCGGTTTCGCCAGTTTAATCTACCATACCGCTGTTATATTGCATTTTTCGATCTTGCTTTTAGAGTGATACTGTTGTTAGACTCTTGGAATGGGTATTTTAGATGAACTATGGACATAAGCTTTGAGGACAGCAGAATTACATACATTTATAAATATATAATATGCTTCGAGCAGTCGCTCTTCCGAAGATATCAAATTGGGTCTTTTATTAGAACATTTATATTATGATGCACTAGCGCTCCATCTGTTATGAAAATTCGAAACTATTTCTGGCGAAACCGCTGGGAGGGTTCACCACTGATGTGCCAGGCCCTCCCATTAATTTTTCCATTGCAGTAAGGGCAGTAGAAATTGTTTAATTTCAAAATGAATCTTACGCGTCTAAAATAGTTTCGAATTTGCATAACAGATGGCGCGCTAGTGCATCATAATAGTATTCATTGTTGCAAATATCATAAACTAGGTTGTTCTTTTTGAGCAGTACCTAATAAAGTGATTTTGAACAATTCGTAAGATTCAACATAAAAATTGAACATTCAAATAAAAAATGGCACATCTTCATGAAGCTTTTGAAAAAGACGGATGTTCTGATTGTGTCGAAATATCATGCATTAAAAAACGCAGTTTATTTTTTCCATCTCCAAGATGTGTCGCTTTTATATTTGAATAGATAGATAGATAGGATTGGGATGTGAAGTCGCCCCTGAATTGATGAGGGCCATAATAAGGAACCATGGTATTCAGGTTTGTGTCCTTTGTCTGAATTTTCCAGAGCTGGTTTGGTATCCTTTTAACTCATAGGTGTCTAGGCGTTTTGGGTATGGAAGAACCGAAAATGCAATTCTTTTAATGTATTTTTAAAGGGAGTGGTACCCCTTTTTTGGTACAAAAATATTTATTTATCTAAAAAAATCTGAATTATTCATATCTCTTTTGATGATTTCTACAACAATATGGAAAGTATTATTTTAATTTGGTAGAAAACTTCAAACAAAATTGGATGTGTTTCTCTAATCTCTTTTATTTTAAAAAATCTCTTAAATTTTCAATGGCAATTTTTTATGATTCTCATCTTCATTTCTCTTTATCATTTTTTTTAAATCGAGAAAGTCAAATACTAAGATTCCTAGAATGACTCAAACTTGAAGAATAAGAAGAAATTGCATAACACTCCTAAGCCTTTTCAATATGCAACTAAGTTCTCTAATAGATCACGTGAGTAGTTTTAACCAATAGGAAGATAGCAACACGTGTTGATCAAATGACGCATCATTAATTGGAGATTGTTTTCTTTCAAGAATAAATTAATGCAAAATATTATATAATTTTGAAAATAGAGCAATCCATAAATACATCTTT
>CP092868.1:19877227-19900047 GCA_030710605.1 Cordylochernes scorpioides
ATTGCCTCCAATATTTATTTGTAATCTATAATTATATCATTTTAATTATACCAAAAGATCCGTCTTTTTTTTTTATATGAAGCTGTCAAAAACAATTAATCAAAAGGTTTACTTTTCAAAATGTATTAATTGTCCATTATTAATTATAACAAAGACATTAATAAAATGTAATTAATTGATATATCTAAAATAAGCACCCCTTTGATTAATTGTCATACGAACGATGCATCAAAGTTATATCTAAATTGGTAAAGTGTGTGCGAATTTTTCCATTAACACTGGGATTTCTATTGCTAAAGTGTCTACTATTTTCTTTCTTTTTTTCTATTATATTTACATTAATCTCTGAACTTAGTATGTGAAATTTTACATAAATACATGTGATCCAAATGCATAATAAAACATAATATTATAGATGACCCCGCTGTATATATTTTATTTTTAAAATAAAAGTGTCTTTATGTCTGATAAAAATGTTGTTAAAAGAGGTTGTCAAATGTATTATGAGTATCTTTGTTTTAAATCGATAGTATGAAAATATATTTCAAATGATTTTACTTCGATTTAAAATCCGCTTGTGCTAATTGGTTCGTCATTAAACATCTATATTATACTACGGCAATCATTTTAATTAGATTAAATTAGCTGTAATTAATGTTAAATATTTGTTTATTAATAGGCCTCAATTGTTTTTTTCGTTATCGACTTGAAGGAGGTTGGACAATACGTTTCACTACGAGTTTATCTTTACGATAATTCGTTTGGGATCAACAATATAAAAGGATTTTTATTAATTATTAAAAATAGCAGAGTAAAATTACTAGCGGTGGGGTCAATTTAAAACATCAAAACATCCAGTTAAAAATTGCAGACGAAGCCATATGCAGCAATTGAATGCAGATTTTTAAATATATTTTAATAAATGCATTAATATACTAATAAACTTAGGAATATAACGAAATTTTTACAAAATATACGATTTAAATGGCGCTAAGGGCAAGTAGTTATTGTACCTAGGCCTAACCGATGTAACCCTCATACCTGTGATAAGCAAACGGTACCTACCTGCTAAAGAACAGACGACGGTGAACGAGGCCAGGACAGCCCAAAGTGTCCATCTGTATCCCATGGCTCAGCCGATGGCGGAAGAAAGCGGGAGGTTTCTTCAAAATCCAGTTAACAACACGACCAGAGCTGACCGCTGATATAAACACAAGCCAGAGCAATAATGGCGCTGCGACGCTAGCGCCAATTCTGCGCAGCGGTGACTAGTACATGATATTGATCCACCTCTCTGCCTTTACCGTCACAATCTCAGGGCGTGTGCAATTATATTTAAGAAAATAAGATCTACCCGAAATATATATCATTTCTTATATCTATATTTGTAGAAATTACTCACAATGCAATTGCGCGAGTTGTTATTTAAGCATTCGCGTTTTTCCTTTTTATTTCAAAAGAAAATAATCTATGATTTATTTTCACGTCCCCTTATGAAATATGGAAAAGGATTTGGTCAAATGTAAGATTATCGACTGAATGTGACGTGCGTTCGAAGAATCTATTTTTTTAAATAGTCGTTTGGAATACAAATTTAAAAATTGGCGCCAAAATAATTAATCGTCTGCATTCCTTTTTTTTTTTTCGCCTGCATTAAAAAAAAAAATCGTCTGCATTTTTTAAAATTGTTGTCGCCTATTAAATTATGAATATACGTATAAATAAGCACACCCATGCCTATATTTTTAAATAATATTTATAAACATAAATTTAATATATTATTCTCTAAATCTATTTATTCGCAAGTTTCTCTCCTTTTCTTTCTCTATTTATTTCTGGTGCGCGCCGCTCTCGTAGAAAAAAAAAATGTCTTCGAAAAATAAATAAAGTATTGACATTTGTCAAAAATAAAATTGTCCTGGATATGACAAGAGGTCTTATTTAACATCCCCATCGTTTGGTTTAGAAAAATATCCACCGTCATTTTTTAAGAACTGAAAAAGAAAAAAAAAAGCAGACGACAATTTTTTCAAATATGGCCACATTTAATAATTTAGACACTAATTATATATTTGAAATATGATTATTAATACATATGTATATTTGTATATATTTGTTGTATATTAATTATATTCCTTTATAATATCATTTTTAAAAATCACATTTTGTGGTGTTCAAGAATGAAATCTACTCGATTTTACTGAAGTTAATTACAATTAGAAAAGGAGTCTCCTACGGCTCATCAGTGATGAACCCTCTTATCAGTTTCATCCATTTAACACCAGACGGCTATTATTGTATTGGTATAAAATACATTTTGAAGATTTTATTTCAATCAGGATATACTTGGGGAAAAAAAACGTTTACAAAAGAAAAAGGTGTTGACTTGTTTTCAAAGCTATACAAATATAAAATAAAATGTTCCTTGTTTCAAAATCACTTTATTAGATACCGCTCAAAAAGAGCAACCTAGTTTATTAAAATAGTTTGGTCTTCAATATGCGAATAAAATTGAAATATAAAATTAAAGTGGAGATTTAAAATTATATGTGTAAATATATATTTAAAAAACAAAAAGGGAAAATATATCAGATATTGTGGTAAAATTAAGAATAAAACACATCTGATATTGTTTTGAAAATAGAGCAATCCATAAATAAATCTTTAAATCAAAAGGCATATATTTTGATATTTTGATCCAATATAGGCCTTTTGATATAAATCTGATATTGTGTGTGTGCGTGTGACAATTGACAATTAAAAACAGTTTATTGACATCTAGTCAACGGTCAAAAGGGAGTTTACAAAGTTTAGAATAGCATAGGAAAATGTGTGTGTGTGAAACCGATAGTGGAGGATGGCCTGCGCCATCTATCGGAATAAAAAATCAACTAATACGTTGAATCTTTATTCCATAATATTGGCCAAATATTCATTCTTAATGAATACTTTTTCTTAATGTATAATATTGTGCTTACATCCGACTAAATATATTGGCTTTAATTACAATTTGTTTTCATACTAAAGTTTTTTTTTTTTTTTTTTTGCTTATCCCTAGTACACGTGGTACAGGCCATGAAAATCATGGTGGGTAGTTAGCGACTGCTTTTACTGTAAGTGCACCACATATCTACACATGTGAAAAGCAGTTCGACTTTGCACTTACAAGTGTGCCAGAGCCCCGTTTGGTTACTTGCACTCTCTGATGGGGTTGGACTTTTGCAAGAATCGGGGGCCATTGGAGCATTTTTTTTTTTAAACAGAAAAAAAGTGTCCAATGCGGGAATCGAACCCGGGTCCTAGTGGTCGAAAACCAAACGGTTTAACCAGCCTTCCACCGACCCCCTCATACTAAAGTGGTATTTGGGAACAGGTTTGGTTTGTGGTTTTTAAATCCAGAAAATATTAAATCAATAATCGATGGTAGAAAAACACGGCGATAAAAACTCTCTGGCTGAAATTTCTGTTATTTGAAGAACAAAGTACATCCAGTCACAACAACAGCCAGATATCTTTCTAAAAATATCGCAATTCATAAGATAAGTCGGTGGACGAGTAGGTAGCACCCTCGATTCCCGACAGTCATGAACCTGGATTGAATCCCGCGTTAACATTTTGTTTCATATGTGAATAACCTTCACATATTTTTCATTCGAAACTATTTTAGACGCGTAAGATTCTTTTTGAAATTAAACAATTTCTACGGCCCTTACTGCAATGGAAAAATTAATGGGAGGGCCTGGCTCATCAGTGATGAACCCTCCCAGCGGTTTCGCCAGTTTAATCTACCATACCGCTGTTATATTGCATTTTTCGATCTTCCTTTTAGAGTGATACTGTTCTTAGACTCTTGGAATGGGTATTTTAGATGAACTATGGACATAAGCTTTGAGGACAGTAGAATTACATACATTTATAAATATATAATATGCTTCGAGCAGTCGCTCTTCCGCAAATATCAAATTGGGTCTTTTATTAGAACATTTATATTATGATGCACTAGCGCGCCATCTGTTATGAAAATTCGAAACTATTTCTGGCGAAACCGCTGGGAGGGTTCACCACTGATGTGCCAGGCCCTCCCATTAATTTTTCCATTGCAGTAAGGGCAGTAGAGAAATTGTTTAATTTCAAAAAACAATCTTACGCGTCTAAAATAGTTTCGAATTTTCATAACAGATGGCGCGCTAGTGCATCATAATATTATTCATTGTTGTAAATATCATAAACTAGGTTGCTCTTTTGAGCGGTACCTAATAAAGTGATTTAGGAACAATTCATAAGGTTCAACATAAAAATTGAACATTCAAATAAAAATGGCACATCTTCATGAAGCTTTTGAAAAAGACGGATGTTCTGATTGTGTCGCGAAATATCATGCATTAAAAAACGCAGTTTATTCTTCCATCTACAATATGTATCGCTTTTATATTTGAATAGATAGAAGTAGGATGGGAGGTGAAGCCACCCCTGTGTATTGAGGGCCATAATAAGGAACCATGGTATTCATGTTGTTGCCTTTGTCTGAATTTTCCAGAGCTGGTTTGGTATCCTTTTAACTCATCTGAGTCTGCGCGTTTTGTGTATGGAAGAACCGAAAATGCAATTCTTTTATTGCATTTTTAAAGGGAGCGGTACCCCTTTTTTTGGTACAAAAATCTCAATCTAAAAAAAAAATCTGGATTACTCATATCTCTTTTGGTGATTTCTACAACAATGGAAAGTACTACTTTAATTTGGTAGAAAATTTCAAACAAAATTGGATGTGTTTCTCTAATATCCTTTATTTTAAAAATCTCTCAAAATTTTATTGGCAAATTTTTATGATTCTCATCTTCATTTCTCTTTATCATTTTTTTTTTAAATCGAGAAAGTCAAAAACTAAGATTCCTGGAATGACTCAAACTTGAAAAAGTAGAAATTGCATAATTCCTAAGCCTGTTCAATATGCAACTAAGTTCTCTAATAGATCACGTGAGTAGTTCTAGCCAATAGAAAGATAGCAATATCAATAGCAATTGAAGATTATTTTCTTTCAAGAAGAAATTAATCCAAAATATAATATAAGGAAATAACGCGCTATCTATTTATAAGAAATAAAACACGGATTTTTTCATTTTCAGATAGAACTTTCTACTGTCTTTGCTGCGATGAAAAAAAATATTGGGAGAGCCTGGCTCATCAGTGTAGAACTCCTCCAGCGGTTACGATAATCTACCAGACCGCTTTTGAGAGTTATATTGTGGATACACAAATTATATCTTGTATATTTTTGTGAACTTTTCAAAAAAAATATAGGTATCGCCACCTATCGGAATAAATATCAATCTTTACACAAAATATTATATTTTATTCATTATTTCAGATGAATCAGTCCTAAGACTGGTGTGGCTCCACAATCAGGATCCTCCAAGACAATAGATCTATAGCCATAGCTTCGTGGTAAGACTTGGTTGTCTTGGTCCAGTTGGACCCTTCATTGAGGATTTTCGTGGGGTAAAATAATGCGGTTTTTTCTCTTCGCCTTCTGCAGCTATATACCGTTAACCTAATAGCAGGTTCATCCACCTTTAGAAGCAGTTTCTCAAGGACAACTGAATGTCCTTCTCCATATTGGAATGGAGTTGGAGACTTATCCCCCAGTTTCTGCTTGTCCTGGCTTAGCTGCTCTAGGGCGTTGTCCACCCTCCGTCATGTCAAGACACCAGGTAGGGAGTTTCCCTTCCTAGGAGATGGGATCTTATAGTAAGGCATTTATTTCCCACAAACAGGAGTTATTTTGAAGGCCAGATATAATTGTACCACATCTAGATTTCTTTTATTCATTATAGAAACTTTCGATATTCCCTCTTTACCTCAATATATTCAACTAGAAATATGTCCTGAAGATACAAGTACATCACACAAGTTGTGTGTGAGTTATTTATTGTATTTTACTACTTCCACTCATGGACAAACTTAAGGAAGTTCTACCTTTTAGCATGTATATCGGGATTCAGACAATAACTCTGAAAGATATTACAGTGGGCTTTATTGAAGACACACGAGATAACCAAGTGTGAACTAAATTGCCTCTGTCTCGTTCAAAAAAAAAAAAAAACAAGACGACTGGAGACATCGAAGACTTTCTACTTCTTTAAGTTTTGCCCATGAGTGTATTGAATTCCTCAAACAACAAATATATATATATATATATAAAACTTAACCCCACTTTTTTTTTTAATTCCGAAATTTTCGAAATTTAAAGAAAGGTTAAAGGATTACACGTTTCGGGGTTAGTATTCCATTTTACAACGTATTTGAAAATAGGCTCCACTCTCTAACATACTTCCCTATCTTTTCACTAATTCAACTCCACTTAACGTAATTGAAGCTACCATCTGATCTTCTAAGTAAAAAGTCTTTTCTTTTAACCGCGTAATGGCTTAATACTTAGAATTAACCCTATATCCCTTAAATTAAAATACACTTCGGCTAAAAAATGTTTTTATTCAACGTTCCGACAAAAATATTTTGTCATCGTCAAGGAAAAAAAAATCATTTATCAAGACGTTATAAATGTAATACACTGCGGCTTGTGATTGTAAAACAACACTTGAAGTTATACACCGCATGAGTTTCTTTTCATTCATTTCACCTTGAAATAAATTTTGATTTTTCCTTGAAAAGAAACTCATGCGATGTAACTTCAAGTGTTGTTTTACGTTATAAATGTATTTAAAGAACTAAGAATACCGGCCAGATAACCTCTATCTTCAATATGACCCTATACCAGTATTAGGCAAACTTTTAGGTCGGAAAAGTCAAAAATTACAATTTACAAAATTTCAAAGTTTTTAAAGAGCCACAAAATGTTTTCTTGCCAACAATAAATAGTACTCGTATAAATAATATTTACGCGCTATAAAGAGCCGCAACTTTACATTCAAAGAGCCGCATGTTGCTCGCGAGACTCAGTTTACCGACCCCTGCACTATACCTATGATATTGTAGTGTGGAAAATTAGTCGTTGGTTATTTAAGGATATAAAAGATTTAATTAATTGCGTCAGTACAACTAGGTGACAATTACTATATAAAACAACACTTGAAATTACACAGCATGAGTTTCTTTTCAACGAAAATAAATATTTTATTTCAAGGTGAAATGTCGACTATTTCTATCCTTTTTTTGGATGAGGTATGAAAGGGTGAATTATGAAGAGTAATGACGAACGGAAAAATACGTCCAGGGTAGCCTAGTGGACATGGCATCTGCCCGGTAAGCGGAACATTGTGGGTTCGATTCCCATCCCTGGACACTTTTATTTTTCCGTTCGTCATTACTCTTCATAAATCACCCTTTCATACCTCATCCAAAAAGGATAGAAATAGTCGATATTTCACCTTGAAATAAAATATCTATTTTTCGTTGAAAAGAAACTCATGCGGTGTAACTTCAAGTGTTGTTTTACAATCACAGGCCGCAGTGTATTATATTGGATTACTATATAATTATTTATTTATTTACAACTATATAGAGAACATAGAGAAGAACTAAGGTATTCGACATATAATAAATTCTGACGAGCGCCAAAAAGCGCGAAACGCGTTCGTTGATGGCTTTTCTTGATTTATCAAGAAATTGGGTTAGCCAAATATCAGGGAACAGGTTAAATCAATGAATAGTTGATTTCTGTTCCACCAGATGGCGTTCTGCCTTCTGAAAAGCACATGTGCTCCTGGTCAGGAGAGAGAGAGAGAGAACGCTTCACCATTTTGCGTGTCATCCTTGCGCAGGAGCCATGCTAATCTTCTCTGTATCGCTCCAATTTAGTATATGTACCGCCGAACAAGCGTGTACTTTTTTTTTTTTTTAAGACAGAATCTTAAAGTTTAATATCAATTATTTTGAAGATTTAGTGATAAAATTTTTACTGTTATTTTCAGCAGTTTATCATCATATCAGTTTATCTTGACAGGAATAGATCAATTAGGAAGTGAAGTTTTGTCCCAAAAAATTGTTTTGAATAATATTTGATAGAAAAATCTCCTTTGAGAATATATATTTATATAAAAACAGGCCGAAAAAGGGTACATTCGCCCTAGTTTAGCAGAGAGAGAGAGAGAGAGAGAGAGAGAGAGAGAGATATGCCTACTTTGTTTTTAATATAATAAATTATTAAATTTTATTTCTTCGCCACAATATTATTAAATGGATATGATAATGGCGGTAAATGATCATTATAATTATCATCGTTTTTTACAATTATATATGCAAAATAGGGGGACTATATGCAGTAATAATATATGGAAAGCTTCCCTATTTTTAAGGTCATCCTTATAGATAAGGGACATGTTAGTCTTCTCTTAGGATTTAGCGAACAACTTTTTGATTACCATTACTATATTGTGATAATAGAAAAGAACAAAAAGAAGCTTCTTTTGTAGAACACGTTTATTCCGCTTGACAGTAAATGTCATTTTTTTTACTTATCCCAAGTACACGTAATACAGGCCATGATAATCATAGTGGGTAGTTAGTGACCGCTTTTACTGTAAGTGTACTTCTACTGTGTATTTGAAGTGTATTTCTATTACTGTCCTCAAATCTTATATCCATAGTTCATTTAAAATACCTTTTCCAAGAGTTCAGCTTCAGTATAAAGGAAAACAGCCCAATACAATATTACAGCGGTATGGTAGATTAAACTGGCAAAACCGCTGGGAGGATTCACCACTAATGAGCCAGGCCCTTCCCATTATTTTATCATTGCAATAAGGGAAGTAGAAATTTTCAATTAAAAAAAAAAAAAGTAGACGCCAAAATTAGTTTGAATTTTTTTTATACCTACATATTCAACGCCCGTTGAAGAACGATGTCATTTGAAAGCTAGCGGAGTGTTCTACACAAAAAGCTCTTTTTGTACTTTCTATTAACGCAATATTAGTCTTCTTTTGTTTCTTTCCATTTTTCTTCTTTCGTTACCATGTAAACGAAAGATACCATGTAGAATTCACATATGGGATAACTAACCTTGAAATACTTTCACTAGATAATACTTGCTTCCGGGGTCGGTGGATGAGTGATATAGGCTGTCGATTTTGACTGTCACAACCTGGGATCAAATCCCGAATTGGACACTTTTTATTTCTAAAGAAAAAAAATTGCTTCAATTGCGCCCCGTTTCTTACAAAAGTCCAAACACTACCAGTAAGTGCAAATAACCAAACGGAGCTCTGGCATATTTGTAAGTGTAAAACGACATTTGAAAATTATCCCGCATGTGTTTCTTTTCAACGAAAAATCAAAATTTATTTAAAGGAGAAATAAGGATTATTTCTAACCGTTTTATTTTTCCGTTTATCATTGCTCTTCACAATTCATCCTTTCATACCTCATCTCTAAGGTTAGAAATAATCGTTATTTCTCCTTAAAATAAATTTTGATTTTTCGTTGAAAAGAAACACTTGCGGAATAATTTTCAAATGTCGTTTTACAATTACAAGCCGCGTTATATTATATTGTATTATAAATTATTTTGTGTAATATTTGTAAGTGTGAAAATAGAACCGCTTTCTACATATGTAGGCATAAGAAAAACTTATTTTGACGCGTATATTTATTTTTAAAATAAAACAATTTCTACTTCTCTTACTGCAATGATAAAATAATGGGAGGGCCTGGCTCATCAGTGGTGAACCCTCCCAGCGGTTTCTCCAGTTTAATCTACCATACCGCTATAATATTGTATTGGGCTATTTTCCATTATACTGAAGCTGAAATCTTGTATAGGGTATTTTAATTGAACTATGTGGATATAATTTAGAAAGAGGGGATCATATATCGCCGCAACTCTTTTTTTATTAACGCGATTAAAGGAAGCTTTCGGGCAAGCCCTTCTTCAGCTAACTATAGTGTACAGTATAGCTATAGTTAGCTGAAGAAGGGCTTGCCCGAAAGTTTCCTTTAATCGCGTTAATAAAAAAGAGTTGCGGCGATATATGATCCTCTTTCTAAATTGTCGAAATCCGCATTCCGTTTACCATGAATATGGATGTAATATTTGAGGACAGTAGTAGAAATAAACTTCAAATACACCGTGGAAGTACACTTACAGTAAAAAGAGGTCACTAACTACCCACTATGACCTGTACTAGGTATAAGTAAAAAAATGACACTTACTGTCAGCTCCTGGATATGAGGTTAGACAAATAGAAAGCATCACGGGGGAAGGTGACCTTCTTGATTTCTGTCAAAATACAGCCTATTCTCAATTTAAAATTTTAGAGTTTTAAATTCTCCTAATTAAGATGAAAATTAAACCATCCAGAAGATGCGTTTTTAATTAGATACACAAGATATTAATTTATTGAATTATAAATTCTTAATAAGACAAAAATGTAAGCAAAAAATTAATTAAAATATATCTAAAAACATCTAAACATTCTATTATTAATTTAGATTCCAAACAAACGTCGATTTTTGACTAATTTTGTTTCATTTGACTGATATATGAAGAGCTTAAATTGACTTGTTCCATTATATGTATGTTCCATATGTAAATACCTGTTTTTTTCCTCCTTTCGCTCTCCACTTCTCCCATCCATATTTCCAAATCCACATTCTTATTTTCCATAGGATCATTCAAATAATAATCTGTATATATTTACCATGTGTATATAATCTTTCTCCATTTTTACCCCTTTGTATATTTCCCACTTTCATAGGTTTCTCCGTCTTGTAACCCCAAGGAGAATCCTCTGTAAGACCTGTGTGTCTTAATAAAGGTTTTTGTGAGTGTGTGTGTTACTGATATATGAAACCTCGATAGTTTTTACTATTATTTATGTTTATTATATATATTTATATTATTTTATTTTGTAGCAAATAAATTTACTGGCAATGTGTTTCTTTTAAATAATATCATCAATATCATCAAATATTATTGAAAAGAAACACATTTCCAGTAAATTTATTTGTTACAAATTTTAACGATAGATGGCAATTGAATATATAAATTATTTATATATATATATGTGTGTGTGTTCATTATATATACAGTTAAACCTGTCTATAACGCCCCCCTCTTGGGACTCACCAAAATATGGTGCTATAGAGAGTGGGTGCTATAGACAGGTCACTTTTAATGTATAATAAATCGCATCATACTACGTATTTAAAATCGGGCTCTATAGAGAGGAAAGCGCTATTTAGAGGGGGCGCTATAGAGAGGAAAGCGCTATTTAGAGGGGCTCTATAGAGAGGAAGGCGCTATTTAGAGGGGGCGCTATAGAGAGGAAAGCGCTATTTAGAGGGGCTCTATAGAGAGGAAAGCGCTATTTAGAGGGGGCGCTATAGAGAGGAAAGCGCTATTTAGAGGGGCTCTATAGAGAGGAAAGCGCTATTTAGAGGGGCTCTATAGAGAGGAAAGCGCTATTTAGAGGGGGCGCTATAGAGAGGAAGGCGCTATTTAGAGGGGGCGCTATAGAGAGCAAAGTCTATTTAGAGGGGGCGCTATAGAGAGGAAAGCGCTATTTAGAGGGGGCGCTATAGAGAGGAAGGCGCTATTTAGAGGGGGCGCTATAGAGAGGAAGGCGCTATTTAGAGGGGGCGCTATAGAGAGGAAAGTCTATTTAGAGGGGGCGCTATAGAGAGGAAAGCGCTATTTAGAGGGGGCGCTATAGAGAGGAAGGCGCTATTTAGAGGGGGCGCTATAGAGAGGAAAGCCTATTTAGAGGGGGCGCTATAGAGAGGAAAGTCTATTTAGAGGGGGCGCTATAGAGAGGAAAGCGCTATTTAGAGGGGGCGCTATAGAGAGGAAGGCGCTATTTAGAGGGGGCGCTATAGAGAGGAAAGCCTATTTATAGGGGGCGCTCTAGAGAGGAAGGCGCTATTTAGAGGGGGCGCTATAGGCAGGTTTAACTGTATTTATTATAGAGTTTTTACTATTAATAATAGTTATGATTAATAGTAATCATAATAAAAAAAATAAAAAATGGAAAATTTATTACAGTTCATTCAAGTCAAAAGTTACTTTCAAGTTGTGCAATAAATTGATAAAAAGAGGAAACAATCTCTCGAAATATTTCGAGAATTTTTTTTTTCCTTTCACAGATCCAGGTAGGCTCTAAAAATATATATTACAGCTTATATAATTTCTTCGAAACTGTATTTTGAATTAAATACCTTTCAAATTTCATTGAAAGGAAAATATAGCCTAGTAGTTATTAAAAATGATCACTAAAATCACAATTAATTATTTTAATTTACTAGACGAATTATCGTTCTAAAAATGGATCTAAAACGAAAGCTCATCTCCTAAGTTTTATTAAAGTTTTCTTTTTACCATATGAAAATAATTTTTATTAAAATTATATGATCATAATCATATAATATGATCAACCCCCTAATAATAATTATTATTATCACTATTAATACTGTAACAATACTTTGTATTTATTTATGTAAAATATTTAATAAATACAATATAATATAATGCGACTTGTGATTGTAAAACGACATTTGAAAATTATCCCGCATGTGTTTCTTTTCAACGAAAACTCAAAATATATATATTTTTAAGAAGAAATAACGATTATTTCCAACCTTAGGAATGAAGTATGAAAGGATGAATTGTGAAGAGTAATGATAAACGGAAAAATAATTTTATACCTCATTCCTAAGGTTGGAAATAATCGTTATTTCTCCTTAAAAAATAAATTTTGATTTTTCGTTGAAAGGAAACACTTGCGATATAATTATTCTCTCTTTGATTTTTCTTCATATATAGTTAGGCAGTCGGTAACACTGTATTTTTTTCTTTTTGTAAATTTGCATAAATTTGTTTTGTTTATATATTAGGGTTAAAATTCTGCAATTCAAAACTAAAAAATGAAATCACTCACTATATTTTTGATTGCTATGCTCTGAAAGAAGAAAAAAGAACCCTTATGCTTAAAACTGGGCAACTCTGTGCTTCATTTCCATCAATAATTGACAATATGACCCAGAATAAGTATATTGCTACGGCGTTTTATGGTTTCCACAAGTCCATATCCCAGAAGAAGGCCAAGTGACACTCACTTTCTTACTGCTACTCTTTTTGTGTTGTTTTTCTTGCTTCCCTCTTTCTCTTTCTTGTTTTTTTTTTTCTTTTTCTTTGTATATATCGTTATTTCCTTTTTCTCACTGCTTTGTTCTTATGCATACCTCTGGTGAATCCTGTATAGGGTCAGTGACCCTGAATAAAGGCTTTTTGTTGTTGTTGTTGTATATTAGGGTTAAAAAACCTTGTTATAATTAAATTAAATATTAAAACACAAAGTAGTGTGAATAAGAAACGTTACAAATACCCTCATCTATAAGTTCATTAACAGATGAATTGTCGGTTTAGATTCTCTATATAACCTAGTTAAGCCTTCCTTCCTCTCTATAGCTATTTTTTTCCCTATAATTATAAAACTCATATAAATAGACCAAGTAAATCTCTAAGGTTTTATTAAAGATCACATTTATCATTACTATATCCATCATCATTATCTCCTCCGGGAGTTTTCGCCCCCACATAAATAGACTGATTGAATTTGACATTGAAAGATTCCGAGTACATTTCCCCCCAAATATCCACCCAATAATAATAATAATAATAATAATAAATAATAATTAGAAAGATTTTTATTAAATTTACAAATATATTCTCACAATGAGTATCTTTTTTATTTAAAAAACGCTAGCTTTCAAGCGTTAATCGCTATTCAACGGGCTTACTATAATATCGACTTTATCCCACCAGAAATATTTACAAAAACAAACGCGCGCTGCGTTTTTTAAATAAAAAAGATACTCATTGTGAGAATATATTTGTAATTTTAATACTTTTTTCACAATTTTATCATGAATAGAAAGATTTTTGAAAATAAATTTTAGGAAATCATTTTTCAATTTAAATATATATTTAAAAAAACCAATCATATATAAACTATATCCGAACACATTTAAACACATTTATATATAAAACAACAAAAAGTTGAAAATTCAAAACTATCATAGACGCGAAAGATTATTTAAAAAAAATAAACAATTTCTACTGCCCTTACTGCGATGGAAAAATTAATGGGAGGGCCTGGCTTATCAGTGGTGGACCCTCCCAGCGGTTTCTCCAATTTAATCACCACTAATGAGCCAGGCCCTCCCATTAATTTTTCCATTGCAGTAAGGGCAGTAGAAATTGTTTAATTTTAAAAAGAATCATACGCGTCTATAATAGTTTCGAATTTTCATAACAGATGGCGCGCTAATGCATCATAATATAAAGTTGCGGCAGAATGATATTCATGTACCGAAAGAGGCATTTTCCCCTTTAATTATGGATCAGGCCGATGGCACTGTGTATCACCTTAGTAAAAAAAAAACGGTTTTTTTTTGGGTTTATCCCTAGTACGCGTGGTACAGGCCATGATAATCATGGTGGGTAATTAGCGACTGCTTTTTACTGTAAGCGCACCACATGTCTACATATGTGAAAAGCAGTTCGACTTTGCACTTACAAATGCCAGAGCCCCTTTTGGTTACTTGCACTCGCTGGTGGGGTTGGACTTTTGCAAGAATCGGGGGCCATTGGAGCATTTTTTTTTTAAACATAAAAAAGTGTCCAATGCGGGAATCGAACCCGGGTCCTAGTGGTCGAAAACCAAACGGTTTAACCAGCCTTCCACCGACCCCCCCCCCCCCTCCCCCCCCCCCCCCCAAAAAAAAAAAAAACGTTACTAATGATAATAAAGAATGCAGCCATAACACCAGTTTCAGCAAATTCAGACAGAAATGTCAAACTGTATCCTATGGTTTCGGGATTTGAACACTATCAATTATTGGTATACAGGTTAGTTTTTCGTCTGAATATACCAAAACTGGTGTTTTGTGGCTCATTGTTTATCTAATCACTAGTAAAGTTTTTTACTAAGATGATGAAAGGTGCATGAAAGGTTCAGGTTCCTAATATATATTATTGTTTCTCTTTTTAAAGCCATGGTCCACCTGTGCTGTGAGAGCAGAAGAGCTTAAATTGACTTGTTCCATTATATGTATGTTCCATATGTAAATACCTGTTTTTTTTTTCCTCTATTCGCTCTCCACTTCTTCCATCCATATTTCCAAATCCATATTCTTATTTTCCATAGGATCATTCAAAAATAATAATCTGTATATATTTATCATGTGTATATAATCTTTCTCCATTTTTACCCCTTTGTATATTTCCCACTTTCATAGGTTTCTCCGTCTTGTAACCCCAAGGAGAATCCTCTGTAAGACCAGTTTGTCTTAATAAAGGTTTTTATGTGTGTGTGTGTTTCTCTTTTTATTTCGATTACTTTTTCTTGTATAATAATGTGGTATTTACTTTTATATATGATCTCAAGTTCTCCGCTATTTCAAGAAGTTAAGAAAACACAGCATTAAAAGGGTAGAAAAGCTTGTGACTCGTGGCTTGAGAAGATCGCGCCACGGGCAGAGAGAACAAACATATCTTTTTTTGCAAGTCATTGAAAACACCACCTCCTCTTCACTTGCCCAACCTTCCAATACCAAAGATTCCAGACAGCCACTCTCCTAGGTATCACCAACATATGTCCAGCATCCCTAGAAAATCTCCCAAGAAAGAAATCTGCCTGGCGACACCTCATTAATTGGACTTCCACTGGCATTGTATATAAATCCAAGAAGACTTAGGTCAGAAGGACATCCCGGGTAGTTGGCGACTTCTGTACGCTCCAGAAACCTGGGTTACTTAAATAAATAATAATAATCATTGAAAACTCAACGTCTAAGTTTATTTTTTGGAAAGTTAAGCTTCTTGAAACTTTACAAGGCGAGTTTCTCAGTGTTATTTTTCTACGCGACAATATGTTTGTAACTGTTTCTATTTAAAAAAATGTAAATCGACGCAATTAATCCATAGCCAGGATATCGCGTTTTGTGTGTTGAAATAAATAAATGAACAGTGAATCATTCCGATGCAAAATTAAAAGGAGAGTTGTCTCTTTTGATACATTAATATATGAAAAAAAAAAAAGAAAGAAATTTCAGATACCTTATAAATGGACATCGATGATGTTTTGCACCATCTATATAAATTAATTTTAGAAAAACATTTGAAAAAAAAAAGTAGATGTAAAACAAGGTATATCAAATTGTACAAATTAATCCCAAAAATACTTCTAAATTAATTAAATTAATTTTTTTTAATTAAAAAAAAATCAACTCAATTTTCTCTTTTATTTTGATTAAGAGAGAAATTACATTTTCCATTTAACCAATCCCGTAAAGAGAAATTAAAACTTTTTTTTTTCTTCTTAAGAGTAAATAAAAGCTTTGCTAAGTTAAAAAAAAGCTCTTATTTTCTTTATCAAAAGATATAATCTTAGTTATTTTTTCCCGCCTAAACTTTTGCATTTTCCCGCCTTTTTTTTAAATAACCCTATTTATTCACTTCTTAATTACTCTCATTTTATTTCCTCTCTTTTAAGCTTAACATTTAGAAAATATATTTTATTCACAAAGATTCTTCTAACTTTAATAAAGTTAGCTATTTGTGCGCGCCAAAAAAAAAAAAAAAAGCAGACGAACTCATAAACCATAATACTTTCATTAAAACTAGTGGAATAAAGAATTTCAATTTCCTGTGTGTGTGTGTGTCTTTAATTGGAAAGTCATTTCTATTCAAATGCATTCTCTGTTAGTATTAGTTTTTCTACTCTGCCATTTCTCTAATCTAAATAAATATTCTTTTGGTAGTAAATACGTAAAAGGGGGGTATGTAAATATTCATCTGCATAAAATTGCCATAAAGCAAGATGGCTACAAAATAATGAAGAAAAATTACCTTTTCTCTCTCTCTTTATTTATAAAAAATAAAAAAATCTTTTTCTAGAATTTATAACATAAGACCATTTGTTTTTTTCTAATGCATAATTTATAAAAACTGTATCATTTATAATTTTATTTTTGCTCGTTTTGCCTTTTTATATTTAATTTGAATTTGAAAGAAAGAAATAATATTATATACTATTTAAATAACTTAATATAATTTAATAAACTATATTATTGTGATGTTCCTTAGATTAAATATATAAATATGCTTTACCAAATTAAGAAACAAATTTTAATTATAAATCTTTCTAATGCTATATATACACTTTTTTATATATTTATTCCCGGTCCCTTGAAAATACTCGATAAGTTGAATAAAATCAATATTAATTGGTTCTCTCGGTAATTGGAAGTTAAAGGAATAGTATCTTGCCTTGGAATTGTATCATTATTCTTGTATCGATGTACCCGGCTTCGCCCGG
This sequence comes from Cordylochernes scorpioides, assembly GCA_030710605.1. Classification (NCBI taxonomy): domain Eukaryota; kingdom Metazoa; phylum Arthropoda; class Arachnida; order Pseudoscorpiones; family Chernetidae; genus Cordylochernes; species Cordylochernes scorpioides. The sequence continues at coordinate 19,894,558 of CP092868.1, forward strand.
GTTTTACCCGAGTAAAGGTTTGTTTAACGAATATCTCGATAAAGTGAACATTTTTTCCCTGTCCCTTGAAAAATACTCGATAAGTTGAATAAAATCAATATTAATTGGTTCCCTCGGTAATTGGAAGTTAAAGGAATAGTATCTTGCCTTGGAATTGTATCATTATTCTTGTATGGATGTACCCGGCTTCGCCCGGGTTTTACCCGAGTAAAGGTTTGTTTAACGAATCTCTCGATAAAGTGAACATTTTTTCCCGGTCCCTTGAAAAAATACTCGATAAGTTGAATAAAATCAATATTAATTGGTTCCCTCGGTAATTGGAAGTTAAAGGAATAGTATCTTGCCTTTGAATTGTATCATTATTCTTGTCTCAAATAAATTGCCGTGTCATCCTGAATTTTGTCTTTCCTAATTTTCTACATTACAAAATCATCGTATCATCATGATAATATTTAGAGCAGATTGTTGAATTATAACAGATAAATTAGAATATTTATCTTGATTATTTCTAGGCGAAAAGTTATTTCAAAAATTTTATTTGCTAGAAACCTTCCCAGTACTATACTAAATAACTTCCCAAAGTTTCATGGCGATCCAATGAGTGGTTTGGTCAGGCATAAAGGACAAACAAACAGACATACACTCATTTTTATATATATAGATATCAAAAGTAATTTTCAAAACAAAAGAGGTGACTTGACATATTTCTGAAAACACACACACAGACAGATTCATTTATATATATAATATATATATATATTAACAGTAATTAAACGTAACAGTAAGAAAATGTTGATTTTAAAATATTTTAATTTTAAAATATTTTAATTTTTTCATATTTTAAATATGTAAATAGAGTCTCTTAAGAAAGACCACCTAAAAACATGAATCAACTTGTTTCTCCTGTTGGTGGTCTCTCATTGAAGATTCTAATTGCTATTAAAGAATCTCTAATAGACCTTTAATAAGAGACTGCCTCTTGGAGAGACGGTGTAGCTACGAAATGGATATTCCCGGCTTCGCCCGGATTTTACCCGAGTAAAGGTTTGTCTAACGAATCTCTCGATAAAGTGAACATTTTTTCCCGGTCCCTTGAAAAATACTCGATAAGTTGAATAAAATCATTATTAATTGGTTCCCTCCGTAATTGGAAGTTAAAGGAATAGTATCTTGCCTTGGAATTGTATCATTATTCTTGTCTCAAATAAATTGCCGTGTCATCCTGAATTTTGTCTTTCCTAATTTTCTACATTACAAAATCATCGTATCATCATGATAATATTTAGAGCAGATTGTTGAATTATAACAGATAAATTAGAATATTTATCTTGATTATATCTAGGCGAAAAGTTATTTCAAAAATTTTATTTGCTAGAAACCTTCCCAGTACTATACTAAATAACTTCCCAAAGTTTCATGGCGATCCAATGAGTGGTTTGGTCAGGCATAAAGGACAAACAGACATACATTCATTTTTATATATATATAGATAGATAACAACAACAATTATATTGCTGCCAAATCCAAACAATCAAAAATAAATTAATTAAACAGATTATAAAACTATTTTAGAGGCGTATTATTCTTTTTAAAATAAAACAATTTCTACTGTCCTTACTACGATGAAAAAATTAAAGGGAGGGCCTGGCTCATCAGTGGTGAACCCTCCCAGCGGTTTCGCCAGTTTAATCTACCATACCGCTGTTATATTGCATTTTTGGAACTTCCTTTTATAGGTGACCGTTGTAAGAATCTTGGAATGGGTATTTTAGAAGAACTATGGACATAAGCTTTTAGGACAGCAGAATTAAATATAATTATAAATATATAATATGCTTCGAGCAATCGCTCTTCCGCAAATATCAAATTGTGTCTTTTATTAGAACTATAATGTTACGATGTACTAGAGCTTATGTCCATAGTTCTTCTAAAATACCCATTCCAAGATTCTTACAACGGTCACCTATAAAAGGAAGTTCCAAAAATGCAATATAACAGCGGTATGGTAGATTAAACTGGCGAAACCGCTGGGAGGGTTCACCACTGATGAGCCAGGCCCTCCCTTTAATTTTTTCATCGCAGTAAGGACAGTAGAAATTGTTTTATTTTAAAAAGAATAATACGCCTCTAAAATAGTTTTATAATTTGATAACAGATGGCGCTCTAGTACATCGTAACATTATAGTTCTAATAAAAGACACAATTTGATATTTGCGGAAGAGCGATTGCTCGAAGCATATTATATATTTATAATTATATTTAATTCTGCTGTCCTAAAAGCTTATGTCCATAGTTCTTCTAAAATACCCATTCCAAGATTCTTACAACGGTCACCTATAAAAGGAAGTTCCAAAAATGCAATATAACAGCGGTATGGTAGATTAAACTGGCGAAACCGCTGGGAGGGTTCACCACTGATGAGCCAGGCCCTCCCTTTAATTTTTTCATCGCAGTAAGGACAGTAGAAATTGTTTTATTTTAAAAAGAATAATACGCCTCTAAAATAGTTTTATAATTTGATAACAGATGGCGCTCTAGTACATCGTAACATTATAGTTCTAATAAAAGACACAATTTGATATTTGCGGAAGAGCGATTGCTCGAAGCATATTATATATTTATAATTATATTTAATTCTGCTGTCCTAAAAGCTTATGTCCATAGTTCTTCTAAAATACCCATTCCAAGATTCTTACAACGGTCACCTATAAAAGGAAGTTCCAAAAATGCAATATAACAGCGGTATGGTAGATTAAACTGGCGAAACCGCTGGGAGGGTTCACCACTGATGAGCCAGGCCCTCCCTTTAATTTTTTCATCGCAGTAAGGACAGTAGAAATTGTTTTATTTTAAAAAGAATAATACGCCTCTAAAATAGTTTTATAATTTGATAACAGATGGCGCTCTAGTACATCGTAACATTATAGTTCTAATAAAAGACACAATTTGATATTTGCGGAAGAGCGATTGCTCGAAGCATATTATATATTTATAATTATATTTAATTCTGCTGTCCTAAAAGCTTATGTCCATAGTTCTTCTAAAATACCCATTCCAAGATTCTTACAACGGTCACCTATAAAAGGAAGTTCCAAAAATGCAATATAACAGCGGTATGGTAGATTAAACTGGCGAAACCGCTGGGAGGGTTCACCACTGATGAGCCAGGCCCTCCCTTTAATTTTTTCATCGCAGTAAGGACAGTAGAAATTGTTTTATTTTAAAAAGAATAATACGCCTCTAAAATAGTTTTATAATTTGATAACAGATGGCGCTCTAGTACATCGTAATTAAACAGAGTATATTATAATATTATTATAAGGTATATTACAATTATATATATTACTTTGTTTCAATATATTTCATAAAACACACATATACAAGTGAAAAAACAATAGAAAAAAAAAATTAAAAAGATCAGGTGTTGATATTAAAAATAAAAAGGTATATCCTGATCAGGAGCACATGTGCTTTTCAGAAGGCAGAGCGCCATCTGGTGGAACAGAAATCAACTATTCATTGATTTAACCTGTTCCCTGATATTTGGCCAACCCAATTTCTTGATAAATCAAGAAAAGCCATCCACGAACGCGTTTCGTGCTGTTGGCGCTCGTCAGCGTGGAGTAGGCTGTACCACTGCGACCAAAAATATTTTTGGTCCCAATGGCATCCTGAAAAACCAAAAAATGGGTATTTAAGGCCAAACTTGCGTAAATACGCTTAACACATGAAAAAACAATAGAAATAAATAAAAAGGTCTGGTGTTGATATTAAAAATAAAAAAGGCATATCCTGACCAGGAGCTCCTGGTCAGGATATGCTTCTTTTTATTTTTACATGTACAAGTATAAAGTTTATATTCAAATCTTAATTTTAGATTTTTTTTTTTTGAAATTCTTAGATGAAAATCCTGATATCTTTACATACTGATTTGAGCTGAAATCTTTACATACTGATTTGATACTACTTTTGATTTTTTTTTTTTTTTTGAAGGTAACGTGGATTCCGCTTCGAGGAATAAGCTTGAAAATGCACATCTGCTCTACTGATGGAAATTTTGCCGGGAGGAAATTGATCTAAAGAGAGATTTGACGGGAGAGGCGACCTTTGTCTCTTTAGATCTGCTATACTATCAAGTTGACATCTTCAACTTCTCCTACTGCATCATCTGCTCACAAAACTCTTCGTTTACATTATCTGTGATCGTCTTTTTATATTATAGGCCCTAAATATTTTGGGCCACTTTGCAATGATATACGTCTTGTAACGCCCTACCTCCCCCAAAATGCTTCTAAACGCGATATAACACTCCTTAGAAGACCTTAGCCCTTAACCAGAGTATGGTACAGTCCATCCGGAACCCGACCTTCCTACGATCATATGTGAGAAAAGATCTGAAACCCAATTTGGTTGTTGTTGTTGTCGTGTCCAAAGAAGAGTCTCAGATGTCTCCATGCATCTCCATCACAGCAGCAGCAATATTCAGTATCTTGGGTGTGTAAAGCTGCTGCTCTGGTTCTAAGTCAATTTTCTGCAAGGACTTTACCCAATTTGGTAAAGTCATGTTTAGAATATCATTGAATCTCTCTTTGAAATAATCATGGAGAACCTCCTAATGTTGGCAGTATGTAAATAAAGAGCCATCAAATCCTAAACTACCTGAAAGCTTTGCCTCTATAATTACTTCTGAATTCACTATCGCCACTCTTGATGACTTCAGCGTCCACTAGGATACAGTACAAACCTCTATGGAAACCCCCTGAGTGTCATTATAACCCAACTCTCTGATTGAAAAAAAAAAAAAAAAAAAGAAATGAAAACCAACCAGACGAAAGGTTGAAGGTTACTAAGACCGCCATCTATCGACCGCTCACGGAATTAATTAACAGATCTGATTATATTCCTTCCAAGTCAATTATTGTTTCCAACGTCATTAAATGGGCGATAATTGGGAGAGCTAATGAAATCCCCCTCCCCCCATCATCTCAGCAAACCAAGCACATTATTGAAATACGATTGGCTGACCCTTTACATTTCCACACACACATATGTAACATGGTTGCAACTTGGAAACCAATTTTGTTACTTGGCCATTTGGAATTAGCTAAATGTTGTTTCAATAGCCATTAAACCGTGTAAAATAGATATAGAGAGAGTGTAAGCAACATGACGGAACTCTCTATGTAAGGATATCCTCTTTATAACGAATAAAACATTCTGCCCCTCAACTCTTTGTAACGAAAAACTTTATAATGAGCACATAATGGACGTTAAAATGGAATAATGCGTTTGTTTGAAATTCTGTTTTCGAATCGATAAATCAGCCAGTAAAAGCTTTGATTTGTTACAAAAATCATATATAGAGAAGACTATTTTAAAACAAGAACAGCATTTGATTGGTTCAAAAGATTTAAAGATGGCCAAACTTCCATGAAAGACGACACAAGGTATGGTCGACCAAAAACGGTGATTGTTTCTGAAAATATTGGA
>CP092868.1:19900147-19960476 GCA_030710605.1 Cordylochernes scorpioides
AATTAAAAATGCATATATTGGATAAAATATCATTTATTTTACCAATATTGGATCAAAATGTTATAACAGCTTGATAAAGGTTGGCGTTCAGCCAACTGAAATATTGGTAAAATAAATGGTATTTTGATCCAATATATGCCTTTTTAATTAAAGATTATATATTATAAGGCAATAACGCGCTATATATTCATAAGAAATAAAATTATTAAGCACGGATTTTTTAATTTTCAGATAGAACTTTCTACTGTCTTTGCTGCGATGAAAAAATATTGGGAGGGCCTGGCTCATCAGTGGAGAACCCCTCCAGCGGTTACGATAATCTATCAGACCGCTTTTGAGAGTTCTATTGTGGATACACAAATTATATCTTGTATATTTTTTGTGAACTTTTCAAAAAAATATAGGTATCGCCACCTATCGGAATAAATATCAATCTTTACACAAAATATTATTCATTATTTCAGATGAATCAGTCCTAAGACTGGTGTGGCTCCAAAATCAGGATCCTCCAAGACAATAGATCTATAGCCATATCTTGGTGGTAAGACTTGGTTGTCTTGGTCCAGTTGGACCGTTCATTGAGGATTTTCGTGGGGGGAAATAATGCAGTGTTTTCTCCTTGCCTTCTACAGATAGTCACCATTATCCTAGGTTCATCCACCTTTAGAAGCAGTTCCCAACTTCAAGGATAACTGAGTGTACTCTTCCATATCAGAATGGAGTTGGAGACTTATCCCCCAGTCTCTGCTTGTCCTGGCTTAGCTGCTCTAGGGCGTTGTCCACCCTCCGTCATGTCAAGACACCAGGGAGTTTCCCTTCTTAGGAGATGGGATCTTATAGTAAGGCATTTATTTCCCACAAACAGGAGTTATTTTGAAGGCCAGATATAATTGTACCACATCTAGATTTCTTTTATTCATTATAGAAACTTTCGATATTCCCTCTTTACCTCAATATATTCAACTAGAATTATGTCCTGAAGATACAAGTACATCACACAAGTTGTGTGTGAGTTATTTATTGTATTTTACTACTTCCACTCATGGACAAACTTAAAGAAGTTCTACCTTTTAGCATGTATGTCGGGATTCAGACAATAACTCTGAAAGATATTTAATACAGTGACTATTATTGAAGACACACGAGATAACCAAGTGTGAAATAAATTGCCTCTGTCTCGTTCAAAAAAAAAAAAAAAACAAGACGACCGGAGACATCGAAGACTTTCCACTTCTTTAATTTTTGCCCATGAGTGTATTTGAATTCTTCAAACAACAAATATATATATAAAAAACGTAACCCTACTTTTTTTTTTTAATTCCGAAATTTTCTAAATTTAAAGAAAGGTTAAAAGATTACACGTTTCGGGGTTAGTGGTCCATTTTACAACGTATTTGAAAATAGGCTCCACTCTCTAACACACTTCCCTATCTTTTCACTAATTCAACTCCACTTAACGTAATTGAAGCTACCATCTGATCTTCTAAGTAAAAAGTCTTTTCTTTTAACCGCGTAATGGCTTATAACTTAGAATTAACCCTATATCCTTTAAATTAAAAGACACTCCACGATTTTGCGTGTCATCCTTGCGCAGGGGCCATGCTAATCTTCTCTGTATCGTTCCAATTTTAGTATATGTACCACCGAACAAGCGTGTAAATTAAAAAACACTCCAGCTAGAAAATGTTTTTATTCAACGTTTTGCCAAAAAAACTTTTGTCCACGTCAGAGAAAAATAGACAATTAAAGCATTTATCAAGGCGTTATAAATGTATTTAAAGAACTGTGAATGCCGGCCAGACAACCTCTATTTTCAATATGATCCTATGCCAGAGATCGGCAAACTTTTGAAACGAAAGAGTCAAAAATAACAATTTACAAAATTTCAAGGTTTTTAAAGAGCCACAGCATTTTTTTTTCATGCCAACAATAAATAGTACTCACATAAATAATATTTACATATGGAACTATATAAAGAACCGCAGCTTCACATTCAAAGAGCCGCATGTGACTCGCAAGCCACAGTTTGCCGACCTCTGGTCTACTATACCTATGATATTGTAGTGTGGAAAATTAGTCGTTGGTTATTCAAGGATATAAAAGGTTTCATGAATTGCGTCAGTACGACTAGATGACAATTACTATACATCTAACCCCCGATTTACACGGTAGATACGTTCCTGAGAAAAACGTGTAAATCGGGGGATAGGTGTACGCAGAAATAAAATGCATTGACAGGTTAAAATATGTAGTCAGCACATAAGCTCGAGATTCCTCGTGAGATGTGTACACAGCGCATGTGTTCAATCACAGTAGCCTTTAGTATAGTGCGATAAAAACAAACAAAAAAAAAACTTATTTGGAAAACCGTGTAAAAAAGTACCGTGTAAATAGGGGGATAGGTGTATAATTATTTATTTATTTACAACTATATAGAGAACATAGAGAAGACTAAGGTATTCGACATATAATAAATTCTGACGAGCGCCAAAAAGGCGAAACGCGTTCGTGGATAGCTTTTCTTGATTTATCAAGAAATTGGGTTGGCCAAATATCAGGGAACAGGCTAAATCAATGAATAGTTGATTTCTGTTCCACCAGATAGCGCTCTGCCTTCTGAAAAGCACATGTGCTCCTGGTCAGGAGAGAGAGAGAGAGAGAGAGATATGCCTACTTTGTTTTTAATATAATAAATTATTAAATTTTATTACTTCGCCACAATATTATTAAATGGATATGATAATGGTGGTAAATGATCATTATAATTATCATCGTTTTTTACAATTATATATGCAAAATAGGGGGACTATATGCAGTAATAATATATGAAAAGCTTACCTATTTTTAAGGTCATCCTTATTGATAAGGGACCATGTTAGTCGTCTCTTAGGATGTAGCGAACAAATTTTTGTTTACCATTACTATATTGTGATAATAGAAAAGAACATAAAGGAGATTCTTGTGTAGTACACGTTTATTCCGCTTGACAGTAAGTGTCATTTTTTTTACTTATCCCAAGTACACGTAATACAGGCCATGATAATCATAGTGGGTAGTTAGTGACCGCTTTTACTGTAAGTGTACTTCTACGGTGTATTTGAAGTGTATTTCTATTACTGTCCTCAAATCTTATATCCATATTCATTTTGTAATATACCTTATAATATTATTATAATATACTCTGTTTAATTAATTTATTTTTGATTGTTTGGATTTGGCAGCACTGTAATTATTGTTGTTGTTATGAATCTATTTAAAAAGTGTACGTTTGACATTAAAAATATATATAATAAAAATTAGTTTATTAATTTAATAAAGCATATTTATTTATTTAATCGAAGAGAGAGGAACATTACAAAAATGGCGCAGCCGACAGGATCGATCATTCTGCATTTTAAGAATAAAAAGGTAATTGGCTATAGCTTTAACCCTGATGCTAACGTTCTATCTATCCCTGAAGAATTTCAATTGCCCATTTATCACGAGCTCGTGTTTAAATGTGGAAAGAATCTAACTTCTTACTATTTAGAAAAGGATTCTAATAGATTTGTTAAAGTTCCATCAAAAATAATTGAAATATACAAAAATCGATCATTTGAAGATTTACAAATTTGCGTAATGGATGAGGAGGAATTAGATGCAAAATCTCTATTAACAGAAGACACTTTTAGCAAATTGATAACTACTGTAGCAGAACAACAAAAACTAGTTAATTCTTTAGTTCAAAATTTAAGTTTAAACCAGCATGAATATGCACCAAGACATGTCGAAATGAAAGCGCCTGATTTCTCCGGTAATAACTTAGATCCAGCCACTTGGATAACCCTATATGAAAATGTCTGTGCAAATAATGGTTGGGTAAAAGATCAATCCAAAATATATGGTATGAGAAACTACCTAGGGGGAACTGCACAATTGTGGTTCGATAGCAGACTTGCTGATGAATGCAACTTTAGCTGGGAAACATGGAAAGAAGATTTTGTATCCTCATTTGGGGATAACCCCATAGACAAATATGATAGGACGTTCAAGTGGAGATATCGAGGCGGCTCTCTGATCGATTACTTCCACCAAAAACAAAGGAAAATGCGATTAGGGATGCCCGGCTTAAGTGAAAAGCTATTGATAATTGGAGTGATTCACGGGCTACCCCCAGATATGCAGAATCAGTTGTCCACTGTGAAAATCGAAAACAAAGAGACTCTTCTTCAGCTGCTGAAAAATATCCGTCCCAGTTTGGAGAAAAACCTTTTGAACCCAAGCCCTACCAGACAACTGGCAACACGGTGGTCAAGAAGCCAGCCTATTTTACCAAACTTGATCAAATTGAGGAGGCATCACAGACAATGAACCATCAGAATAATTCTGTGTCTTCTCTTCAAAAAAACTAAATTTAGAGGGTTGTTCGATCCCGATGACAAAATCGATCATATTTTTGTCTTGCAAAAGTCCCGATTCTATGTTGCCCGTTATTATAAATGGTGTAAAACTTGTTGCTTTCTTGGATCCAGGTTCTTCTATCAATCTAATGAGAAGAGACCTTTTGGCCAAATATAAATGGAAAAGTTATCCATCAGAGACCACGATAACAACGATTGACGAAAGCCATGTCCGAGCAACTGAGAATATTGAGGTGGAACTTCAGGTTGACGATCAACAGAGAATGATGACGGCGACAATATTGAGGGAGATGCCATTCGAACTGTTAATAGGAAAGCCCACCATGAGGGATCTCCGAATTCAATGGAACTTTGGGACTGATGAGATTAAGTGCTTGTCTTTGCGGTCAAAAGAAGTTATTTTTACCAGTGATGACCTGATCACTATATTCCCCAAGCTTTGCAATGTCTCCAAAAAGGAATTTCCATTGCACGAGATCGACTTTCTATTGAAGCCCAATAATAACATCGTGGCGTGTAAACCTTACCCTATGTCAGATCACAAGAGAGCATGGACTGCTGGAAAAATCAAGGAGATGCTAGATGGGGATATTATTACTCCTTCTACTTCTGAGATCACCTTGTATTCTAGTTCCTAAAACGGACTCGTCCTACCGACTCTGTATTGACTATCGACAGTTGAATAAAGAGACTTTTTTGGACCCTTTTCCTTTTCCTAGAATCGACTCAATCATTAATAAATTTGGGGGTTGTCGATACTTTACAAAAAATGATTTGAAGGATGGGTTTTGGCAAGTCGGTCTAACTAAAGCCACGAGAAAGTTCTCTGCTTTTGTAACACCTGATGGACTTTATGAGTTTAAGAGACTACCGTTCGGGTGGAAAAATTCACCTCCTAGATTTCAAAGGGTTATGAGCGAGATGTTGGCTGATTTATTGGAACTCAGAGTGGTTGTTTACATTGACGACATTTGTTGTGGCGCCCCAACCCTTGAAGAATGTGCTTCCCTCACCTACAAAGTTCTCAATAGACTGAATCAATATAATATGACAGTGAATTTGGGCAAGTGCCAAATTTGTGTATCTGAGGTGGAACTTTTAGGTAGAATTATCAACGGTAACTCGAAGCAAATGAAGGAGGAAGTAATCGAAAAGGCTAAACTCATGAAACGCCCATATAATCTTAAGTCACTACAATGTTTTACTGGATTTACAGGTCATTTTCGGGCCTATATACCAAACTATGCCACGATAGTTCGACCGTTGGACAACCTGAAGAAAAAAGATTCTAGTTTTATGTGGTCTGATAAATGTGAAGAGGCCTATTTAAAACTTATTGATATCATCACGTCAAAACCAATACTGGCAATCCCGGATGAGTCATTGCCTTATGAAATGTCAACAGATGCTTCATATTATGGAACAGGGGCTATTCTATACCAGAGAGACGTGAATAAAAGGAAATCACTTCAACTCAGAGTGATTAGTTATTATTCATATACATTTTCCAAGGCTGAACAAAATTATTCCATCACCGAAAAAGAATGCCTTGCTGTGTTGAAGGCTGTCAAACACTTCAGATGGTATTTGGAAGGCAAGTCTTTTGTTGTCCACACGGATCATCGCGCATTGACACAGCTACTTTCCTGTGGCCATCTCCGGGATCGACTTGCGAGGTGGCAGCTGTTTCTGAGTTCATTCGAAATGAGAGTGAACCACCGTTCTGGCAGGGAGCTCAGCGATGCCGACGCGCTGTCTAGATTGGCTGTAGAAACACCAAATTCCAGCGATCAAACCGTACTGTTTGTTAAACATCAGAGTATTCCTTTAAAATTAGAAGATCACGGGAAATATTTTGTCCCTCACGAACATCGAACTTCAATTTTATCTATGTACCATGATGATCCCTTATCAGGAGGACATTCGGGGTTTTGGAGGACATATTATAAAATGAAGCAACGCTTTGTTTGGCCTGGTATGAAGAATGACATAAGGAAATATGTATCTTCTTGTCCTATCTGTCAAAGGGTCAAGTTCAAGTATAAGAGCCTTCCTTCAAAGATGAGTTTGCCCCATCAATCAAGGGTACCTTTCCATACTGTACATGTAGATTTCGCCGAGGCTCCTTCTAACATCAAGGATAAGAATTCAAAATTTTTACTAATTATTGACGAGGCTACTAGGGTAGTTCAAGCAAAGGCAATGAAACAACATGGCCGTGCTCTAATAAAATATTTCAACGAACATGAGGATCTGAAATCAGTGAGAACTATAGTCTCCGATCAAGGGAGATCATTTGTGTATGGAGAATTCCCTAGGTGGGCAACCTCCAAAGACATCCGATTAATAACTACTTCTCCTTATCACCCTGCAGGAAATGGTTTAGCGGAACGAGCTATACGAGATATAAAGACCTTTCTCTCGTGCTATCCTTACTTCAAGGGTGGATGGAAAAATGCCTTAGAAGCGGCAGTACGCTACCATAATAGATCCTACAACTCCTACCTGGGTTGCTCCCCTTTATTCAAACTTACAAAAACTTCCCCTGTTTTACCTGCCGATAAAGAGCTTAATCTTCACTGTCCCCTTTATGAAACAGAAAAAAAGTCAAATTGAGCAAAACCTCTACCGACAAAGAACAAAGTTTTATTTTAACAGTCGTAAGAAGGCCCTGCCACCAGAGATGAATATCGACGATTATATTTTGGTAAGACATCAGAAGGTTGGAAAGGAATGGAAGCTATCTGGTCCGCATCGAGTGACAAGGGTAACCAAAATGGATGGCCACCCCAAATATGTTGAATATGAGTCTGATGATAAAACTCCAAGAACGGCTCACATCTCCAATATCCAACCTTATCTGCATCGACATCCCAGGAGGGATGAAGTTGCATGAAGTCGGGGGAGTTGTAATATACCTTATAATATTATTATAATATACTCTGTTTAATTAATTTATTTTTGATTGTTTGGATTTGGCAGCACTGTAATTATTGTTGTTGTTATGAATCTATTTAAAAAGTGTACGTTTGACATTAAAAATATATATAATAAAAATTAGTTTATTAATTTAATAAAGCATATTTATTTATTTAATCGAAGAGAGAGGAACATTACACATTTAAAATACCTTTTCCAAGAGTTCAGTTCCAGTATAAAGGAATACAGCCCAATACAATATAACAGCGATATGGTAGATTAAACGGGCGAAACCGCTGGAAGGATTCACCACTGATGAGCCAGGCCTTCCCATTATTTTATCATTGCAATAAGGGAAGTAGAAATTTTTCAATTAAAAAAAAGTAGGCGCCAAAATTAGTTTTATTTTTTTTTATACCTACATATCCAACGCCCGTTGAAGAACGATGTCATACGAAAGCTAGCGGAGTATTCTACACAAGAAGCTCTTTTTGTACTTTCTATTAACGCAATATTAGTCTTCTTTTGTTTCTTTCCATTTTTCTTCTTTCGTTACCATGTAAACGAAAGATACCATGTAGAATTCACATATGGGATAACTAACCTTGAAATACTTTCATTAGATAATACTTGCTTCCGGGGTCGGTGGATGAGTGATATAGGCTGTCGATTTTGACAGTTACAACCTGGGATCAATTCCCGCATTGGACACTTTTTTTTATTTTTAAAGAAAAAAAAATGCTTCAATTGCGCCCCGTTTCTTACAAAAGTCCAACACTACCAGTAAGTGCAAATAACCAAACGGAGCTCTGGCATATTTGTAAGTGTAAAACGACATTTGAAAATTATCCCGCATGTGTTTCTTTTCAACGAAAAATCAAAATTTATTTTAAAGGAGAAATAAGGATTATTTCTAACCGTTTTATTTTTCCGTTTATCATTATTGCTCTTCACAATTCACCTTTCATACCTCATCTCTAAGGTTAGAAATAATCATTATTTCTCCTTAAAATAAATTTTGATTTTTCGTTGAAAAGAAACACATGCCGGATAATTTTCAAATGTCGTTTTACAATTACAAGCCGCATTATATTATATTGTATTATAAATTATTTTGTGTATAATATATTTGTAAGTGTGAAAATAGAACCGCTTTCTACATATGTAGGCATAAGAAAAACTTATTTTGACGCGTATATTTATTATTAAAATAAAACAATTTCTACTTCTCTTACTGCAATGATAAAATAATGGGAGGGCCTGGTTCTTTAGTGGTGAATCCTCACAGCGGTTTTGTTAGTTTAATCTACCGCTGTTATATTGTATTGGGCTGTATTCCTTTATACTGAAGCTGAACTCTTGTATAGGGTATTTTAAATGAACTATGGATATAATTTAGAAAGAGGGGATCATACATCATGAAGAAGGGCTTGCCCGAAAGCTTCCTTTAATCGCGTTAATAAAAAAAGAGTTGCGGCGATATATGATCCCCTCTTTCTAAATTGTCGAAATCCGCAATCCGTTTACCATGAATATGGATATAATATTTGAGGACAGTAGTAGAAATAAACTTCAAATACACCGTGGAAGTACACTTACAGTAAAAAGAGGTCACTAACTACCCACTATGACCTGTACTAGGTATAAGTAAAAAAATGACACTTACTGTCAGCTCCTGGATATGAGGTTAGACAAATAGAAAACACCACTGGGGAAGGTGACCTTCTTGATTTCTGTCAAAATACAGCCTATTCTCAATTTAAAATTTTAGAGTTATAAATTCCTAATTAAGATGAAAATTAAACCATCCAGAGATGCGTTTTTAATTAGATACACAAGATATTAATTTATTGAATTATAAATTTTTAATAAGACAAAAATGTAAGCAAAAAAAAATAATTAAAATATATCTAAAAACATCTAAACATTCTATTATTAATTTAGATTCCAAACAAACGTCGATTTTTGACTAATTTTGTTTCATTTGACTGATATATGAAGAGCTTAAATTGACTTGTTCCATTATATGTATGTTCCATATGTAAATACCTGTTTTTTTCCTCCTTTCGCTCTCCACTTCTCCCATCCATATTTCCAAATCCACATTCTTATTTTCCATAGGATAATTCAAATAATAATCTGTATATATTTACCATGTGTATATAATCTTTCTCCATTTTTACCCCTTTGTATATTTCCCACTTTCATAGGTTTCCCCGTCTTGTAACCCCAAGGAGAATCCTCTGTAAGACCTGTGTGTCTTAATAAAGGTTTTTGTGTGTGTGTGACAATTTTGACAATTAAACAATATTTATTGTCATCTTAGACAATATTACATCTCACATGAGAGAGAGAGGAAGAGAAGAAATTTACAAGAGGGACAAAGGTAGGAGTCCGCGGCGCTGGAGAGTCCTGGACCAGGCGATGAGCGGGTCCTCCACCGCTTCTCCGAGCCCAACCTGGACAAAGCAGCGATAGATTCGCAACTTTGCCGAGGCCAGGATGGAAAGGGCGTCGTCCTCAAGGCCGGACCCGCCGAAGATCCAAGCCTGCAGGTCAGGGGGCCGCCCTATGATGTTGAAGGCCTCTCTAATTAGAGGCCTGATGGAGGGACAGCACCAGTAACGGTGGCTGAGGGAGCGGTCGATGGACCCGCAGGCAGGACAGGAGGGGCCGACCGAGGCAGGATGGGCCGGATGGGGGAGGGCGTGGAGGGCCAACTTGAGGGCCGCGTCAGCCTCGTGGCCCGAGTAGGCGCAACGCCGCAGTGAGGCCCAGTCGATCCTGGATGGTGGATTGATGGTGAGCGTCCATCTCGCCAGGAATCTGGAGATGGGCGTGGCGGCGAGGCGCGGGCGATCCAGGGCCCGTCGGGCTGAGCGGGTCGTGAGGCCGTTGAGGAACGGCGTAGCCGTCCCCCGCAGCACCACGGCCGCAGCTAAGGAGCTAGATGAGGGCGTAGACTCCGCCCCGAAGCCCACGGCGTTCTCGGAGGTCAGCCTCCGGCAGAAGGCGCCCAGGGTCGCGGCGTCAGCCAGGGCCGAGCGCGTTGGGCGGGCGATGAGATTTTCCTCCACGATGAGATCCCGGACTCGGGCTCCGCGCCAGCGGGCAGGGGCCAGGAGGTCGGGAGGGCGGAGGAACCGGCAGCCGCCGATGATGGGGAGGTCCAGCAGCTGAGCCGTGGGGACCGCCCGGTGGTTGAGGCCCAGGATGTTGGAGGCCTCCTCCCATAGCTTCAGCAACCGGAGACGGCGGGGCTGGAGACGGGTGCCGTCCGGTGGAGGGTGGATCCAGGCTTCCCCGCTGTTGCCGCCGACCAGCCAGCTGAAGGCATTTCTGCCCCCGCGGAGCGCGATCTGCACCCCCTTGAGGCAGGCGAGCTGGAGCTGGGTCGCGAGGTCGAGGAGGCCGAGGCCTCCAATGGCAACTGGCCTCGCCATGACATCGGCGGGAAGCCACGCCGTGTGGTCCTGTCCCCAGACGAATCTCGCCAGTCGGGCCTGCAACTTGGCGATGGTCGGGGGTGATGGTAGGTAGCCATGCAGGTGGTGCTGGATGACAGAGCCCACCAGCGTGTTCGCCGCTCTTGCTCGTCCGACGAGGGAGAGGCCGCGGGTGAAGGGCGTCCATTTGCGGCATGCAGTCTCCAGGAGGGCCAGGAGATGCTGCTCCCGGTGGGCGACGGTGCTCCTGGGGGCGATGTCGAGCCCGAGGACCCTGATGGAGGTGGTCGACCAGGAGGCGCCGAGAGG
Organism: Cordylochernes scorpioides; assembly: GCA_030710605.1. Lineage (NCBI taxonomy): Eukaryota > Metazoa > Arthropoda > Arachnida > Pseudoscorpiones > Chernetidae > Cordylochernes > Cordylochernes scorpioides. The sequence continues at coordinate 19,911,222 of CP092868.1, forward strand.
GGAGTCGCCGCGGTTGCGCCAGGCGCCGCACCAGAGGCCAGCGCTCTTCCGGAGGTTCACGCCGATTCCGGAGGCCTGCCTGTAATCTTCGAAGACGGTCGCCACCCGCTCGAAGTCTCCGTCGCGATGGAATAGGAGGACGATGTCGTCGGCGTAGGCGATGACATTGCCCACGCCGAGGGTCAACTCCAGGCGACGTAGCAGCGGCCCCGTGGCGATGCTGAAGAGTGCGGCGCTTACGGCGCAACCCTGCCTGAGGCCGTTGAGAAGGGGGAAGGCTGTTGTATGAAAGCCTCCGACCCGGATGGTGGCGTCCGCCCCGGCGTAGAGGATGTTAATCCAGGCCACGAAGGCCGGCGGGAGGCGGAGGGATGTTAGCAGGGACTCCAGGAAGCCGCGGTCCAATGAGTCAAAGGCGGACTCTAGGTCGACGCCCATGACGGCCAGCGGCGAGCCCAGGGCGGTGGCTTCCTCGATGGCGTCGGTCACCATGGCGATGTTCCATGACGGGGATCTCCCGGGGACGGCGTAGGTCTGACATTCCGGCACAAGGGTCCGCAGGTGGGGCTTGAGGCGCCGGTGAAGGATGGCGGCCAGGACCCTGTAGTCGGCCGAGGGCAGCGCGACGGGCCTGTAGCCATCAAGGCCGCGACCTCCGCGGGCCTTGGGCACGAGGCAGATGGAGCTGCGCCGCGTCGACGGAGGCAGGGCACCGCGGAGCCGTGATGCCGCGAACACCCGGGCCAGAGCTTCCGCGAAGAAGTCCTCGCTGAAGGCGACGAGGAGCTCGCACGGCAAGCCATCCCAGCCGGGGGCCTTTCCGCGAGGGAGGTGTTCGATAGCGTTGGCGATCTCGCTGGGGCTGATGTCCGGCCGGTGAAGCGGGTCCTCCTCACTCAGCTCGCGGGTGGTGGTGGGCGCGCTGCTGGCGATGAAGGCAGCTCCCGCAGCTGGATCGCTGGTGGGACGGGCGAAGCGGGGCTGGAAGGTCGCGAATGCCCTCCGCCGAAGCTCGGGGCCCTCGATGATGTTATTCTGCTCGTCCCTGATGACGCTGACCGGGCGTCGGAGGCGGATGGCGCGTGCTAGGTCCGGCAGCGATGGGTAGTCGGCCCGGATGGAGGAGGCCTCGAGCTGCGCCGCGATGTAACGTCTCGCCCTGTAGACGTAGCTGTCGTTGGCAGCGTGGCGTGGGTCGTGCAGGGATCTGGCCTCCGCCAGCAGCCCCGCCTTGATGGAGGTCCACCTATCCCAGAAGGTCCCGTCGTCGTCATCGTGCGCTGTGTCTTCCTCCAACTCCCGGATGTAGCCAGCCAGATGTTCGAGAGCAAGGCCCGAGCGGAGCATCGCGGCCAAGCGGGGCTGGGTGGGGGAGGAGACGGCGGTGGTGGGCGGGCCCACCTGGAGCAGCACGAGGCGGTGGTCCGAGAGGTGGTAGTGGCTGGTCGCGTAGATGGACACGCGATCCAGGACTCCAGCAGGGACGAGGATCCGGTCCAGGCGGTTGGATTCGACTTGGTCGCCGTGCATGGAGACTCTGGTGGGCAGGTGGGCGGCGTCGAACTGGGTGGCCACGTCGACCAGCGCGGCCAGGTCCAGAAGAGCGGCGAGGGCATCCGATGATGATGATGATGAGGGGCCCCGATCCCTGATGTTAAAGTCGCCGATGATCCAACAGGCCCCCTCCTCTTCCTGTGCCGCTGTCGCCGCCAGGAGCTCCAGTTGTCGGTTTCTCTCCCGGGGTTCATGCGCCAGATGAACGGCGATGGCCGTCATTTCCTCGCCGTGGACATCTATTGTTGCCAAGGCGATGTGGCCCGGCCACAGGATACGCTGTTGTAGCACGGCTACGCCTGGTCCGAAGACGCAGGCGAGTCCAGATCCCGAGATGGCTACGGGATGGGCCAACACAACAGCGCCGTAGCCGAGGCAGAGGTCTTGGCCGCTGCCCAGATGAAATGCATTTGTCTCCTGGACAAACGCGATGTCCACGTGATGTTGCCTGAGTAAATGACAAAGGGCAAGGCTCCTCCCCCGAGTGGCGAGCCCTCGCGCGTTGATGGTGGCGACGCGGTAACTCATTGGGGCCGTCCTTCACGCAGCACCTTCCTGGTCTTCTGGAGGGTTTTGCGGATGGTGGAGTTGGAGTCTGGGCACAAGGCCTTGATGGTTTCGTGCAGTTTTTCGAGGGCGGTGAACTGTTCCTTTGTTAGCGTGGGCGCTCGCCTCTTCATGGTGGTCTCAGAGGTGAGGAGCTTCTGAGCCTCCTCGCAGTTCAGGTCGGGCAGCTTGTCCCAGTCGATGGAGGGGTTGGGGGACTTCCCGAGGTGCTCCAGCAGCTGTTCGAGTGCGGCCTTTCCCCGGGCAGGCGTGGCGGGAGGTGAGGACAGCTTCTCCACCGAAATCTCCTGGTCGAGCGGAGGGATGCGAGGCTCGGGGGGCCGCAGGGCAGCCAGGGGAGCAGGGTGGGCAGCAGGGGCGGGGTGGGTGAGATCCATCTGTTCGGCAGGCTGGTGTGCCGAGGGGATCGCCTGAGCCTCGGCCGAAGTCTTCGCCGGTTGGACAGGGGACGCCGGTGTTGCGGGCGCAGGTGCCGGCTTCCTTGGTCGCTGAGGAGGAGGGAGGGGGGGCCTTGCGTCGGTGGGAGACGCTGCTTGCCTGGGGCTGCCGTTCCCTTGCCTGGCGAGCGCTGGGCAGTTGGCTCTGCGGTGGCCCTGTTTACCGCATTTGGAACACTTGATTCCAAAGGAGAGGAAGGCCGACAGGGTGTCTCCCTTGGAGTGGATGGTCAGACGGGTGGGCAGCGTCTCCAGCCTTACGCCCTCGCGGAGCAGGATGAACGCCTCCCGGCGGCCGTCGGTGAAGGTGAACTCGCCCATTTTGACCAGGATGGGGGCGATGGAGGTGACGTTCCCAAATTGGCCCAGGGCGGTCACGATGGTGCTGTCCTCAACAAAGCCGGGCAGGTTGGCCACGACTATGCGCTCCGCCCTTTTGCGGAAGGGGAAGACCCTGAGGGACGTACCCTCGATTTCCAGGCCGTCCGCGACCAGACGGTTCGCAAGTTCCTTGTCCGCAAGACCCACGATGAAGTGGCCGTTCATGCGATGGAACTGCATGATGCTCTTTGGCCCCCCGAGTAGCGTGCTCATGGCCTTGAGGTAGGAGTAGTCCGGGATGTCTGGGCACAGCTCCACGAAGACGTAATTCTCATGGTTGGTATTGGCCTGCCTCGCCCTGGCGTCGGCGATGTTGGCGCGCGTCGCCTTGATTTCCTGGGGCGACATTGACCTCGGCCCTGTTGTCCGCTTCTGCTGCTGGGGGCCGCGTTTCTCAGCAGGCCTGCTTGCCTGCTTTGCGGCCTGCTCAGGTGTTGAAGAGAGGCGCCTTTTCTTGCTCTTCACAACGGTGTAGTCGTCGTTGGCGTCGACCTCCGCCATCTCGCTGTCGGCCCAGTTGAGCGAGGCCGGGTTGGCTAAATTCTCGCTGGAAGAAGCAGCAGTCGGCGGCGCCGTGACGTCACCCCGCGCGGCAGCCAGCGTTCCATGCGCCTCGCGCGCCGGCGGGCTTGCATGTGTTCGATATTCCATAGAAAATTCTAGAGAAGAATTCTCTATGATTCCTTTTTTCGGCGATAACTCCTCGCCTGGTTGAGATCCAGTGCTGGGCCTTTCAGGCACTTGTTCAGCGGATCGAGAGGGTTCTTCTGGTACCAAACTCGTGATGGTAAGCGCCTTTTACACACACTCCAGAGGCGAAAATGGCGGAGCCCGCAAAAGCGTGGCCGCACGCTCGAGTGTGTGTGTGTGTGTGTGACTGATATATGAAACCTCGATAGTTTTTACTATTATTTATGTTTATATATTTATATTATTATATTTTGTAGCAAATAAATTTACTGGCAATGTGTTTCTTTTAAATCATATCATCAAATATTACATCAATATCATCAAATATTATTGAAAAGAAACACATTTCCAGTAAATTTATTTGTTACAAATTTTAACGATAGATGGCAATTGAATATATAAATTATTTATATTTAATTAAAAAGGCATATATTGGATATCAAAATATCATTTATTTTACCAATATTTCAGTTGGCTGAACGCCAACCTTTATCAAGGTGTTACAGTGGTACCTCGACATACGAGTTTAATTCGTTCCGCAACCTTGCTCGTATCTTGAATTACTCGTATCTCGAAGCAAATTTCCCCATACAAAACAATTGAACTACCATTAATCCGTTCCAACTTCCAAAATGTCACCCCAGTTATTTTTGTTACGTGGTTTTAAAAAATAAAAACGTATTTATAAATATCAGATATTTATTGCACAAAAACAAAAACAGAATGTAAAGAAATAAATTTGAAATCCTCACTGGTCTTTGCCTTTTTCGCTACATTTTTCTCGCTTTCACCTGTAGGCCGTTTAGAAAAAAACATGCCCAAGGAGGTTTGTTTCTTCCTCCCTCTCAGAATGTTCCGGAAATGAGTTAGGCAAGTGTCATTATAAAGGTCAGATGCACGACCTGTTGCAACTTTTTCTGGGTGTTTTTTTTTTCCACGAACTGTGAAACTCTCTCCCACATTCCTAAGATCTCCTTTATCTCACTTGTAGAAATTTCACGTTTTAATTCAATACTCATCATCTTTTTCTTAGCACTTGACTTTTTACAAACTTTCTTCCGAACCACGGTTATAAAAATAAATGAACTAAAACTGTAAATGTAAACGCAACACAAAACACAACTTATCACAGCGGAAGCACGCTGCTAACTGATCGTGATGGCGCGACTGCGTCTTACTACCGAACCGAACTCGTATCTCGAATTTCGCTCGTAAGTAAAAGCAAAAAATCACTTGCTCGTCGGCTCGTATCTCGAAAAACTCGTATGTTGGGGCGCTCGTATGTCGAGGTACCACTGTATAACATTTTAAAGTGTGTCAACAACCTTTAAAACTTAACTTTAAAATGTTATAACACCTTGATAAAGGTTGGCGTTCAGCCAACTGAAATATTGGTAAAATAAATGATATTTTGATCCAACATATGCCTTTTTAATTAAAGATTTATCTATGGATTGCTCTATTTTCAAAATTATTTATATATATTATATAAAATAAGATTTTAATAACTTCGACTTTCTATCAACAGTTATGTGTGTTATTTGGGTATGTGTTAATTATATATAAAGTTAAACCTGTCTATAGCGCCCCCTCTTGGGACTCACCAAAATAGGGTGCTATAGAGAGGGGATGCTATAGACAGGTCACTTTTAATGTAAATCGCATCGTACTACGTATTGAAAATCGGGCGCTATAGAGAGGAAGGCGCTATTTAGAAGGGGTGCTATAGACAGGTTTAACTGTATATATTATAGCGTTTTTTACTATTAATAATAGTTATGATTAATAGTAATCATAATAATATATATTTTTTTAAATGGGAAACTTATTACAGTTCAAGTTACTTTCAAGTTGTGCAATAAATTTATAAAAAGAGGAGCTCTGAAAGAAGAAAGAAGAACCCTTATGCTCAAAACTGGGCAACTCTGTGCTTCACTTCCATCAATAATTGACAATATGACCCAGAATAAGTATATTGCTACGGCGTTTTATGGTTTCCACAAGTCCATATCTCAGAAGAAGGCCAAGTGATACTCACTCCTCACTTTCTTACTGCTACTCTTTTTGTGTTGATTTCTTGCTTCCCTCTTTCTTCTTCTTCTTATTATTTTTTTCCTTTTCTTGTTTTTTTTTTTTTTTTTTTCTTTCTCTTTTTACTCTGTATATATCGCTATTTCCGTTGTCTCACTGCTTTGTTCTTATGTATACCTCTGGTGAATCCTGTATAGGGTCAGTGACCCTAAATAAAGGCTTTTTTGTTGTTGTTGTTGTATAAAAAGAGGAAGCAATCCCTCGAAATATTTCGAGAAACAATTTTCCTTTCACAGATCCAGGTTCGCTTTATATATATATACAGATAAACCTGTCTATAGCGCCCCTTCTTGGGACTCACCAAAATAGGGTGCTATAGAGAGGGGGTGCTATAGACAGGTCATTTTTAATGTAAAATGTTTACATTTTAATGTTTAAAATCGGGCACTATAGAGAGGAAGGCGCTATTTAGAGGGGGCGCTATAGACAGGTTTAACTGTATATATTGCCACGTGGAAAATTAGAGAAGACCAACTTCGGGATGAGACAACAATTTATTTCAGGCAAGAACAAACTATGAGTGATAAACAAAAGATAAGCAAAAAGAGGGAAGTGTACAGAGTATAGCAAAATATAAACATAAAGAATAATACTCTGCTAATAAAATAATAAATACTTTGTTACAATATATATTGAAGCTTAATTTCAAAATTTTATTTTGAATTACAAAACCTGTAAAATTTCATTAATAAAAAAAGATAGCCTAGTAGTTAATAAAAATTAAAACTAAAATCAATTATCTTAATTTACTAGACCAGAGGTCGGCAAACTACGGCTTGCGAGTCACATGCGGTTCTTTGGATGTGAAGCTATATAGTTCCATATGTAAATATTATTTATACAAGTACTATTTATTGTTGGCAAGAAAAAAGTTTTGTGGCTCTTTAAAAACTTTGAAATTTTGTAAATTGTTATTTTTGACTCTTCTGACTCAAAAGTTTGCCAACTCTGTACTAGACGAATTCTACGAACGGATCAAAACCGCGAAAGCCCATCTCCAAAGTTTTATTAAAGTTTTTTTTTTTTTACCATATGAAAATAAGTTTTAGTAAAATTATATGATCATAACCATATAATATGATCAGCACCATAATAATAATTATTATTATCACTATTAATACTGCGTAACAATACTTTGTATTTATTCATTTATGTAAAATATTTAATTATACACTATAATATAATGCGACTTGTGATTGTAAAACGACATTTGAAAATTATCCCGCAAGTGTTTCCTTTCGACGAAAACTCAAAATATATATTTTTTAAGGAGAAATAACGATTATTTCCAACCTTAGGAATGAGGTATGAAAGGATGAATTGTGAAGAGTAATGATAAACGGAAAAATAATTTTATACCTCATTCCTAAGGTTGGAAATAATCGTTATTTCTCCTTAAAAAATAAATTTAGATTTTTCGTTGAAAGGAAACACTTGCGATATAATTTTTTAATTATTCTTTGATTTTTCTTCATATAGTTAGGCAGTCGGCAACACTGTATTATTATTTTTTTTTTTTGTAATTTTGCATAAATTTGTTTTGTTCAAATCTAAAAGCTTGAAGGATGAGTTTCTTTTGCAAATAAATTTATTTCGAGCTTTCGGGCAACGCCCTTCTACAGGAAAATTAAAAATAAAGTAAATTAAATTATATTACACTGAGATTAAGCGAGGCAAATGTATAACAAACTATATAAAATAAATATCAGAAACAAACACACGTGAGACTACTCGTGCGTCAGATACATATGAATAAATCAATATCTATTTATTTTATATAGTTTGTTATACATTTGCCTCGCTTAATCTCAGTGTAATATAATTTAATTTACTTTATTTTTAATTTTCCTGTAGAAGGGCGTTGCCCGAAAGCTCGAAATAAATTTATTTACAAAAGAAACTCATCCCTCAAGCTTTTAGATTTGAACATTCTATTAAGGGATTAGCCTATTAATTAAAATAAATTTGTTTTGTTTATATATTTTGATTAACCTTATTGTAATTAAATATTAAAACACAAAGTACTATCTCTGGTATTTCTAAATAAGAAACGTTACAAATACCCTCATCTATACCTTCATTAACAGATGAATTGTCGGTTTAGATTCTCTATATAAAACCTAGTTAAGCCTTCCTTCCTCTCTATAGCTATTTATATAAAACCCCATATAAATAGACCAAGTAATTCTCTAAGGTTTTATTAAAAGATCACATTTATCATTATTATATCCATCATCTTTATCTCCGCCGGGAGTTTTCGCCCCCACATAAACAGACTGATTGAATTTGACATTGAAAGATTCTGAGTACATTTCCCCCCAAATACCCACCCAATAATAATAATAATAAATAATAATTAGAAAGATTTTTATTAAATTTACAAATATATTCTCACAATGAGTATCTTTTTTTTATTTTAAAAAACGCTAGCTTTCAAGCGTTAATCGCTATTCAACGGGCTTACTATAATATCGACTTTATCCTACCAGAAATATTTACAAAAACAAACGCGCGCTGCGTTTTTTAAATAAAAAAGAAACTCATTGTGAGAATATATTAGTAATTTTAATACTTTTTTCACAATTTTATCATGAATAGAAAGATTTTTGAAAATAAATTTTAGGAAATCATTTTTCAATTTAAATATTTTAAAAATCTAATCATATATATAGACTATATTCGAACACATTTAAACACATTTATATATATAAAACAACAAAAAGTTGAAAATTCGAAACTATTATAGACGCGAAAGATTATTTTAAAAAATTAAAACAATTTTTACTGCCCTTACTGCAATGGAAAAATTAATGGGAGTGCCTTGCTCATCAGTGGTGGACCCTCCCAGCGGTTTCTCCAATTAATCACCACTGATGAGCCAAGCCCTCCCATTAATTTTTCCATTGCAGTAAGGGCAGTAGAAATTGTTTAATTTTTGAAAGAATCATACACGTCTATAATAGTTTCGAATTTTGATAACAGATGGCGCGCAATGCATCATAATATAAAGCTGCGGCAGAATGATATTCATGGCCCACCTGTGCTGTGTGAGCAGAAGAGCTTAAATTGACTTGTTCCATATGTAAATACCTGTTTCCTTTCCTCTTTTCGCTCTCCACTTCTCCCATCCATATTTCCAATTTTTTTTCTTATATTTTTTATTCTTTCTTATAATCTGTATATATTTACCATATGTATATAATCTTTCTCCATTTTTTATTTCCCACTTTCATAGGTTTCCCCGTCTTGTAACCCCAAGGAGAATCCTCTGTAAGACCTGTGTGTCTTAATAAAGGCTTTTGTGTGTGTGTGTGTGTGTGTGACAATTTTTGACAATTAAAAAATATTTATTGTCATCTTAGACAATATTACATATTTTCAATCATAGGGAGAGAAAAATAAAATAAGAAGAGAGAAGAGAAGAGAAAATATATACATATATGAAACAAATTTTACAAGATGGTGATGGGAGATGGAGGAAGAAAACCTCGGCGCTGGAGGGTCCTGGACCAGGCGATGAGCGGGTCTTCCACTGCTTCTCCGAGCCCAACCTGTACAAAGTAGCGATAAATTCGCAACTTTGCCGACGCCAAGATGGAAAGGGCGTCGTCCTCAAGGCCGGACCCGCCGAAGATCCAAGCCTGCAGGTCAGGGGGCCGCCCTATGATGTTGAAGGCCTCTCTGATGAGAGGCCTGATGGAACGGCAGCACCAGTAACGGTGGCCGAGGGAGCGGTCGATGGACCCGCAGGCAGGACAGGAGGGGCCGACCGAGGCAGGATGGGCCGGATGGGGCAGGGCGTGGAGGGCCAACTTGAGAACCGCGTCGGCCTCGTGGCCCGAGTAGGCGCAGCGCCGCAGCGAGGCCCAGTCGATCCTAGATGGAAGTGGACCGATGGTGGGCGACCATCTCGAGGTGAACCTTGAGATGGGCGTGGCGGCGAGGCGCGGGCGATCCAGGGCCCGTCGGGCCGAGCGGGTCGTGAGGCCGTTGAGGAACGGCGTAGCCGTCCCTCGCAGCACCACGGCCGCTGCTAAAGAGCTAGATGAGGGTGCAGACTCCGCCCCGAAGCCCACGGCGTTCTCGGAGGTCAGCCTCCGACAGAAGGAGCCCAGGGCCGCGGCGTCAGCCAGGGCCGAGCGCGTAGGTCGGGCGGTGAGGTGGCCCTCCGCAAGAAGGTCCCGGACTCGGGCTCCGCGCCAGCGGGCAGGGGCCAGGAGGTCGGGAGGGCGGAGGAACCGGCAGCCGCCGATGATGTTGAGGTCCAGTAGCTGAGCCGTGGGGACCGCCCGATGGTTGAGGCCCAGGATGTTGGAGGCCTCCTCCCACAGCTTCAGCAGCCGGAGACGGCGGGGCTGGAGACGGGTGCCGTCCGGTGGAGGGTGGATCCAGGCCTCACCGCTTTCTACCAGCCAGCTGAAGGCATTTCTGCCTCCGCGGAGCGCGACCTGCACCCCCTTGAGGCAGGCGAGCTGGAGTTGGGTTGCCAGGTCGAGGAGGCCGAGGCCTCCGATGGCTACGGGCCTCGCCATGACGGCGGCGGGAAGCCACGCCGTATGCTCGGGCCCCCAGACGAACCTCGCTAGTCTGGCCTGCAGTTTGGCGATGGTCGGGGGGTGATGGCAGGTACCCGTGCAGGTGATGCTGGATGGTGGAGCTCACCAGCGAGTTCGCCGCTCTAGATCGTCCGACGAGGGATAGGCCGCGGGTGAAGGGCGTCCATCTGCGGCAGGCGGACTCCAGAAGGGCGAGAAGATGCTGCTCCTGATGGGCTACGGAGCTCCTGGGGGCGATGTCGAGCCCGAGGACCCTGATGGAGGTGGTCGACCAGGAGGCGCCGAGAGGGGAGTCGCCGCGGTTGCGCCAGGCTCCGCACCAAAGGCCCGCGCTCTTCCCGAGGTTGACGGCGATACCGGAGGCCCGCTTGAAGTCTTCGAGGACGGTCGCCACCCGCTCGAATTCTTCGTCGCGATGGAAAAGGAGGACGATGTCGTCGGCGTAGGCGATGACGTTGCCCACGCCGAGGGTCAACTCCAGGCGACGAAGCAGCGGCCCCGTAGCGATGCTAAAGAGGGCGGCACTCACGGCGCAGCCCTGCCTTAGGCCGTTGAGGAGGGGGAAGGAGGTGGTGTGAAAGCCTCCAGCCCGGATCGTTGCGTCCGCTCCGGCGTACAAGATGCTAATCCAGCCTATGAAGGCCGGCGGGAGGCGGAGGGACGTCATCAGGGACTCCAGGAAGCCGCGGTCCAGGGAATCGAAGGCGGACTCCAAGTCGATACCCATGACGGCCAGCGGCGAGCCCATGGCGGTTGCCTCCTCAACAGCATCCGTCACCTTAGCGATGTTCCAGGACGGGGACCTCCCGGGGACGGCGTAAGTCTGGCATTCCGGCACAAGGGTCCGCAGGTGGGGCTTGAGGCGCCGATGAAGGATGGCGGCCAGGACCCTGTAGTCGGCCGAGGGCAGCGCGACGGGCCTGTAGCCGTCAAGGCCACGACCTCCGCGGGCCTTGGGCACGAGGCAGATGGAGCTGCGCCGCGTCGACGGAGGTAGGGCACCGCGGAGCCGTGAAGCCGCGAACACCCGGGCCAGAGCTTCCGCGAAGAAGTCCTCGTTGAAGGCGACGAGGAGTTCGCACGGCAAGCCGTCCCAGCCGGGGGCCTTTCCGCGAGGGAGGTGCTCGATGGCGTTGGCGATCTCGCTGGGGCTGATGTCCGGCCGGTGGAGCGGGTCCTCCTCACTCAGCTCGCAGGTGGTGGTGGGCGCGCTGCTGGCGATGAAGGCAGCTCCCGCAGCTGGATCGGTGGTGGGACGGGCGAAGCGGGGCCGGAAGGTCGCGAACGCCCTCCGCCGAAGCTCGGGGCCCTCGATGACGTTATCTTCGTCGTCCCTGATGAAGCTGACCGGGCGTCGGAGGCGGATGGCGCGTGCCAGGTCCGGCAGCGATGGGTAGTCGGCCCGGATGGAGGAGGCCTCGAGCTGCGCCGCGATGTAACGTCTCGCCCTGTAGACGTAGCTGTCGCTGGCAGCGTGGCGTGGGTCGTGCAGGGATCTGGCCTCCGCCAGCAGCCCCGCCTTGATGGAGGTCCACCTATCCCAGAAGGTCCCGTCGTCGTCATCGTGCGCTGCGTCTTCCTCCAACTCCCGGATGTAGCCAGCCAGATGTTCGAGAGCAAGGCCCGAGCGGAGCATCGCGGCCAAGCGAGGCTGGGTGGGGGAGGAGACGGCGGTGGTGGGCGGGCCCACCTGGAGCAGCACGAGGCGGTGGTCCGAGAGGTGGTAGTGGCTGGTCGCGTAGATGGACACGCGATCCAGGACTCCAGCAGGGACGAGGATCCGGTCCAGGCGGTTCGATTCGACTTGGTCGCCGTGCATGGCGACTCTGGTGGGCTGGTGGGCGGCGTCTAACTGGGTGGCCACGTCGACCAGCGCGGCCAGGTCCAGAAGAGCGGCGAGGGCATCCGATGATGATGATGATGAGGGGCCCCGATCCCTGATGTTAAAATCGCCGATGATCCAGCAGGCCCCCTCCTCCTCCTGTGCCGCTGTCGCCGCCAGGAGCTCCAGTTGCCGGTTTCTCTCCCGGGGTTCATGCGCCAGATGAACGACGATGGCCGTCATCTCCTCGCCGTGGACATCTATGGTTGCCAAGGCGATGTGGCCCGGCCACAGGACGCGTTGTTGTGTCACGGCTACGCCTGGCCCGAAGACGCAGGCGAGTCCGGATCCCGAGATGGCTACGGGATGGGCCAACACAACAGCGTTGTAGCCGAGGCAGAGGTCTTGGCCGCTGCCCAGATGAAATGCGTTTGTCTCCTGGACAAACGCGATGTCCACGTGATGTTGCCTTAGGAGATGACAAAGGGCAAGGCTCCTCCTCCGAGTGGCGAGCCCTCGCGCGTTGATGGTGGCGACGCGGTGGTTCATTGGCGCTGTAGATCTCGCCGGACCTTCCTGGTCTTCTGGAGGGTCTTGCGGATGGTGGAGTTGGAGTCTGGGCACGAGGCCTTGAAGGTGTCGTGCAACTTGTCGAGGGTGGCGACCTGTTCTTGTGTCAGCGTGGGCGCTAGCCTCTTCATGGTGGTCTCAGAGGTGAGGAGCTGCTGTGCGTCCTTGCAGTTAAGGCCGGGCAGCTTGTGCCAGTCGATGGAAAGGGTGGGGGTCTCCTCGATGTGCTTCAGCAGCTGTTTGAGTGCGGATTCTCCCCGGGCAGGCGTGGATGGAGGTGAGGTCAGCCCCTCCACCGACATCTCGTGGTCGAGCGGAGAGATGCGAGGCTCGGGGGGCCGCGGGGCAGCCAGGGAAGCAGGGTGGGCAGCAGGGGCGGGGTGGGTGAGATCCATCTGTTCGGCAGGCTGGTGTGCCGAGGGGATCGCCTGAGGCTCGGTTGAAGTTGTCGCCGGTTTGACAGGGGACGCCGGTGTTGCGGGCGCCGGTGGCGGCTTCCTTGGCTGCTGAGGAGGAGGAGGAGGAGGAGGAGGGGGAGGCCTTGCGTCGGTGGGAGACGCTGCTTGCCTGGGGCTGCCGTTCCCTTGCCTGGCGAGCGCTGGGCAGTTGGCTCTGCGGTGGCCCTGCTTGTTGCATTTCGAGCATTTTATTCCAAATGTCAGGAAGGCCGATAGGGTGTCTCCTTTAGACTTAATGTCCAGTCTGGTGGGCAGATTCTCCAGTTTGATGTCCTTGTGGAGCAGGATGAAGGCCTCCCGGCGGCCGTCGGTGAAAGCGTACTCCCCCATTTTGATCAGGATGGGGGCGATGGAGGTGACTTTTCCATAAGGATGCAGGGCCTCCACGACGGCGCTGTCCTCCACAAAGCCGGGCAGATTGGCCACGACAATGCGCTCGGCCCTCTTGCGGTAGGGGAAGATCTTAAGGAGCGTTCCCTCGATGTCCAGGTCGCTCCCGAGCAGACGGCTCGCAAGGTCCTTGCTCGCCAGGCCCACGATGTAATGCCCGTTCATTTTGTTGAACTGGGTGATGTTTCTCGGTCCCCCGACCAGCTTGTCAATCGCCTGGAGGTATTTGTAGGACGATATGTCAGGACAGACCTCCACGAAGATGTAGTTGTCCTGTGTGGATGAGGTTTGCCTCGCCTTGGCGTCGGCGATGTTAGCCCGCGTCGCCTTGATTTCCTGAGGCGGCATTGACCTCGGCCCTGTTGTCCGCTTCTGCTGCTGGGGGCCGCGTTTCTCAGCAGGCCTGCTTGCCTGATTTGCGGCGTGCTCAGGTGTTGATGAGAGGCGCCTTTTCTTGGACTTCACGACGGTGTAGCCTTCGTTGGCGTCCACCTCCGCCATCTCGCTGTCGGCCCAGTTGAGCGAGGCCGGGCTGGCTGTTGTAGCGCTGGAAGAAGCAGCAGTCGGCGGCGCGGTGACGTCACGCGCGGCGGCCGGATTTACATGCACGTCGCCTGCCGGCGGATTTGCATATTTTGTTTTTTCTTGATTTTCTTCAGAAGAATTCTTCTGAAAAGCAATTTTCGCTGATAACTCAGCACTGGTTGGAGATTTCGAGCTGAGCCTTTCAGGCTCACGAGCAGCTCGTTCAGGGCTTTCAGCCAATATCACATTCGACACACCTTTCGGCATTTTTACACCTGCCAAAGGTGAAAAACGGCGGAGCTAAAAATTGCGTGGCCGCTCGATAGGTGTGTGTGTGTGTGTGATATTCATGTACCAAAAGAGGAACCTCTCCCTTTAATTATGGATCAGAACGATGGCACTGTGTATCAACATAGTAAAAAAAACGTTATTAATGATAATAAAGAATGAGCCGCAACACCAGTTTCAGCAAATTCAGACAGAAATGTCAACCTGTATCCTATGGTTTCGGGATTTGAACACTATCAATTATTGGTATACAGTTTAGTTTTTCGTCTGAATTTACCAAAACTGGTTTTGTGGCTCATTCTTTATCTAATCACTAGTAAAGTTTTTTTTACTAAGATGATGAAAGGTGCATGAAAGGTTTAGGTTCCCAATATATATATTATTGTTTCTCTTTTTAAAGCCATGGTCCACCTGTGCTGTGAGAGCAGAAGAGCTTAAATTGACTTGTTCCATTATATGTATGTTCCATATGTAAATACCTGGTTTTTTTTTTCCTCTTTTCGCTCTCCACTTCTTCCATCCATATTTCCAAATCCATATTCTTATTTTCCATAGGATTATTCAAATAATAATCTGCATATATTTATCATGTGTATATAATCTTTCTCAATTTTTACCCCTTTGTATATTTCCCACTTTCATAGGTTTCTCCGTCTTGTAACCCCAAGGAGAATTCTCTGTAAGACCAGTTTGTCTTAATAAAGGTTTTTGTGTGTGTGTTTCTCTTTTTATTTCGAGTACTTTTTCTTGTATAATAGTGCGGTATTTACTTTTATATATGATCTGAAGCTCTTCTCTATTTCAAGGAGTTAAGAAAACACAGCATTAAAAGGGTAGATGAGCTTGTGACTCGTGGCTCAAGGAGATCGCGCCACGGGCAAGAGAGAGAATAAACATATCTTTTCTTGCAAGTCATTTTAAAACTCAACGTCTAAGTTAATTTTTGGAAAGTTCAGCTTCTTGAAACTTTACAAGGCGAGTTTCTCAGTGTTAATTTTCTATGCGACAATATGTTTATAACTGTTTCTTTTTTTTTTAAATGTAAATTGACGCAATTATCCTTAGCCAGGATATCGCGTTTTGTGTGTTGAAATAAACAAATGAACAGTGAATCATTATGATGCATAATTGAAGGGAGAGTTGTCTCTTTTGATACATTAATACAGTAGAACTTGGATAATTCGAACTTCTTCAATTCGAAAACCTCTTCAATTCGAATATTTATCTTGGTCCCTAGAATTTCCTATAAATAGAATTTACGTTTTTAATTCGCATTTTTGGATAATTCGAATTTTTTATGGTCCCTTGGGGTTCGAATTATCCAAGTTCGACTGTATATGGAAAAAAAAAAAAAGAAAGAAATTTCAGATACCTTATAAATGGACATCGATGATGTTTTGCACAAATCTATATAAATTAATTTTAGAAAAAAACATTTGAAAAAAAAAAGTAGATGTAAAACAAGGTATATCAAATTGTACAAATTAATCCCAAAAATACTTCTAAATTAATTTAATTATTTTTTTTTTTAATTAAAAAAATCAACTCAATTTTCTATTTTATTTTGATTAAGAGAGAAATTACATTTTCCATTTAACCAATCCCGTAAAGAGAAATTAAAACTTTTTTTTCTTTCTTAAGAGTAAATAAAAGCTTTACTAAGTTAAAAAAAAAAGCTCTTATTTTCTTTATCAAAAGATATAATCTTAGTTATTTTTTCCCGCCAAAACTTTTGCATTTTCCCGCCTTTTTTTTTTAAATAACCCTATTTATTCACTTCTTAATTACTCTCATTTTATTTCCTCTCTTTTAAGCTTAACATTTAGAAAATATATTTTATTCACAAAGATTCTTCTAACTTTAATAAAGTTAGCTATTTGTGCGCGCCAAAATAAAAAAAAAAGCAGACGAACTCATAAACCATAATACTTTCATTAAAACTAGTGGAATAAAGAATTTCAATTTCCTGTGTGTGTGTGTGTCTTTAATTGGAAAGTCATTTCTATTCAAATGCATTCTCTGTTAGTATTAGTTTTTCTACTCTGCCATTTCTCTAATCTAAATAAATATTCTTTTGGTAGTAAATACGTAAAAGGGGGGGGGGGGGGGGGGGGTATGTAAATATTCATCTGCATAAAATTGCCATAAAGCAAGATGGCTACAAAATAATGAAGAAAAATTACCTTTTCTCTCTCTCTTTATTTATAAAAAATAAAAAAATATTTTTCTAGAATTTATAACATAAGACTATTTGTTTTTTTCTAATGCATAATTTATAAAAAAAAAAAAACGGTATCATTTATAATTTTATTTTTGCTCGTTTTTCCTTTTTATATTTAATTTAAATTTGAAAGAAAGAAATAATATTATATACTATTTAAATAACTTAATATAATTTAATAAACTATATTATTGTGATGTTCCTTCGATTAAATATATAAATATGCTTTACCAAATTAAGAAACAAATTTTAATTATATATCTTTCTAATGTTATATATATACTTTTTGAATATATTCATAGCAACAACAATTATGCCAAATCCAAACAATCAAAAATAAATTAATTAAACAGAGTATATTATAATATTATTATAAGGTATATTACAATTATATATATTACTTTGTTTTAATCTATATTAATAAAATGGAAATTTCATAAGTGTTGTTCGCTAAAAACTTTCGTTACAATGCATCAATTTCAACCAAATTTTCAACATTTATGTAAAACGAGATGGAGCAGGTTTTGCTTAACATCAAAATATTTTTCCTAACATTAACATGCGTAACTTCGGTGTTATCGATTAAATACAAAAAAAAAATCAACAGAGTTAATTTTATTTATATATAAATACAAAAAAAAAATTCAACAGAGTTATTTTTTTTTACATACTAGCTAATAATCTCAATCTAAAAAAATATTCAAAACAAGCAATTTTAAGATAACACCATATGTAAAACAGTCGGCCAAGAAAACATATTATATAAATATATAATGTAACAAATATTATTATCATAATATTCTGTGTGTTCAGCAATATTATTATCAATAATTTTCGTTAGGCAAACTTTCACTCGGATAAAACCCGGGCGAAGCCGGGTACACATCAGCTAGTATATTTCATAAAACACACATATACAAGTGAAAAAACAATAGAAAAATAAATAAATAAAAAGGTCAGGTGTTGATATTAAAAACAAAAAAGGCATATCCTGACCAGGAGCATATGTGCTTTTCAGAATGTGCCTTCTGAAAAGCACATATGCTCCTGGTCAGGATATGCTTTTTTATTTTTACATATTCAAGTATAAAGTAGATATATGTGCTGGTTTATATTCAAATCTTAATTTTAGATTTCTTTTTTTTTTTTAATTCTCAGATGAAAATCGTGATATCTTTACATACTGATTTGAGTTGATACCTTTACATATTGATTTGTACTACCACCTTTACATACTGATTTGATACTACCACCTTTACATACTGATTTGAGTTGATACCTTTACATACTGATTTGATACTACCACCTTTACATACTGATTTGATACTACCACCTTTACATACTGATTTGAGCTGATATCTTTACATATTGATTTGATACTACCACCTTTACATACTGATTTGTACTACCACCTTTACATACTGATTTGTACTACCACCTTTACATACTGATTTGAACTGATATCTTTACATACTGATTTGTACTACCACCTTTACATACTGATTTGATACTACCACCTTTACATACTGATTTGAGCTGATACCTTTACATATTGATTTGATACTACCACCTTTACATACTGATTTGTACTACCACCTTTACATACTGATTTGATACTACCACCTTTACATACTGATTTGAGCTGATATCTTTACATATTGATTTGATACTACCACCTTTACATACTGATTTGTACTACCACCTTTACATACTGATTTGTACTACCACCTTTACATACTGATTTGATACTACCACCTTTACATACTGATTTGAGCTGATACCTTTACCTACTGATTTGATACTACTTTTGATTTCTTTTTTTTTTTTGTGAACGTAACGTGGATTCCGTTTCGAGGAATAAGCTTGAAAATGCACGTCTGCTATACCATCAAGTTGACATCTTCAACTTCTCCTACTGCATCATCTGCTCGCAAAACTCTTCGTTTACATCATCTGTGATCGTCTTTTTATATTATAGGTCCTAAATATTTCGGGCCACTTTGCCATGATATACGTTGTGTAACGCCCTCCCTCCCCCAAAATGCTTCTAAACGCGATATAACACTCCTTAGAAGACCTTAGCCCTTACCAGAGTATGGTACAGTCCATCCGGGAACCGACGTTCCTACGATCCTATGTGAGAAAAGATCTGGAACCCAATTTGGTCAAGTCATGTTTAGAATATCATTGAATCTCTCTTTGAAATCATCATGGAGAACCTCCTAATGTTGGCAGTATGTAAATAAAGAGCCATCAAATCCTAAACTACCTGAATGCTTGGCTACCAGAATTACTTCTGAATTCACTATTGCCACTCTTGATGACTTCAGCGTCCACTAGGATACAGTACAAACCTCTATGGAAACCCCCTGAGTGTCATTATAACCCAACTCTCTGATTGAAAAAAAAAAAGAAATGAAAACCAACCAGACGAAAGGTTGAAGGTTACTAAGACCGCCATCTATCGACCGCTCACGGAATTAATTAACAGATCTGATTATATTCCTTCCAAGTCAATTATTGTTTCCAACGTCATTAAATGGGCGATAATTGGGAGAGCTAATGAAATCCCCCCCCCCCCCCCATCATCTCAGCAAACCAAGCACATTATTGAAATACGATTGGCTGACCCTTTACATTTCCACACACACACATGTAACATGGTCGCGACTTGGAAACCAATTTTGTTACTTGGCCATTTGGTATCAGCTAAATGTTGTTTCAATAGCCATTAAACCGTGTAAAATAGATATAGATAGAGTGTAAGCAATGTGACAGAACTCTCTATGTAAGAATAGCCTCTCTATAACGAATAAAACATTCTGCTCCTCAAAAAAAAAAAAAAAAAAAAACTCTTTCTGTAACGAAAAACTCTATAATGAGCACATAAATTATAAGGTTGTCCCAAAATTTCGTGTTTTTCTTATTATTTGGCGAATAATATTACTACTGCGAATACATAATAATACCTATACAATTAATTATACATAATACAAAGACATTATAAATAACGGCGAATAATATTGTTATTTAAATTTTTTGCAAGTGTTTACGAACTTTTGGTACAACCTTGTAAAATAAACATTAAAATGAAACAACCTGTTTTTTTGAAATTCTTTTTCCGAATCGGTAAATCATCCAGTGAAAGCTTTGATTTGTTACAAAAAGCATATGTGGATATGATGCACTTAATTTTTCCACTGCAGTAAGGGCAGTAGAAATTGTTTAATATCAAAAAGAATCTTACGCCTTTAAAATAGTTTTGAATTTTGATATTTGGATATAAGACTTTTTTTTTAAATAAGAACAGATTTTGAGTGGTTGAAAAGATTTAAAGATGGCCAAACTTCCATGAAAGACGACACAAGGTGTGGTCGACCAAAAACGGTGATTGTTTCTGAAAATATTGAAAAATTAAAGGCTTGGTGTTATACAAAATCGGAGAATAACAATCAGAGAAGTGTCCGAAAAAAACAGGAGTGTCATTTGGGATATGCCATTTCCATTATCCATGATGATATGTCTGGGTCTTAAAACACGATCTTATAAGTTTGTCCTTCGGATATGAACTCTGGAGCAGAAAGAGACACTTGAAGAGATCTGAGAAATCTTACTTAAATTGGCTGTACAAGACCAAATGAGTCAACATAAGGTGATAACAGAGGAAGAGACATGGATCTACGGCTACATTCCCGAAACACAACGCCAATCAAGTCAATGATTGGCAGATGACAAACCAAAACCCAAAAAATCCAGAATGGAAAAGTCAAAAATGTAGGTTCGGCTCGTCACTTTATTCGATAGTAAAGGACTCGTATATCATGAAGCCATACCAACTGGGAAGAAAATCAACTAAGAATCTATCTTGCTATTTTTAAAATGTTATGGTAGGTTGTGCGAAAGAAACGCTCAGAAAGAGGGCAGAATAAAAACTGGTGGCTTTATCATGATAACGCACGGCCACATATGGCTCATCCGGTGCTCGCTTATTTGACAAAAATAACACAGTCGTGCTTCCACATCCTCCCTATTCTCCTGATTTAGCACCGAATGACTTTTTTATTTATCCAAAATTAAATATGGCAATTTAGGTCAACTTTTTTTTTTTTTTTACACGATACAAGTCATTCAATATAAATCACTGAATGTTTTGCGAGACATACAGAAATACGATTTCCCAAGTGTTTCTAAAGTTGGAAGAAAAGATGGAAAAGTGCATTGATTCAGGAAGGTTTTATTTTGAAAACTTTTTTTTGTGTATTTTGTACAAATAAAGTTATAGCCCCCCCCCCTGTTAGTGTATTATCTATATGCGTAATGAGATATTCGAATCAATCCGCGAGTGCTGAAATATAAAAGATATATTAAAATAATATTTATTGACTTTTTTTTTTTTTTGCTCTTTTAAAAATAAAAAATATGAAATAAAATTATACTAGCACATTTATGATAAAAGTAATTAATAATTGAATTAGAAACACGAAATTTCTATCATTCGAAATTAATATATTTCAATAATTCAAATGCACATATTTTAAAAACAAGACAATTTGATGATGATAAATAAAGTAAAATTTGAACACAAAAATTCTACGATTGGAAAATTGAATAAATTAAAAAATAAATACAGAGACTAATATTTGTAAAATAAAAATAAGTGTGACACACGAAGTAAAAAATAACGAATATTTTGGTATATAGATCGCTATGTATAGTTCAGTATCTTTGGAGGAGATTGGTTAAAACTTTACAACTGAAAACTCTGTTAGTGTATTATCTATATGGATAACAATCATAGGACAGCGCCATCTAAATATAAGAAAAGAAAACATTAAAACACGAAAGTTTCCTTTATATACATAAAACAAACTTCTACTATCCTTACTGAGATCAATTTCTACTATCCTTACTGAGATAAATTTCTACTATCCTTACTGAGATCAATTTCTACTATCCTTACTGAGATGAACTTCTACTATCCTTACTGAGATCAATTTCTACTATCCTTACTGAGATGAATTTCTACTGTCCTTACTGAGATCAATTTCTACTATCCTTACTGAGATCAATTTCTACTATCCTTACTGCGATCAATTTCTACTATCCTTACTAAGATCAATTTCTACTATCCTTACTGAGATCAATTTCTACTATCCTTACTGCGATCAATTTCTACTATCCTTACTAAGATCAATTTCTACTATCCTTACTGAGATCAATTTCTACTATCCTTACTGCGATCAATTTCTACTATCCTTACTGCGATCAATTTCTACTATCCTTACTGCGATCAATTTCTACTATCCTTACTGCGATCAATTTCTACTATCCTTACTGAGATCAATTTCTACTATCCTTACTGAGATAATTTCTACTATCCTTACTGCGATCAATTTCTACTATCCTTACTGCGATCAATTTCTACTATCCTTACTGCGATCAATTTCTACTATCCTTACTGCGATCAATTTCTACTATCCTTACTGCGATCAATTTCTACTATCCTTACTGCGATCAATTTCTACTGTCCTTACACATATATATGTCTAAAAAGACAAAGATCGCCTCTCCCGGTAAGCGGAACATTGTGGGTTCGATTCCCATCCCTGGACACTTTTATTTTTCCGTTCATCATTACTCTTCATAATTCATCCTTTCATACCTCATCCAAAAGGGTTGGAAATGGTCGATATTTCACCTTGAAATAAAAATTTGATTTTTCGTCGAAAAGAAACTCATGCGGTGTAACTTCAAGTGTCGTTTTACAATCACAGGCCGCAGTGTATTATATAACATATATATATATATATATATATATATATATATGTTTAATTAAAAAGGCATGTATTGGATCAAAATATCATTTATTTTACCAATATTTCAGTTGGCTGAACGCCAACCTTTATCAAGGTGTTATAACATATTAATGTGTGTCAACAACATGTTATAACACCTTGATAAAGGTTGGCCTTCAGCCAACTGAAATATTGGTAAAATAAATTATATTTTGATCCAATATATGCCTTTTTAATTAAATATTTATTTATGGATTGCTCTATTTTCAAAAAATATATATGTGTGTATGTTGAGGAATTTTGCGTAATCCCTTGTAGCTCCTACCCATTCACCAAGCAGGGAAATCACTTGAAGAACGAGTGAAACAGCATAAATCCTGAATACACTGCAATAAGCTGTTATTTTACGATGCATTAGCGCGCCATCTGTTATGAAAATTAGAAACTATTTAAGACGCGTAAGATTCTTTTTTATATTAAACAATTTCTACTGCCCTTACTGCAATGGAAAAATTAAGAGGAGGGCCTGGCTCATCAGTGGTGAACCCTCCCAGCGGTTTCGCTAATTTAATCTACCATACAGCTGTTATATTGCATTTTTGGAACTTACTTTTATAGTGATACTGATGCTAGACTCTTGGAACGGGTATTTTAGATGAACTATGGACATAAGCTGTTATCTTTATTGGTCGAGCTCTCTATCATAAACAATCACTAGCCGAATGACCCGGGCAACGCCCGTGTTTTACCCGATTGAATGTTTTGATTCAAATACTATTTGTTACAATTATAAATTGGCGCCTTAATTAATTGCATATGTTAGTTAATAACTATAGCCTATGTGCTTTATCTGTCTATGTACTGTTGGCTTCCGTAGGCGTCTCTTACTGGGAAAAAGAAAGAGAGGATTCCATTTGGTTATTATCTAATATATGCATTTATTTAGGGAGCGACCCGCTCCAACACAATAGTTACATAAATAGCGAGTGGGGGGAGGGGGTTGACATGATGGGGGGGGGGGGGGGGGGCAAAGGTGGCGTGACCGTAGCCAACCAATAGGAGGGCGCCATTCCAAAAAAAAAAAAAGCAAACGGTGACAGAGAGAGATGACTGATTAGAAGATGAGGAAAGACGCTCGTAACTGTATATAGAATATCCTAGATTGGAACAACAGTGAAATATTATACCATAACATTCCTACGAAACAAGAAATATCATACCTTGAAATAGTTGTGCCTTAATAATGAACAAAAATAGTATTAATAGGAAGATAGAAATACTCCGGGACTTCTCTCTCTCTCTCTAGATATCTATATATATAAAAATGAATGTTTGTATGTTTGTCTGTTGGTTGGTTGGTTGGTTGGTTTGTATGTCCGGTATACAAATTCGCAGTAGTTCACTAATTCAAACCAAAATTTCAATACATAGGTAAAAAATAACGAGGATGACGATAGGCTATTTAAAAAAATATATAAATCAATTATTAAAACTATATATTCAAATTATTCTAAATAGCTCATCTAGAACGCGGTGGAATCTGATGGCGGGGCGCGCCCATTGGACGCCTGCGACACGTGGCTTCCCTGTGCGCGCGCATGCGCCGGGAAGGCACTCGCACGCCGGCAGCCGACGGGAGCAGTCGCTTGCTCGCCGGGAGTCAACGGGCGCGCGCATGCGCCGGGAAGCCCCTCGCCCGCCGGCAGCCGACGGGAGCGGTCGCTTGCTCGCCGGGAGTCAACGGGCGCCGACATTTACTCGCTGGCAGCCAACGGGCACATGTTTAATGTGTTTGAATAATACATTTAATCATGTAAACCCAACCCGGGCGTTGCCGGGCAACCCTAGGAAGCAAGATGTATACAAGGTGTAGACAAGATGAAGACAAGATTAAAACGTTTTTAAAATATATTCGCACTCGGGTAAAACCCGGGCGTTGCCCGGGCCATTCGTCTAGTAATTTATAAAATCCGACCCCAGAACACTCCACCTTAGCAGCACTATGCACATCTAATGTCGCGAGTTTGAATCGTAAATATGTATGAAACAGAAAGAAGTTTATCCTTTCGAAATATCACGTTTATTTAAAAAAAAATCCAAAATACGCCTCGTTATAATCATATATCGAGAGAGGCGCCTCTTTCTTAAAAAATCCATTGAAAGAATACATTTGGGTTATCATCCCAGTGCGGGACGTTATGGTGATATGATGAAAGGGAGAGATGCTTCCTTTAGTATATTATTATGATCCTCGTGCAACTTTATGTCATATATTTAAATGCAATATATATATGCAGTTAAACCTATCTATAGCACCCCCTCTTGGGACTCACCAACATAGGGTGCTATAGAGAAGGGGTGCTATAGACAGGTCACTTTTAATGTAAATCGCATCGTACTACGTATTTAAAATCGGGCGCTATAGAGAGGGAGATGCTATTTAGAGGGGGCGCTATAGACAGGGTTTAACTGTATATATATATATATATATGATAATTTAAACCAATAACCTTATATTATGTAATACGTATAATAAGCTTGTCATGTTGTATATAGAACTAATTATACGCATAATTGACATGTCTCCTTGCATAACCATATGTAATGTACTGAGGATGAATAAAACTATATAATAGATTAAAAACTAAGTCAAAAGCAGGATTGAGAGATCACAAAGTAACTTCTAAAGATAGATTGTTAGCCGTCTGGTAGGCGCCAGACTCGAGTAACACCGACAGTCTGTCGCCAGTCTCAGGTGTCCATCGACACGTGCATGACCCAATTCTCTTTGTCAGAGCGGTCGTATAAAAAGGCCGCGTAGCAACAGTCAGTTCCAGTCCAGTTCCCCATCAGCGCGTCGCCGGTTGTCACCAACTCATCAACGATGTAAAACAGTAAGAAAACTTCTCGATCTCCATCTTAGCTTTTGGCTCGCTTTTTATCTATTCAAGGAACTTTCTTTCAACTGTGTCTCTTCGTTTTTTGTGTGTGGACATTCCCAAGTTTTCCACTCTGCCTCGACCACGACTGCCTGTACCCTGTGAGAACTGTTAAAGATCCTACAAGGTGCAGAGAGGTACGGGAAAACTCTCCACCCCTGACTGTCCCTCGCGGTTACTACAGGTTTGACCCTCGGTTGCCACAACTTATAGCGAGAGTCGACGAGGTTCTACAACAGGCCAACCAGAACCTCAACGCATTATTACAGCTAGTCGACAGGATCCCTAATCACAGATAAGGATCCCAACACAATATCACATATACGTATATACTCGTATATTGGGAATTTAAAAAAATTATGAAGATTAACTTCCAAGTCTACGCTCCTACCCCCAACATATTCTATGGGATAAAAATAAATAGAGAGAAATGATACAAAAAGAAAGCTGGCACCATGGAAGAATTGAGTACAGACGAAGAGAGTAAACAAGGTTATACCTAACCTAATAATGCAAATTTGTGCCGCAGGGCAACAATTTTGTCAACTGTCGATAATATTCTGCAAAGCTCTGGAGAAACACACAAAAATCCTAAATACACAAATGTATTTAAATACATTTTCCATCTTATTAAATTAAGTAATTAAAATAATCGTTTTTGTTTCTCTAAAGCGTAAATTTATTCAGTAAATTTAATTTATTAGTAATATTGACTATCGCAGAAGGATTTATCATCATCATCATCTCTGTCGTTTGACCTTTTAACAGATTTCACATATGTCTACGTTACTTAGCGATATTCAAATTGAAATATTGTAGCGGTGAACATAATAGAGCCTCTAGAAAAATGTAAAGATGATATATTTTAAAGAATGATAAATAATAAGAAAGTGTAATAATTATAATTATTATAATAGGGAATATTTGGATTATATATTATTTACATAAGTATTTTTTTAAACGCGAGACTAGACACTAGATACAATCATTGCAAAGCTGGGAAAATTTACTCTTATATTAAAATGCTATCATTTCCTTATATTTACAAATTATCAGAAATGACAATGAGCTTTTTATTGGGAACCTATTCCCTACCCAGGATTCGCCCAGGTACATAATTGCTGAGAAAATATGAGTTAATTATTTACAGGTTGTTGCTGTTGTCATGTCCAATGAAGAGACTCAGATGTCTCCATACATCTCTATCACAGCAGTCGCAATGTCCACTATCTTGGGTGTGTAAAACTGCTGCTCTGGGTCCATGTCAATTTTCTGCAAGGCTGCGGCCATTGCTGGACATAAGAATATGTAGGTAGGTGTTAGTTCCACATCAGGACAGTTGTTACATGTCTTATAGGTTCTTGTGTCATCTGTATGTATTTTTATTCCTTTATAGTGTTTCGTTCTAAGTCTTGTTATGGTTTTTGTAATTTTCTCAGAGTTTATTTCGCATATTTAATATTTTATTATTTTTTTTGTTGATATTTACAGGCGAGATCGTATATTTACATATCCATTTACATAAATATCTATTTTCTCAATGTTTCTTGAGCAGCGCTCTCTAATATTTACAAATGATCTAGGGGGACGAATATATATGGATGATATAAAAGGTTCCAAGTATGATCTTTCTGCTTTTGGAGCTACGTTGCCTACAGAGATATTCTTCTTACTTCGAATTTGTTCCCATGCTGTGCTACTGGAGATATTTGGGATATACGAATAGATGAGACTACAGAAATACTCTCTTACTCAGAGACTGTTAGTTTAATTAGGTCTGTCAGAACTCTACCTGGGGTAAAGAGTAACAAAAACTCTCCGACTAATTACCGTTTCTCTTAATTAGCTCCACTGGAAGTTTTACACTTGTCTCTCACCAGCGAATGTAATTTAAATTATCTACACTTTCTCTCTGTCAGTGTAAAATATTTCACATTTATATGTATTCTATGTGTATGTGTTTGTTATGTGTGAGATGTTAGTTTCACACCAGGACAGTTGTTACATGTCTTATAGGTTTTTTTACCATCTGGATGTATTGTTATTCCTTTATAGTGTTTTGTTCTTAGTCTTGTTATTGTTTTTGTTATTCTTCTCTCAGCGTTTATGTCGCATATTTTATCCTTTCTTTTTTTTTGTTGATATTTACAAGTGATCGTATATTTACATATCTCCATTTACATACGGCTCGTCCAACCCCACCAGCGAGTGCAAGTAACCAAACGGGGCTTTGGCATATTTGTAAGTGCAAAGTCGAACTGCTTTTCACATGTGTAGGCATGTGGTGCACTTACAGTAAAAGCAGTCACCTTCTTCTACCCACCATGATTATCATGGCCTGTACCTCGTGTACTAGGGATAAGCAAAAAAAAAAAAAACGGCTCTTTTTTCTCAATGTTTCTTCTCTTGAGCAGCCCAAACAATACATTTAATGATATGTATACCTATGTAATATCTAGAATTTCATAGGAAAATAATCCTGGCACAACAAAGAATACGATGGCTAGTGTTCACTAAAATATGCTCACACAATATTGGAAGAAAGACTGTATCTTAAAACGTGAGTTAGGTGAAGATGAAATCCAAGATATAGGACATCTTTCTTTTCCTCGGATTTATCCAGACCAATCTATTTATTAGCTTGATTGTCTTAATTAACTTTTCCTGTATATATATTTCTTTATTACCATTAAATATGATTAGCTTTTAAAAAATAACAATGCTGATTACTGGTATTATTTACTGTTATTCCTGCATATTCGCTACATTTCTGCTCGGAGAATCTGTATAAGACCAAAACGTTCTTAATAAAGCTTGTTGTTGTTGATATAAGTCATCTCATTATATATTTTATTTTACCAGACTTCAGAGGGAAAAGATATAAATTTGTATTCTTACATTCCTTTAACAACGTAACAATTTAGAGATTTATACAAGTGTCTTTCTTCTGATTTATTGAACGATTAGAGCTTTGTCTATTACATGTACTACCGGTTCAACAGTTCGACAGAAATCTGAGAATATCGTAAAAACATAAAAAAAGAAGATAACAAGAAGACACACAGAGGTTGTTATGTCTCTCCACCAAGACTGTATATAGCTGATTATCTATTTACATATTGGTACTTTGTTACATATTGTTTTTCATCCTTCTTGGCCTACAGGAAAATTCTATGTAAGATAAAATCTATATATATAAAATTGAATGTCTGTGTGTGTGTGCGTGTGTGTGTCCTCTATGGATTCAAAAACCATACATCCAATCGCCGTGAAAATTTGGGATATTATTAGGCATATCCCCGGAAAGGTTTACGAAAAATAATTTCTTGAATATCTTTAATATCCTTAGAGTTATTTGCAGATTTGTAGCTTTAACTCGCAAGCAGCGCCACCTTGCGCGGAGATAGGCTTAGGTCTGCCCCCCACCCCGCCCCCCGTCCGGCCGGTCAGTCCAAGTTCCCACCGACCAATCAGAGGGATCAAGAGCCCTATCCCCCCCCCCCCACCCCCGTCCGGCCGCCGGCCAATCAGAGGGATCAAGAGGTCCTGGCGCGCGGGGGGCGGGTGACCTCCGGGAACTACGTCCATCTTCCATAAACGACCATGATTTTATTCAACTTATCGAGTATTTTTCAAGGGACCGGGAAAATATGTTCACTAGATAAAACGATGATTTTGTAATGTAGAAAATTAGGAAAGACAAAATTCAGGATGACACGGCACACAGGGACCGGGAAAAAATAATCACTTTATCGAGATATTCACGACCATGATTTTATTCAACTTATCGAGTATTTTTCAAGGGACCGGGAAAATATGTTCACTAGATAAAACGATGATTTTGTAATGTAGAAAATTATGAAAGACAAAATTCAGGATGACACGGCACACAGGGACCGGGAAAAAATGTTCACTTTATCGAGAGATTCAAATTTACGAGTTTCAAATTATCAAAATATATCTTTTTTTTTTATAAGTTTATAGAGAATTGTTTTACCAAATGTTCGTTAGACAAACCTTTACTCGGGTAAAACCTCGGGCGAAGCCGGGTACGTCCGCTAGTATATTTATATAAATATGAATGCCGGCCAGGCAACCTCTATCTTTTCAATAAAATATATTAGTAAAAAGTATTTGTTTTTGTATGCAATATATAGAATTTATCATTTTGTATTATTGGAGCTGATAATAAAACGATAACTAACGAAAAGACTTCATTTATATACAATTATTTAAAAACAATTCTCATACTAAAACATTAAACATTGCCAAGAATAAACCTTCAAAAACACACTAAATAAACATAATGAACAATATTGTAGCGTAGAATTCAAGTCTTGGAATATCTTAAGATGTATTTATTGATGACGTCATTACGACTAGTCGACAATTATCAACCAAACTATCTACAGCTAGAGAATATCGAGTAAGCAAGCTAGACAACATATATGATGATTTTACAAATATAAAGTAATAAATATGTTTTAAATATTGTAACATAGTATTTATTAATATTATTATTTTTTTATTAACAGAGTGGTCATTTTTATGTTTATATCTGGCGACTCTGTAAATTTCCCTCGTGGCTTATTATTTGTTTACAATTCATAGTTTGTCCTTGCCTCAAATAAATTTTGTTTCCTCCTGAAGTTTTTGTCTTCCCTAATTTTCCACGTGGCAATATTTTCATTGAATAATTAAATTAAATAATAAAATTATTTCTTCGTCACAATATAATAAAGAATAAAACAATCATATGGTCCTTGGTAATATAAATAAATATATTTATTTGGTGTATCTGGAGCGTACAAATGTCGCCCGGAATAAATAAACAGATAAAAAATTAAGGGAGATCCACCTCTATTTATTATAAAAAAGGAGTGTGTCTAATATTCTTCCCCCGTTAGTTACTCTGTGAATGAAAAAATTCCCTGTTTATTACTCTACGAACTTTCCTACAAGCTTTATCCACTATAATTAAGTTTCGCTTCAAATTCTTATAACCTCTTCAGCTGAGGAATTTTTGGATAAGACGAAAGATCTTAATAAAGGTTTATGTATGTATGTAGCCTATGTAAATAGCGGTGTTTTTATTTATTCTTTTATATATTTTTTCCCTCGGATATTTACCCAGACCAATCTGTTTATGAGCTTAAATGTCTTAATTAAGTATATTACTATATATAATTTTCATTTTATTTACCATTAAATGTGATTAGATTTTACTTTTTGAAAATTATTTTCATTTGCAGACTCCATGGTAAATCTATGTATAATAAATTTATTTTCTTCGGATTTACTCAGACCAATCTGTTTATGATATTAATTGTCTTAATTAAGTTTTCCTGTGTATATAAATATTTAATTATTGCTATTATATATAAATGTGAATATATTTTACTTTAAAAAATATTTTCATTTGCAGAGACTCCGAGATGTAAATTGGTGTATAAGACAATATGTCTTAACAAAGGCATTTTGTGTGTGTGTGTGTTTACCCACTATGTACTGGTTCAAATCACATTAATAGGTACAGCTCAGCAAGAGAAACCTAGTTTATGATAATTGAACAATGAATAATATGTGAAGGTTATTCACATATTAAACAAATGTTAACGTGGGATTCAATCCCGGTTCATGACTGTTGGGAACCGAGGGTGTTACCACTCATCCACCGACTTATTTATATACCCACTATGTACTATTGTACTATGTACACTCTCTCCTTTTTATAATAAATAGAGGCTGATCTCCCTTAATTTTTTATCTGTTTATTTATACATTTGTAAGCTCCAGATACACCAAATATATTTATTTATTTATCTTACCAAAGACCATATGATTGTTTTATTCTTTATTATATTGTTCATTATGTGTTTATTTAGTGTGTTTTTAAAGGTTTATTCTTGGTTATGTTTAATGTTAGTATGAATTTTTTTTAAAATAATTGTATATAAATGAAATATTTTCGTTATTTGTCGCTTTTAATAGTACCCATTATTGACTGTATTGGCTCTTTCATTGATGAGCTCTACCCATCCCCAGCGGACACCATCAACAAGCTCTACAGACTTGATACCCTTATATGATTGAGTGGAGATAAGAAAGAAGAAGACGGTTTAATATTCCATTTTATAAATAAAATATTTGGCGATCCCCATTAATAATAATGTACATATTTCTAATAGTTAATGAACGGAAGAACCTTCAATACCTAAAGCTTATGTCCATAGTTTGCTTAAATAACATTTCTGAAATTCCACCCTTCAGTGTAGCGTATAAAAGCAGAATGATCCAATACAGTATTATAACTCTAAAGAAGCGGTCTGGTAGATTAAAAATTGGCGAAACCGCTGGGAGGGTTCACCACTGATGAGCCAAGCCCTCCCAATATATTTTTTCATCGCAGTAAGGACAGTAGAAGTTTGATTTATTTGTGAAAAGAAAAATTCACGTCTTAATATCTCCATTCATTATATATAGATGACGTGTTATAGCTTTGTAATATAAAGTTTATAATATAAATGCACTTGCAAATAAACAACAAATATAAAACGACACGAATTGCATGAACATTTCTTTATATAAGACCTGAGAAAGAGTAAACACTCGAAAGCTTGCCAGATTTTAATAAAGAAATATAGTATAATTTTGTCGTGAATCGCATAGCTTCATGAAAGTAGAAAGAAAAAGAGAAAGGTAAAAAAGACTGAACATTTATGCCATATATATATATATGTATATAATTGCATATCTTTTGTTATTTTGAGAATACGGCCACTATTTATATACATTTCATTCTATAGCGACTATTTAAGGGAAAATATTTTTTATAATAATAGATAATTAAGAAAAAAAATCTAAAAAAAAAAAACATTTCAATAATCCGTTTTTTTTTTTTAAATATGAATAAAAAACGATATAATTTTAATACTTATTATGCACAAAGAATGAATTATTCATCAAAAGATATTATACAAATGTGTTTTAGAAAACGACGTCGTCCTTTTAAGAATGGTCTTTTATTTACAGCCTATAATAATATTCCTATAAAAATTGGGTATATAAATACCTTTTTTGCATATAATAACAATAAAAAGTTGGGGCGAATGAAAATATAAGATTTTATATTCACTAACCATTCTTTAACCATTACATATATTAAATAAAAAACTATCCCATTTTAGTTTTAATGAATAATAGAATTCTTTTGTGTGTTATTTTAAAAGAAAATGGATTTTTTTAGCTTTTTAAAAATTCGATGAAATTATCTTCTGTTTAAGAATTCTTTCTATATAAAAGGTTCTTTTGATGAAAAATATGGAAGAATTTGTATTTTTTTAGAACAAATTAAAATTGGTTTTATATATAAAAATAGGAAAATCTACATATTGGAAAATATATTTGCTTTTTTTTTTATTATATAAACTCTTTTCTCTAAAATTTTATTGGCCCTTATATATCTTTTTTTGACAGGTAATATATTTTATTTTCAAACATATATTCTTGGAAACTATTTTTGGGGCTTTTTTAAAAGCTATTTCTGACATGATTTTAAAACAAGTTGATTTAGAGGTTTGTAGTTTCTTAAAGCAAAAGAAGTTTAAAATATCTTTGTTGTTTAATATTTTATTAAAATGTAAAAAGCAACCTGTAGTGCACTGATAAAAGTATGCTTTTAAGAAACCTTGTAAAATTGTATATTGGTGTATTATATATATAAATTTTGAATTATTATTACTACGAGAGATATAAAATAACGAACTCATAACCATAAAGAAGTTTTTTATTGAATATTTAAAGCTTCTTATTAACAGAAAAATCGATGTTAACAATATTCTCAACTGTAGTTCCTCCAATATTTTCTTCTTTGGTGTTCTGCTAACAGCGGGTCCGTTGTCGACAGTAGTTCCTCCATTCTTCTCTTCTTTGATGTTCTGCTACCAGCGGGTCCGCTGTCGACAGTAGTTCCTCCATTCTTCTCTTCTTTGGTGTTCGGCTAACAGCGGGTCCGTTGTCGACAGTAGTTCCTCCGTTCTTCTCTTCTTTGGTGTTCTGCTAACAGCGGGTCCGTTGTCGACAGTAGTTCCTCCATTCTTCTCTTCTTTGGTGTTCTGCTAACAGCGAGTCCGTTGTCGACAGTAGTTCTTCCGTTCTTCTATTCTTTGGTGTTCTGCTAACAGCGGGTCCGTTGTCGACAGTAGTTCCTCCGTTCTTCTCTTCTTTGGTGTTCTGCTAACAGCGGGTCCGTTGTCGACAGTAGTTCCTCCGTTCTTCTCTTCTTTGGTGTTCTGCTAACAGCGGGTCCGTTGTCGACAGTACTTCCTCCGTTCTTCTCTTCTTTGGTGTTCTGCTAACGGCGGGTCCGTTGTCGACAGTAGTTCCTCCGTTCTTCTCTTCTTTGGTGTTCTGCTAACAGCGGGTCCGTTGTCGACAGTAGTTCCTCCATTCTTCTCTTCTTTGGTGTTCTGCTAACAGCGGGTCCGTTGTCGACAGTAGTTCCTCCGTTCTTCTCTTCTTTGGTGTTCTGCTAACAGCGGGTCCGTTGTCGACAGTAGTTCCTCCGTTCTTCTCTTCTTTGGTGTTCTGCTAACAGCGGGTCCGTTGTCGACAGTACTTCCTCCGTTCTTCTCTTCTTTGGTGTTCTGCTAACGGCGGGTCCGTTGTCGACAGTAGTTCCTCCGTTCTTCTCTTCTTTGGTGTTCTGCTAACAGCGGGTCCGTTGTCGACAGTAGTTCCTCCATTCTTCTCTTCTTTGGTGTTCTGCTAACAGCGGGTCCGTTGTCGACAGTAGTTCCTCCGTTCTTCTCTTCTTTGGTGTTCTGCTAACAGCGGGTCCGTTGTCGACAGTAGTTCCTCCGTTCTTCTCTTCTTTGGTGTTCTGCTAACAGCGGGTCCGTTGTCGACAGTAGTTCCTCCGTTCTTCTCTTCTTTGGTGTTCTGCTAACAGCGGGTCCGTTGTCGACAGTACTTCCTCCGTTCTTCTCTTCTTTGGTGTTCTGCTAACGGCGGGTCCGTTGTCGACAGTAGTTCCTCCGTTCTTCTCTTCTTTGGTGTTCTGCTAACAGCGGGTCCGTTGTCGACAGTAGTTCCTCCGTTCTTCTCTTCTTTGGTGTTCTGTTAAAAGCGGGTCCGTTGTAGACAGTAGTTCCTCCGTTCTTCTCTTCTTTGGTGTTCTGCTAACAGCGGGTCCGTTGTCGACAGTAGTTCCTCCGTTCTTCTCTTCTTTGGTGTTCTGTTAAAAGCGGGTCCGTTGTCGACAGTAGTTCCTCCGTTCTTCTCTTCTTTGGTGTTCTGCTAACAGCGGGTCCGTTGTCGACAGTAGTTCCTCCGTTCTTCTCTTCTTTGGTGTTCTGCTAACAGCGGGTCCGTTGTCGACAGTAGTCTGTAATGAGAGACTCTTGAATTTAGTTGAGATTGGGTTTGACCATATTTTAAGGTGTTTATCTCATGAAACACACTCAACTGCATATACACACTCATGGACAAAACTTAAGGAAGTTGTACCTTTTAACATGTATCGGAATTCAGACAATAGCTCT
Organism: Cordylochernes scorpioides; assembly: GCA_030710605.1. Taxonomy (NCBI): domain Eukaryota; kingdom Metazoa; phylum Arthropoda; class Arachnida; order Pseudoscorpiones; family Chernetidae; genus Cordylochernes; species Cordylochernes scorpioides. The sequence continues at coordinate 19,946,048 of CP092868.1, forward strand.
GAAAGATATTTGATATGTAGTGACCTTTATTGAAGACACACAAGATAACCATGTGGGAACAAAATGCCTCCGCCTCCTTCAAGAAAAAATAAAAAAATAAATAAACGACCGGCGATATCGAAGACTTTCCACTTTTTAAAGTCATGTCCATGAGTGTACCTAGTTAAGATGATAATTCGATTAGAGAATTGTTCCATTTGCAGATTGTAGATGTAAGGACAAAGTATAATCTATATTCCCACAATGAATGTAAACTGTAACTATTTAAATACTAAATTAAAAGCTAAACGATGTCTTACTTAATTATGGTATAAATGGGCTTAGATATTTAAAGCCAAAGAGGCTTCAATTAATTTATTTAGGGCCCTGAAGAAAAGCCTTTTTGGCTTGAAAGCTCTTAGCCTAGTTTTATCGTAATAAGGTAACGCATCGTTTAACATTCAATTTTTGTGTATGTAAACAATACAATCTGTTTAAGCATTCTATTCAGACCCCAAGGTGTATCTAAACAGCTATCGGTCAGGTCAAAGCACCTTCCATATAAGGAAGAAAGGGGTGCAGCTCATCATCATCAATCCATCATTATTATTACCATGACGAGCTATTGTCTCAACCACCTCATCCATCTAACCGCTCCTTTCACGTAACCATGATTATAGAATTTATTGGGAAGCTTTCGAAGTTTAGCTCGTCTTCAAATAGTGTCGAGGGGCAGTAGAAATATCTCCTAGATAAATGCTGTCACGTAGGGCAGTAAATTTTGTTTAGTACTAGCGTCGATTGGACCCGGATTTATCTGATTACATTTTGACCAGTTTTAGAGGTTCTCCGTAAACTAACTTTTAATTTCAAATACAATTTTTATCGTGAAGACATTTATGTTTAAAAAGGTAAATAAAAAAACTAGATGCACATATCATGCACGCGATCATATAGTTTTGAACGTTTATTTTGACGCGCGGAAAAAATAGCCTTATTTTTCATTGGACAAATATCCTACCGACAAAATTTTTCCACATATACACTCATGGACAAAACTTAAGGAAGGGGAACCTTTTAGAATGTATATCGGGATTCAGACAATAACTCTGAAAGATACACTCGTGGACAAAACTTAAGGAAGGTGTACCTTTTAGGATGTATATCGGGATTCAGACAATAACTCTGAAAGATACACTAATTGACAAAACTTAAGGAAGTTGTACCTTTTAGCATGTATATCGAGATTCAGACAATAACTCTGAAAGTTATTACAGTGACCTTTATTGAAGACACACGAGATAATCAAGTTTGAACAAAATTGCTTCTGTCTCGGATATCATAAAATCAAAACCCATCTTGTTCTGATCAGGCCTTTAGCCTGAAACCATGTTCTTTAGGTAAGAGTTAAAAAAATTATTATTATTTATTTGGTTAGTTAACTCAGGTTCCTGCAGCGTACAGAATTGAAAAAGAAGAAAACCCTCAAAAAAAAAAAAAAAACGAAAATAATTAGGATATTATCAAAAATAAAATCCATTACTCTATAAAATAGTAGTACACCTATCCCCCGATTTACACGGTACTTGTTTTACACGTTTTTGCTTTTACACGGTTTTCCAAATAAGTTTTTTTTTTTGTTTTTATCGCACTATACTAAATACTACTGTGATTGAACACATGCGCTGTGTACACATCTCACGAGGAATCCCGAGCTTATGTGCTGACTACATATTTTAACCTGTCAATGTATTTTATTTTTATTTCTGTGTACACCTATTCCCCGATTTACACGTTTTTCTCAGGAACGTATCTACCGTGTAAATCGGGGGATATGTGTATTTATTTATTAGAGAGAGAGAACCTCCTATTTGCAGTAAATAAATCCAATTTTATAATTAAATCTCCACGCTGCTCCAGCAATTATTCTCTATATGTAAAAAAAAAAAAAAACCTCACTTTTAAAAAAGCCAAAGTGAGAAGAACTAATGTAATAGTGTTTATTCTATAAGCTCTAGTCAAAAAAGGCAAAATAAATAATTGATTCCACAAAGTTAACGAGAGTACATAAATAATGATTAAGAAAATAAAATTAGGAAAAGAATGAAAATATAGGACAGAAATGTTAACCGCCGTCGTTTGGCAATAAATACCAGTGTTACCAGGCTTTTCCTTTTATTTCCTTCGTTCCAAATATTCCCAGACAAAAGAATGTTATAGAAAATGTGCAAATAGGAAAAATAACACAATAAATAAACTTTCAATATATACCAAAAATAAAAAATTAAAGTTATAAAAGTCGTAAATTTGGCTTGCATATTTTATTATTATTTTTTTTTTATTGATATTAATTTATTTTCTATTAATAAAAAAAAAATAGTTTGAATCCTCTCCAAATTTCTTACGAGATCCATCGATTATCTTGAAAATTATATTTATTTCCAACCTGAAAACATTATAAAGTGAAAATGTATGTCTTGTTTAATTTTAATTTAAAATGTGTGAAAACTTGGGATAATATAATTGAATAGGCCGGGTTTTCGTTATAGAAAATATTCATTGTGTAGGTTTGGTGAAGGGTAAATGTACATTTGATATCTGGAATTATGTAGGTCATTGACAATTGAATAAATTCAAAAATCCAATGTCCAACAATGGGAAAATCCTAATAATCTGTCGTCCAACAATGGACAAATACCAACAATCTGACGTATAACAATGAACAAATCCAAGCAATCAGATGTCCAAGAATGGACAAATCCCAATAATAGAAGAATCCCAACAATTTTATGTTTGCAATGGCCCAATCCCAATAATCTGCCGTTCAACAATGGACAAATACCAACAATTCGACGTGCAACAATGGACAAATTCAAACAATCATATGTTCAACAATGGAAAAATCCTAATAATAGACGAATCCCAACAATCCTATGTTAGTTAGCAATGGACAAATCCCCCTTCCCCTAACAATCCAATCTGAGGTTCAACCATGATACGTTCAACAATGTATTGTTCCCAACAATCAACGAATGTCAACAATTTGAGGTTCAACAATGGATAAATACCAACAAACTGAGGTTCAACAATAGACTATTGTCAACAATCTAACATCTGGCGTTCAACAATGGAAAAATCTCAACAACCTGACACCCAACAATGGACAAATTCTAACAATCCATCTTCCACAATCATCTAATCACAATATGATGTACGTCATTAAAAAAAAATAAAAATCTTTTGCCCAACAATTGTCAAGTCCCAATAATCTGAATTTCAACTACTTAAGTCGAACCACCAACAATCGACACATTCCAACAACCACCAACAAATTTAATCAATCAAACTTCAACAAACCACAAATTAAACATAAGACTTAACACGCCTGCTTTATATAAGGGAAAAAAATTAAGCATGAATTTTCCTTCATTAAACAAAAAACCTTTCTACTGTCCTTACTGAGATGCAAAATTTACGGGGAGGGTTTGGCTCATGAGTAGTGAACCCTCCCAGCGGGTTCGCCAATATAATCTCCCATACTGATTTTTAGATCTCTAATCTATATCTAGAGTCGTCCAATACAATATTAGAGCTCTCAAAAAGCGGTCAACGCTTTCCCAAAATCCCTAGGTTCTAGATTTGAAATAATATCAAAATCTAAATTAATAATTGCTGAATAATTGTTCTAATATACTCTATAACAAAAAAAAAATCGACGCACCAAGAAGCAGTTGTCCGATTTATATGAAAATACGTATACAAAGAGGTTTCGACCAAACATGCAAATGATTGAAATTTGGTGGCCGAATTATGCAAAGCAAGAGCTCCAGCGCGTAATTTGAAATATCGTCCTAACGAGTCCTCACATCTGACCAGTGACCATTAAAACAGGTTTTTAAAGTTAGAATTTCTTTCATAAATAGTCTTAAATAGCAACTGACATTTTTATTATTCCATTTAAAACAAGAGAGGCCTTGTTTTATAAAGAGAAAGAATCGGTTGGTGATGTTGATTCTTATGAATTATAATGATATATCATAGAAATAATATGATTAATTAAAGAACACACATCATTAAAGACCATTCTTGGGATTCCTTCTTTAATCAGGCTTTCTACTCTATAGTATTCATATGCACTCATGGACTACAACTTAGGAAGTTGTACCTTTTAGCATGTATATCGGGATTGAGACAATAACTCTGAAAGATATTACAGTGACCTTTATTGAAGACACACTATATACACTCATGGACAAAACTTAAGGAAGTTGTACCTTTTACCATGTATATCGGGATTCAGACAATAACTCTGAAAGATATTACAGTGACCTTTATTGAAGACACACTATATACACTCATGGACAAAACTTAAGGAAGTTGTACCTTTTAGTATGTATATCGGGATTCAGACAATAACTCTGAAAGATATTACAGTGACCTTTATTGAAGACACACTATATACACTCATGGACAAAACTTAAGGAAGTTGTACCTTTTAGCATGTATATCGGGATTCAGACAATAACTCTGAAAGATATTACAGTGACCTTTATTGAAGACACACTATATACACTCATGGACAAAACTTAAGGAAGTTGTACCTTTTAGTATGTATATCGGGATTCAGACAATAACTCTGAAAGATATTACAGTGACCTTTATTGAAGACACACAAATTAACTAAGTGTGAACAAAATCGCCCCTGTGTAAAAAAAAAAAAAATTGTTTACGAGTGTGCATTTTTTTCCTCCCGAGGGTAAAAAAAAAAATGCCGAAACCCGGGATCGAACCAGGGACCTTTAGATCTTCAGTCTAACGCTCTCCCAACTGAGCTATTTCGGCGATACGTAATTCTATCTTTTATGTAATATAAGATAATCAACCTAGGTGTAATGCTTGTTCCTTTTAACCACATCAAAAAAATTTAAAATATAAAAAACATAAAATAAAAAAATAAACATAAAATACACCACAAACGCAATATTGATTTCTTTATTTCGACGCTTGCACTTTAAAAATAAATAAAATTTTTAAAGAAGAGAAAGAAAGATATTTTAAATATGTACAGAATTAGTATGCAAGTTAGTTAGATGAAAAGATAAAAAAATATATATCAACACAATTGATATATGTACAAAGGGTTGGTATGCAAATTTAGTTAAATGAAATCAAATTGTAAAGTATTGTGTTTATTCGAGAAAAGCAATTTACAGATTAAAAAAAAAGTTTTAAGGAATATTTTATAATAAAAATATGCTAGATATTAGAGAATTATTCAGTTAAAACAATACTAAAAAGAGTTAATTACCAAATTGAACGCAATATTGATTAAATTCAATTGTAAAATATACTTTTTAACAAAACTTTTATTCAAACAGTCTTATAAATGAATTCACCTCAAAGTGTCAAACATAAGATGTATTTAGATAGAATAATACATGAAGGTATATAAGGTCTGTGAAACAAAAATCAATAAAAACCAATAAGAACTAAGAAAGATGGTTAAAAAAAAAAAGTATGATCTTTAATTTTTAAATAGCCTTTCGTATTTTGATATATAATCTTTTGCATTCAATCATTTTTCTTATTTCATTATATTGTGCTACGTAGAAAAAGTATTAGATGATGATAAATATATATTGTAACAAAGTATTTATTATTTTAGCAGAGTATTATTTTTTTATGTTTATATTTTTGCTATACTCTGTACACTTCTTCCCTCTTTTTTTCTTATCTTTTGTTTATTTTTCATAGTTTGTTCTTGCCTGGAAATAAATTGTTGTCTCATCCCGAAGTTGGTCTTTATATCTCGGTGGAACCTTCTTTTTTTCCGGGCTTCAAAAATCATTCATTTTTGGTTAGCTGCCCCGTAAATAAAGATATTTCCGAAGTTGGTCTTCTCTAATTTTCCACGTGGCAATATATTTCTATTGAAATACTCTTCAATCAAAATTAACACCAATATATACTGAACGAGATAATGGATATCTAGTCCATATATCTTATCCTCAATTCAATTATTTTTACAGCAGCAGCCTTATAGAATTGATGATCCAGGGGTTGAAGAGCAATGAAACAATATAAATGAAAACATCTCATCGTGCCACTGAAAGTTGCTGCTGAATTAGCGCCATCTACCGGAATAAATAACAAATAATTGTAGAACGATATTAGAAAATATCCCGCATGAGTTTCTTTTGAACGAAAAATTCGAAATTTATTTTAAGGAGAAATAACGATTATTTTCAAATGTCGTTCTACAATCATAGATAGCATTATATTGTATAAAAATAATTCAATTTTTCAGGGAGGGACCATCTTTTTATTTTTTTTTATTGGGGGTTGAGGTACAGCCTACACCACAAAGGGGCACCTCTCCCTTTAAAACCACATTAAAGTATTTTAAAGGTGATCTCTTTTGGTATACGCGTATAACTACAATTCTATTGCGATAGATTTTTTAAAAAATCGTTTAACATTTCCACGGAAAGAGTTTCTTTTTAATTTATGCTTAAAATTATAAGCTTTATAGCACATGGTCCTTCAACAAGTTCCATAAAGGACCATGTCCGAAAGTTTCAATTTTCAAAATTTATAAATAATAAAATAATAATAAAATGAGTGAATGCACGGAAATTGTTTAATGATTTGAAAGTTATTCTCGAGGCGCGAAATCACAAACAGGTAGAGAATAAATGTTTATTGATATTTGAATAAAACACATACATACATTTATCTATTTTAGCGTATATACCTACACTCATGGACAAAACTTAAGAAAGTGGAAAGTTTTTGATGTCGCCGGTCGTCTGTGTTTTTTTTTTTAAGGAGACAGAGGCAATTTTGTTCACACTTAGTTATCTCGTGTGTCTTCAATAAAGGTCACTGTAATATCTTTCAGAGTTATTGTCTGAATCCCGATATACAAGTTAAAAGGTACAACTTCCTTAAGTTTTGTTTACACTTGGTTAACTCGTGTCTTCAATAAAGGTCACTGTAATATATTTCAGAGTTATTGTCTTAATCCCGATATACATGGTAAAAGGTACAACTTCCTTAAGTTTTGTTCACACTTAGTTATCTCGTGTGTCTTCAATAAAGGTCACTGTAATATCTTTCAGAGTTATTGTCTGAATCCCGATATACATGTTAAAAGATACAACTTCCTCAAGTTTTGTCCATGAATATATATTGGCCAAAATGTCATATCTCTTACTTATTAACAATAACTACGACCATCTTGATTGTTATAGAATAATACATGATGATGTGGCATATGATGATAAAAAGTCAGATTTACGAACAATTCGGATTTAAGACGGAACATTTATTATCCCCTGTTTCTCGGTCTTTAAAAAAATCACTTGCTCAGTATCGCATTGAAACATAGACAACCAACTATAACAACAAAAGCAGTCGCCAACTTCTACCCACCACGATTATCATCATGGCCTGTACCACGTGTACTAGGGATAAGCAAAAAAAAAATTACCACATATATGGTATTTTGATCTAATATATGCCTTTTTAATTAAATATTTATTTATGGATTGCTCTATTTACAAAACGATATAATCAATATGAAATTAGACATTTTAACGAGCACGTTAAATTTAGTCATTAAACATTAACGTTTAATTATTTTTTTTACCGCTAGATGGCGATAGTGTAATATAAATATATAGGAAGATACAGCTTCCACCCAAGGGAAATTTAAAGCAGAGAAGACCTCTTAGAGAAGATAAAAAAAGTAAAATAGGAAGTAAAAAAAAACTCGATTTAAACCCTCTCTTTTTAAAATTAAATTAAGTTTTTTTTTTCCTTATTTTTTTTTTAGGCGGTGGGCATTTGTTTCGGCTAAATTTAGGCGGTAGTCTGTGGGATAATCTTTTTAGCAACGCTGGATTGATTGGGTGCCCCCTAGTGGCGGTGAGAGGAATTATCCGGGGCTGAGACCTACACGTACCGTCGCCATTGGACCGTGGTGATCTTCTGGGGGGAAAATGATTGGTTCAATTATTTCACTAATAGGGGTTATCTCTTTTTTTTTCCTAATTCCTCAATGTTCTTTTCTTTTTTAATAAAGATTATAATGGCTATTTTTTTTAAAAACCATTTTCGAACTTTTAGTTTTTTTTTTTCTCTGAAAAATTATTGTTACAAATCGCCCGCCATTTTAATTCACTAAAAAAAATCTTTTGGTTTTAAAAGTTAAAGCATCTCTCTCTATATAAATCTTTTGGTGTTTTTTTTTTGAAGGGGGTGTGTATGATTGATTTAAGTTTTAAACGCGTGTATATATAAAAAAAAAAATTTAAAAATTTATTAAAAAAAAAAAAAATTATGACAAGAAATATTCGAGAAATGAATCGCGAGTTTAACAAGATTTATTAGAACTACCTGTAAAAGACAACACCTAATTGCACAGTCAAAGTGTCCTTTAAGGAGAGGTGTCCTCTTACTGGAGAATTGCTAAATTGCAAAAATGGTAATTTTGCAAATGAAAACTGTCCTTTGTGGAGAGGTGTCCTCTAAAGAGAGGTTCTACTGTATTAGTAATATCAATATAATATCTTAAGGATGCTATATTCAATCATAAAAATGATGACAATTTTTAAAATTTTTCTTTTATAATATTGTTATGTATGCAATTTAGGAAAGGCAAAAACTTCAGGATAACACAGAAATTTATAATACATTATAAAGGACTGCGGTACGCGGATCGTTGTGGGTTCGATTCCCGCCCCTGGACACTTTTATTTTTCCGTTCGCCATTACTCTTCATATTTTCACCCTTTCATACTTCATCCAAAAAAGTTAGAAATAGTAAATATTTCTCTTTGAAATAAATATTGATTTTTCACAGAAAAGAAACTTATGCGGTGAAACTTTAAGTATTGTTTTACAGAAATTTATATAAAGCAAGAACACAAACTGAAAAAGAGAGAGATATTTATAACCCAGAGGGAACACAGAACACCAACTACCCGGGAAGTTACCAGTATAGACTAGTGCTAAGCGCTTTTACTGACGTCCTGATTGCTGAGTTGAACCAGTTGACCAGGAAGTTCCATGCTGTGTCTGACCATAGATGTAGGTGGGTCAGTCCAAGCAAACAAACTAAAATGTATAAAATACAAGAGAAGCAATAAGAGAAGTTTACAGACTAGCAGAATATAAATATCAAAATGTGGATAATCTATAGGCTACTGTAAGCAGTCTTCTATATATACCACTAGCCGAATGACCCGGGCAACGCCCGTGTTTTACCCGATTGAATGTTTTGATTCAAATACAATTTTTGTTACAATTATAAATTGGCGCCTTAAATAAATGCATATATTAGTTAATAACTATAGCCTATGTGCTTTATCTGTCTATGTACTGTTGGGTTCCGTAGGAGTCTCTTACTGGGAAAAAGAAAGAGAGGATTCCATTTGGTTATTAACTAATATATGCATTTATTTAAGGAGCGACCCGCTCCAACATAATAGTTACAGAAATGGAGGGGGGGGGGGGGCAAAGGTGGCGTGATCGTAGCCGACCAATAGGAGGGCGCCATTCCAAAAAAAAAAAAAGCAAACCGTGACAGAGGCCACGCATGACGCTCGTAACTGTATATAGAATAATAGTTCACGAATTTATTGGGTTTAACTTGAGATCTCGAGATATCATTCGACCATCACGTATCATCATCCACCATTCACATATATATATTTTCAAAAAAATTGTTTATAACACACAAAGAAGGTAATATATATTTTCTCCCTCTTTCAATATCATAAATATTTAAAATATGTAAATAATAATTTGTATATAAAAATAGTATATATATCATCAATTTATTAACGTGATACTCCTTTTAAAGGACTAACAAGTCCGAAAGCTTGAAAATAAATAAAAAAAACTTAACCCTGGAAGCTTTATTTATTTTATATTAAATATATTTTTTTAAATATTAATAAATAAATAATTTAAATTCTATATATATATATGAAAAATAGTACAAATGTAATATTGTACTGGGATAAGGTGCATATTACATTTGTACTATTTTTTCACATTGTGTGGCGGTTTCACGCAATTCTGGCCTTAACTACCCGTTTCATTATTTTTCAAGATGCCTTGAATGACCAGTTTTTTTGGTCGTTGAGGTACAGCTTGCACCACGCTGATGAGGGCCAACAGCCCGAAACGCGTCCGTGGTTAGCTTTTCTTGATTAATCAAGAATGGGTATTTGGCCAATTCTGGAATAATTAAAAAGCAACGAGAATAGTTGATATTTATTCCGATAGATGGCGCAAGCCATCAGCAACTTTCAGTTGCACGATAAGGAGATGCCTTTTTTTCAAATTCTATATATATATCTGTAATAAGATGAGGTTCTGGTAGCTCTTGTAAAATCCTGTCGACTATCTGTAATAAGGTGAAGTTCTGGTAGCCTCTTGTAGAATCCTGTCGACTAACTTTGTGATGATGAAGTGTTGACTCTCGCTATACTGTGTTGACCGAGAGGAACAGTCAGGATGGGGAGTTTTCCAGTACCTCTCTGCACCTTGGAAGACCTTTAAAAGTTCTCACAAAGTACAGGCAGTCGTGGTCGAGGCAGAGTGGAAAGCTTGGGAAGGTCCACACAAAAAAAACGAAGACACAGTTGCACTAAGAAAGTTCCGTGAACAGATAAAAGTTGAGCTAGGAGCGAAAGATGGGGAGATAGAAGTTTTCTTACTAGTCTACATGATGGATGAGAGGGGTCTGAGGTACAACCGACGCGGTCTCTCACAGATGCTGCACTCACTGTCAAGTGACTGTATTTATAGGTTAAGACGGGGGGCCTTATGCGACAGGGGCCGTTTCTGAGAAAGGGGGCTTTTGCATTCCACCAGATGTAAAGAGTGTGGGTGGTCGTTCTATTTTTAGACCTTGTTGTGGGAAGTCTAAATCTATCTCGATTTTGACGTTATGCCTTCTATCTCTTGCTTAGCTCAACTCTTAATCTATTACAGAGTTTTATTTATTTATCCTCAGTTTGTACAAATTACATTACATATGATGATGTAAAGACACATGTCAATAATGCGCATAATCATTTACAGATGTGTTTCTATTATACAACATTAAAATCTTGTTATAAGTTATATACAATATGGGGTTGTTGGTTTAAATTACCATATATATATGTGTAAAAAGAAAAGTAGCGTTATGTTTATAATTTTCACCGATAGATGGCGCTAAGTCAATAATAATAAATACTTTGCTACCATATTGTTACACTGAATTACAGTTGTGCCCCACCATCGTCCTTGATTTCCTCCTTCTTTGTGTGTATAAACATTTACCGAGAGCGGGTCTCCATAATCAAGACAAATACAAAATAAGTAAATAATAAAGTAATTACCTTTAAAAGTTGTTCTGTTTATTCGTTGTTGTCTTCCTGGGGTGATCCCAAGTCTTCGTGGCTCCTGTATCAATAGGTCCGTGTTCACACCTACATGCAAAGTGGTGTATAGTTCCAGTGATACAATGATTTGTTTGATTGTTTGATTTCAGTGATTTATTTAGAGCACATTTGTCATGATTTGATTTCTAACTTCGCTATAGTACCAGTGGTGTTAACTATATACACACATAATAGTCTGCAAATATAGATAAAGAATTCTTCCTGAATTGAAATTAGACGAAAAACATGGTGAAGGAAGATGAGTTTCTTTTATTGATGCATAGGTCTTCTGTTAATATTAACATACAGTATATAAATAGTTTAAAAACTTTCCTTTTATTATATATATATATCCCTTCCTACCATTTGTACCATAGTTCTTATAAGTCGCGCTTCATTGCTCGCCTGTTGAAGGGTTTTTACCCGAAAGCTTGCACCTATGCATCAATAAAGAAACTCGTCTTCCTTCACCATGTTTTTCGTATAACATAATAGTTTTTATTATTATTATTATTATTATTATTTTTATCCCTAGTACAACGTGTGGTACAGGCCATGATAATCATGGTGGGTAGAAGTTGGCGACTGCTTTCACTGTAAAATGCACCACATGTTTACACATGTGAAAAGTAGTTCGACTATTGCACTTACAAATGTGCCATAGCCCCGTTTGGTTACTTAGATTCGCTGATGGGGTTGGACTTTTTGTAAGAATCGGGGGCCATTGGAGCATTTTAAAAAAATATATAATAGTAATAATACATACACTCTGTCTATATATATATATAACGAATGAAGACATATATACATAATCAACGATAAAAGCATTTTTACATTATAAATTTTAAAATATATGAAACAAAAAAGAAAGTTTTGTTAACAAAAATGGCGTGCAAATCACAAAGTATCAATTTAGATACTAAAAAATTAAGATAGGAATATAGATAAATAAAATAGGATATAACACCCTCGATTCCCGACAGTCATGAACCGGGATTGAATCCCGTGTTAAATATTTGTTTAATATGTGAATAACCATCACATATTATTCATTGTTTCAATTATCATAAACTAGGTTGTTCTTTTTGAGCGGTACCTAATAAAGTGATTTTGAATCGAAATAGGATATAGATAAATTGTCGCGTTGAAAAATAGACGCCAGGAGAGGTAACACGAACGGATTTTATTCTTTTTAACGGTCTACCTTAAAATTGTATTTATGCGCATTTATATGGATATGCCTTTATTCAAAAAATATGTAAATCAAATACAATCAAAACTTTGTAAATACAACAACAACAACAACAAAAGCCTTTATTTAGGGCATTCCGCCCCATACAGGATTCGCCGTATTTACACGTCAACAAGAGGAGAGGGAAGAGGAAACATTTACAACAAAATAAGGTTTGTCTCACATTCAGTTACCTATTTACAGATAGTTCATCCTACAGTATCCAAAACTATGTAAATAAATTAACCACGTTACAATATATATATAAGGCTAAAAATGAGAAGATTGAGGGGAAAACATACGTGTCAAAAATAGTTTAAATTTTTTATAACAGATGTCGCGCTAATGCATCATCTTGATATATATGATACACTGATGTAAAATTAGAGGGAGAGATGTCTCTATAGGAATATCATTCTCCCGAAACTTCATCGTAAAGATAGAGGGCTGCCTGGCCAGTATTCGTATTTCTTTAAAATAAAGATATTTCGGCCAGTAAATCTTTTTATTATCTCGACGTTTCGACAAAAAAGGACAAAGATTTTTGTCGAAACGTCGAGTTAATAAAAAGATTTACTGGCCGAAGTATCTTTATTTTCAAGGACAAAAGATTTTTGTCGAAACGTCGAGTTAATAAAAAGATTTACTGGCCGAAATATCTTTATTTTCAAGGGCAAAAGATTTTTGTCGAAACGTCGAGGTAATAAAAAGATTTACTGGCCGAAGTATCTTTAATTTGAAGAAATTCATAAATTCAGTATAAAAGGTCTGTAAAGAAATGATATTTTAATACACTTTTAAAAGAGTAGCATTGACATTTTAAATACTTTTCAAGGATAAAAGAGCACTAGGGTTGGCATGAACGGTTTATAAATTGAAAGGTCAACTCTCCCGTCAAGATAGATTCAAAAGATAAACACCATTCTTCGGCCGTCAGTGAAGGCTATCAGATTCAGGTGGATGATTAAACTATAACGCCAATTTTGGAAAATTCAGAACGCCCATCTAGACCATGGTTTTCTGATAATGGACCTCGTCAAACAAGGGTGGGCTTTGATTTCAGAAGATCCAAGATGAATTCATGAAATCTTCAGAATTTGCCGAAGAGATGTTTAGCTAGAAAGGTAGCTAGGTTATTCTATTGCCGAAATATCGAGGCAGAGCAGAAGACACCAGAGGGCCATAACAACCGTAGAAGATACTTAGGAGCAGAGCAGGAGACACCGCAGGGCCATAACAACCATAGAAGAGACTCAGGAGCAGAGCAGAAGACACCAGAGGGCCATAGCTACCGTAGAAGAGACCCAGGAGTAGAGCAGGAAACACCACAGGCCCATAGCAACCGTAGAAGATACCCAGGAGTAGAGCAGAAGACACCATAGGGCCATAGAAACCGTCGATGAAAAGACACAAAATATACGCAAAACGAGAGCAACAAAATATAACAAACAGAATAGAGAGAGAAATAAGGACAAAAAATAATATATTGCCTATATCCAATCCTTAGCGCTAACATAAACAATGAAAGTCACTTCTAGTGAAAATAAAAATGGAAACACACTGTATAGGTCCCAGTAAGATGGTGAAATAGGAACTCTAAAACTATTGTTAGAGAGGTGCAGGAACCTGGAATTTAAGCAAGATAAAGACAAGACACCATATGCCATATAATCCATACAAGTTACCCAGGAGCAGAGCAGAATACACCAGAGGGCCATAGCTACCGTACAAGTTACCCAGGAGCAGAGCAGAAGACACCAGAGGGCCATAACAACCGT
>CP092868.1:19960576-19977882 GCA_030710605.1 Cordylochernes scorpioides
AAGGAGAATAACAATCAGAGAAGTGTCCAAAGAAACAGGAGTGTCATTTGGGATATGCCATTTCCATTATCCGTGATGATCTATCTGGGTCTTAAAACACGATCTTACAAGTTTGTCCTTCTGATAATAACTCTGGAGCAGAAAGAGTCACTTGAAGAGATCTGAGAAATCTTACTTAAATTGGCTGTACAAGACCAAATGAGTCAACATAAGGTGATAACAGAGGAAGAGACATGGATCTACGGCTACATTCCCGAAACACAACGCCAATCAAGTCAATGATTGGCAGATGACGAACCGAAACCCAAAAAACCCAGAATGGAAAAGTAAAAAATGTAGGTTCGGCTCGTCACTTTATTGGACAGCAAAGGACTCGTATATCATGAAGCCATACCAACTGGGAAGAAAATCAACTAAGAATCTATCTTGCTATTTTGAAAATGTTACGGGAGGTTGTGCGAAAGAAACGCCCAGAAAGAGGGCAGAATAAAAAACTGGTGGCTTTATCATGATAACGCACGGCCACATATGGTTCATCCGGTACTCGCTTATTTGACAAAAATAACACAGTCGTGCTTCCACATCCTCCCTATTCTCCTGATTTAGCACCGAATGACTTTTTTATTTATCCAAAATTAAATATGGCACTTTAGGTCAACTTTTTTTTTTTGACACGATACAAGTCATTCAATATAAATCACTGAACGTTTTGCTAGGCATACAGAAATAAGAATTTTCCCAGTGTTTCTAAAGTTGGAGGGAAAGATGGGAAAGGTGCATTGATTCAGTAAGGTTTTATTTTGAAAACTCTTTTTTTTTTTGTGTATTTTGTACATATAAAGTTATAGCCCTTCTGTTAGTGTATTATCTATATGCGTAATGGGATATTCGAATCAATCCGCGAGTGCTGAAATATAAAAGATATATTAAAAAAAATATTTATTGACTTTTTGCAGTTTTTTGATTTTAAAAATAAAAATATGAAACAAAATTATACTAAAATTTATGATAAAAGTAATTAACAATTGAATTAGAAAATTAGAAATTTGAAATATCTATCATTAGAAATTAATAGATTTCAATAATTCAACTGCACATGCTTTAAAAACAAGACAATTTGATGATGATAAATAAAGTAAAATTTGAACACAAAAATTATACGATTGGAAAATTGAATAAATTAAAAAATAAATATAGAGACTACTATTTGATAAGAAAAATAAGTGTGACACACGAAGTAAAAAAAATAACGAATATTTTGGTATATAGATTGCTATGTATAGTTCAGTATCTTTGAAGGAGATTGCTTAAAACTTTACAACTGAAAACTCTGTTAGTGTATTGTCTATCTATCCATATTCTTATTTTCCATAGGATTATTCAAATAATAATCTGTATATATTTACCATGTGCATATATAATCTTTCTCCATTTTTACCCCTTTGTATATTTCCCACTTTCATAGGTTTCTCCGTCTTGTAACCCCAAGGAGAATCCTCTGTAAGACCTGTGTGTCTTAATAAAGGTTTTTTTGTGTGTGTGTGTATTATCTATCTATATAGCTAATAATCATAAGACAATACCGCGCCATCTATATATAAAAAAAGATAACATTAAAACACGAAAATTTCCTTTATACATAAAACAAACTTCTACTATCCTTACTGCGATCAATTTCTATTGTCCTTACACATATATGTGTCTAAAAAGACAAAGATCGCCTCTCCCGGTAAGCGGAACATTGTGGGTTCGATTCCCATCCCTGGACACTTTTATTTTTCCGTTCGTCATTATTCTTCATAATTCATCCTTTCATACCTCATCCAAAAGGGTTGGAAATGGTCAATATTTCACCTTTAAATAAAAATTTGATTTTTCGTCGAAAAGAAACTCATGCGGTGTAACTTCAAGTGTCGTTTTACAATCACAGGGCCGCAGTGTATTATATAACATATATATATGTTTAATTAAAAAGACATATATTGGATCAAAATATCATTTATTTTACCAATATTTCAGTTGGCTGAACGCCAACCTTTATCAAGGTGTTATAACATTTTAAAGTGTATCAACAACATGTTATAACACCTTGATAAAGGTTGACCTTCAGCCAACTGAAATATTGGTAAAATAAATGATATTTTGATCCAATATATGTCTTTTTAATTAAAGATTTATTTATGTATTGCTCTATTTTGAAAATATATACGTGTGTATGTTGAGGAATTTTGCGCAATCCCCTGTAGCTTCTACCCATTTACCAAACAGGGAAATCACTTGAAGAACGAGTGAAACAGCATAAATCCTGACTACACTGCAATAAGCTGTTATTTTACGATGCACTAGCGTGCCATCTGTTATGAAAATTAGAAACTATTTAAGACGCGTAAGATTCTTTTTGAAATTAAACAATTTCTACTGCCCTTACTGCAATGGAAAAATTAAGAGGAGGGCCTGGTTCATCAGTGGTGAACCCTCCCAGCGGTTTCGCCAGTTTAATCTACCATACAGCTGTTATATTGCATTTTTTGGAACTTCCTTTTATAGTGATACTGATGCTAGACTCTTGGAATGGGTATTTTAGCTGTTTTCCTTATTGGTCGAGCTCTCTATCATAAACAATCATATCCTAGATTGGAATAACAGTGATATATTCTACCATAACAACCCTACGAAACAAGAAAGATCATAGCTTGAAATAGCTGTGCCTCAATAATAGACAAAAATAGTATTAATAGGAAGATAGAAATACCCCGGGACTTCTCTCTCTCTCCGGGAGGTGTTCGCCTCCTGCGAAGTGCCCCTGGATCTGCAGGCCTGGCTGTTCGGCGTCGACCTCCATCCCGAGGCAATGAAATTGACCAGCGTAGCGACGGCTACCATCTACAAGTACCATCTTGGTCTTGAGTTGGATAATGCCAGCCAACACATCGACCTGCCCACTCTGTGGGAAAGAACTCTCGCAGTCCATCGGTGGCGGAGTCTTTCCCGTGGTGGGCGCCACCAATGAAGACCTTGTATATATTTTATATATATATGTATATTTATCAATTACTTTATATATTTATATCTATTTTTATTCATATATCTATCATTATTAATCTTATTTATTCATTTTATGTATTTAACCTTATATAATCTTATATGGACGTTATAATAAATCAGTTTCAATCTCTCTCTCTCTAGATATAATTTATAAAATCCGACCCCAGAACACTCCACCTTAGCAGCACTATGCACATCTAATGTCGTGAGTTTGAGTCGTAAATATGTATGAAACAGAAAGACGTTTATCCTTTCGAAATATCACGTTTATTTTAAAAAATAAATAAAAAAATACGCCTCGTTATAATCATATATCGAGAGAGGCGCCTCTCTCTTAAAAAATCCATTGAAAAAATACATTTGGATTATCATTCCAGTGCAGGACGTCATGGTGATATGATGAAAGGAAAATATGCTTCCTTTAGTATATGAATATGATCCTCGTGCAACTTTATGTCATGTATTTATATGCAATATATATATATATAGTTAAACCTGTCTATAACGCCCCCTCTTGGGACTCACCAAAATAGGGTGCTATAGAGAAGGGGTGCTATAGACAGGTCACTTTTAATGTAAATCGCATCGTACTACGTATTTAAAATCGGGCGCTATAGAGCGGGGGATGCTATTTAGAGGAGGCGCTATAGACAGGGTTTAACTGTATATATCTTATATAAAGATTGAAGATGTGAGAGAAATAGATAAATATTTTGTTAATTAAATTTTATTGCCCTCTATCGTTAAAATTTTACACAATATATATTGCCAGAAAATATTTTGTTGTCGTTGTGTTCCCAGCCGACTGTTTTACATATGGCGTATTAAAACTTGATATGGTGTTAATGGTTTAACTTAATTTTAAATATTTAATGGTAAAGTATGGAAAGAGAAATATAGTCGACAGGATATATACGTATATACTCGTATATTGCGAATTAAAGACATTTATGAAGATTAACTTCCAAATCTACGCTCCTACCCCCAACATATTCTATGGGATAAAAATAAATAGAGAAAAATGATACAAAAAGAAAGCTGACACCATGGAAGAATTGAGTACAGACGAAGAGAGTAAACAAGGTTATACCTAACCTAATAATGCAAATTTGTGCCGCAGGGCAACAATTTTGTCAACTGTCGATAATATTCTGCCAAGCTCTGGAGAAACACACAAAAATTCTAAATACACAAATGTATTTAAATACATTTTCCATCTTATTAAATTAAGTAATTAAAATAATCGTTTTTGTTTCTCTAAAGCGTAAATTTATTCAGTGAATTTAATTTATTAATAATATTGACTATCGCAGAAGGATTTATCATCATCATCTCTGTCGTTTGACCTTTTAACAGATTTTAACATATGTGTACGTTACTTAGCGATATTCAAATTGAAATATTGTAGCGGTAAACATAATAGAGCCTCTAGAAGAATGTAAAGATTATATATATTTATTTTTTAAAAGAAAGATAAATAATAAGAATGGTTGTGTGTGTGTGTAATTATTATAATAGATAAAATATTTGGTTCCAAAATAACTTTATTAGGTACCGCTCAACAAGAGCAACCTAGTTTATGATATTTACAACAATGAATAATATGTGAAGGTTATTCATTAAACAAAATGTTAACGTGGGATTCAATCCCGGTTCATGACTGTCGGGAATCGAGGGTGTTACCTACTCGTCCACCGACTCTTTTATATAAAATATTTGGATTATTTATTATTTATATAAGTATTTTTTTAAACGCGAGACTAGACGCTAGATACAATCATTGCATAGCTGGGAAAATTTACTCTTAGTTAAATGCTATCATTTCCTTATATTTACAAATTATCAGAAATAACAACAAGCCTTTTATTGGGGACCTATTCCCTACACAGGATTCTCCAAGTTACATAATTGCTTAGAAAATATGAGTTAATTATTTACAGGTTGTTGTTGTTGTCGTGTCCAATGAAGAGCCTCGGATGTCTCCATACATCTCTATCACAGCAGTCGCAATGTCCACTATCTTGGGTGTGTAAAGCTGCTGTTCTGGATCCATGTCAATTTTCTGCAGCCATTGCTGGACATGAGAATATGTAGGTAGGTGTTAGTTCCACACCAGGACAGTTGTTACATGTCTTATAGGTTCTTGTGTCATCTCTATGTATTTTTATTCCTTTATAGTGTTTCGTTCTGAGTTTTGTTATGGTTTTTGTAATTCTCTCAGAGTTTATTTCGCATATTTTATCTTTTCTTATTTTTTGTTGATATTTACAGGTGATCGTATATTTACATATCTCCATTTACATACGTCTCTATTTGCTCAATGTTTCTTGAGCAGCTCTCTAATATTTACAAATGATCTAGGAGGAGGTTAATCTATCTAATTATGCTAACAAATATATATGGATGGTATGAAAGGTTCCAAGTATGATCTTTCTGCTTTTGGTGCTACATTGCCTACAGAGATATTCGACTTCTCTTACTTCGAATTTGTTCCCATGCTGTGTTGCTGGGGAGATTTGGGATATACGAATAGATGAGACTACAGAAATACTCTCTTACTCAGAGACTGTTAGTTTAATTAGGTCTGTCAGAACCCTACCTGGGGTAGAGAGTAACAAAAACTCTCCGACTAATTACTGTTTCTCTTAATTAGCTCCACTGGAAGTTTTACACTTGTCTCTCACCCGCGAATGTAATTTAAATTATCTACACTCTCTCTCTCAGTGTAAAATATTTCACATTTATATGTATTCTATATGTATGTGTTTGTTATGTGTAAGATGTTAGTTACATACCAGGACAGTTGTTACATGTCTTATAGGTTATTGTACCATCTGGATGTATTGTTATTCCTTTATAGTGTTTCGTTCTGAGTCTTGTTATTGTTTTTATAATTCTTATCTCAGCGTTTATGTTGCATATTTTATCTTATCTTTTTTTTTGTTGATATTTACAGGTGATCGTATATTTACATATCTCCATTTACACACTGCTCTCTTTTCTCAATGTTTCTTGAGCAGCCCAAACAATACATTTAATTCTACACAAATAAATTTACTGGAAATGTGTTTCTTTTAAATATCATCAAATATTATCTCTAAAAACCTTACCGCAATGATATGAGTTATTGGATGAGATATCTCAATATCTCATTCAATAACTCATATCATTGCAGTAAGGTTTATAGAGATAATATTTGATGATATTAAAAAAAACGCATTTCCACAGTATTTTTTTTTTGTGTAGAATTTTAACGATAGATGGCAATTAAATTTATAAATTTAATACATTTAATGATATTTTTTTGAAAATAGAGCAATCCATAAATAAATCTTTAATTAAAAAGCCATATGTGGCATAAATAAAAAGGCATAAATGATAGTTTGATCCAATATATGCCTTTTTAATTAAAGATTTAATGATATGCATACCTATGTAATATCTAGCATTTCATAGTAAAATGATCCTGTCACAACAAAAAATACGATGGCTAGTGTTCACCAAAACTGCTCACACAATATTGGAAGAAAGACTGTATTTTAAAACGTGAGTTACGTGAAGATGAAATCCAAGATATAAGACATCTTTCTTTTCTTCGTATTTATCCAGACCAATCTATTTAGTAGCTTGATTGTCTTAATTAACTTTTCCTGTATATAAATTTCATTATTACCATTAAATGTGATTAGCTTTAAAAAATAACATTGCTGATTACTGGTACACTATTACTGTTATTCCTGTATGTACCCTACATTTCTGCTCGGATCTGTATAAGACTAAAAAGTCTTAATAAAGCTTGTTGTTGTTGATACAAGGCATCTCATTGTATATTTTATTATACCAGACTTCGGGGAGAAAAGAATTTGCATCCTTACATTCCTTTAACAACGTAACAATTCAGAGATTTATACAAGTTTCTTTCTTCTGATATATTGAACGATTAGAGATATGTCTATTACATGTAATATCAGTTCTACAGTTCAACAGAAAACCCGAGAATATCGTAAAAACAGAAGAAAAAAAAGAAGACTAGAAGACACACAGTGGTATCTCTCCACCAAGACTGTATATAACTGATTACCTATTTACATATTGGTACTTTGTTACATATTGTTTTTTTTTCTTGGCCTACGGGAAAATCTATTTAAGATGAAATATATTAGTAAAAAGTATTTGTTTTGTATGCAATATATAGAATTTAACATTTTGTATTATTGGAGTTGATAATAAAACGATAACTAACGAAAAGACTTCATTTATATACAATTATTTAAAAACAATTCTCATACTAACAATAAACATTGCCAAGAATAAACCTTCAAAAACACATTAAATAAACACATAATGAACAATATTGTAGCATAGAAATCAAGTCTTGGAATATCTTAAGATGTATTTATTGATGACGTCAGCACGACCAGTCGACAATTATCAACCAAACTATCTACAGCTATAGAATATCGAGCAAGCAAGCTAGACAATATATTTGACGATTTTACAAATATAAAGTAATAAATTTTAATATTTAAAATAAATTTTAAATATTGTAACATAGTATTTATTAATTTTATTATTTTTTATTAACAGAGTGGTCATTTTTATGTTTATATCTGGCGACTGTAAATTTCCCTCGTGGCTTATTTTTTGTTTACAATTCATAGTTTGTCCTTGCCTCAAAGTTGCAGAAAAGTTCGTAGAGTAATAAACAGGGAATTTTTTCATTCACAGAGTAACTAACGGGGGGAGAATATTAGACATCTCTGCTTTTTTATAATAAATAGAGGTGGATCTCCCTTAATTTTTTATCTGTTTATTTATTCCGGGCGACATAACATAATATATTTATTTATCTTATCAAGGACCATGTGATTGTTTCCTCCTGAAGTTTTTGTCTTCCCTAATTTTCCACGTGGCAATATTTTTATTGAATAATTAAATAATAAAATTATTTCTTCGCCACAATATAATAAAGAATAAAACAATCACATGGTGCTTGGTAAGATAAATAAATCTATTTGTTGTATCTGGAGCGTACAAATGTCGCCCGGAATAAATAAACAGATAAAAAATTAAGGGAGATCCACCTCTATTTATTATAAAAAAGGAGAGATGTCTAATATTCTCCCCCCGTTAGTTACTCTGTGAATGAAAAAATTCCCTGTTTATTACTCTACGAACTTTCCTGAAAGCTTTATCCACTATAATTAAGTTTCGCTTCAAATTCTTATAACCTCTTCAGCTGAGGAATTTTTAGATAAGACGAAAGATCTTAATAAAGGTTTATGTATGTAGCCTATGTAAATACTTGGGTTTTTATTTATTCTTTTATATATTTTTTCCCTCGGATATTTACCCAGACCAATCTGTTTATGAGCTTAATTGTCTTAATTAAATATATTACTGTATATAAATTTCATATTATTTACCATTAAATGCGATTAGCTTTTACTTTTTAAAAATTATTTTCATTTGTAGACTCCGTGGTAAATCTATGTATAAGAAATTTTTCCGGATTTACCCAAGCGATCTGTTTATGATATTAATTTTGTTAATTAAGTTTTTCCTTAGTATATAAATTTCATTATTGACATTATATATAAATGTGAATATATTTTACTTACAGAAAAATTTTTTTTTCATTTGCAGAGACTCCGAGGTGTAAATTGGTGTATAAGACTATATTGTCTTAACAAAGGCATTTTGTGTGTGTGTTTACCCACTATGTACTGGTTCAAATCACATTAATAGGTACCGCTCATCAAGAGAAACCTAGTTCATGATAATTGAAACAATGAATAATATGTGAAGGTTATTCACATATTAAACAAATTTTAACGCGGGATTCAATCCCGGTTCATGACTGTCGGGAATCGAGGGTGTTACCTACTCGTCCACCAACTTATTTATATATCCACTATGTACTATTGTACTATGTACACTCTCTCCTTTTTATAATAAATAGAGGCGGATCTCCCTTAATTTTTTATCTGTTTATTTATTCCGGGCGACATTTGTACGCTCCAGGTACACCAAATATGTTTATTTATCTTACCAAGAACCATGTGATTCTTTATTATATTGTTCATTATGTGTTTATTTGATGTGTTTTTGAAGGTTTATTCTTGGTTATGTTTAATGTTAGTATGAGATTTTATTAAAATAATTGTATATAAATGAAATATATTTCGTTATTTGTTGCTTTACTATCGCCTCTAATAATACACATTATTGACTGTATTGGCTCTTTCATTGATGAGCTCTACCCATCCCCAGCGGACATCATCAACAAGCTCTACAATCTTGATACCTTGATATGATTGAGTGGAGATAAGAAAGAAGACTGTTCAATATTCCTTTTTATATAAATAAAATATTTGGCGATCCCCATTAATATTAGTATTCATATTTCTAATAGTTAATGACGGAAGAACCTTCAATACCTAAAGCTTATGTCCATAGTTTGCTTAAATAACATTTCTGAAATTCCACCCTTCACAGTGTAGTGTATAAAAGCAGAATGATCCAATACAGTATTAGAGCTCTAAAGAAGCGGTCTGGTAGATTAAATGGGCGAAACCGCTGGGAGGGTTGACAATTGATGAGCCAAGCCCTCCCAATATATTTTTTCATCGCAGTAAGGACAGTAGAAGTTTGATTTATTTGTGAAAAGACACGTCTTAATATCTCCATTCGTTATATATATATGGCGCGTTATCGCTTTGTAATATAAAGTTTATAATATAAATGCACTTGCAAACAAACAACAAATATAAAACGACACGAATTGCATGAACATTTCTTTATATAAGACCTGAGAAAGAGTAAACACTCGAAAGCTTGCCAGATTTTAATAAAAAAATATAGTATAATTTGTCGTGAATCGCATAGCTTCATGAAAGGAGAAAGAAAAAGAGAAGGGTAAAAAAGACTTGAACATTTATGCCATATAATATATATATATGTATATAATTGCATATCTTTTGTTATTTTGAGAATACGGCCATTATTTATATACATTTCATTCTATAGCGACTATTTAAGGGGAAAAAAACTATTTTTTTATAATAATAGATAATTAAGGAAAAAAATCTTTAAAAAAACATTTCAATAATCCGATTTTTTTTAAATATGAAATTTTAAAAATAATTTTAATACTTATTATGCACAAAGAATGAATTATTCATCAAAAGATATTATACAAATGTGTTTTAGAAAACGACGTCGTCCTTTTAAGAATGGTCTTTTATTTTACAGCCTATAATAATATTCCTATAAAAATTGGGTATATAAATACCTTTTTTGCATATAATAACAATAAAAAGTTGGGGCGAATGAAAATATAAGATTTTATATTCACTAACCATTCTTTAACCATTACATATATTAAATAAAAAACTATCCCATTTTAGTTTTAATGAATAATAGAATTCTTTTGTGTGTATATTTTAAAAGAAAATGGATTTTTTTTAGCTTTTTAAAAATTCGATGAAATTATCTTCTGTTTAAGAATTCTTTCTATATAAAAGGTTCTTTTGATGAAAAATATGGAAGAATTTGTATTTTTTTAGAACAAATTAAAATTGGTTTTATATATAAAAATAGGAAAATCTACATATTGGAAAATATATTTGCTTTTTTTTTATTATATAAACTCTTTTCTCTAAAATTTTATTGGCCCTTATATATCTTTTTTTGACAGGTAATATATTTTATTTTCAAACATATATCCTTGGAAACTATTTTTGGGGCTTTTTTAAAAGCTATTTCTGACATGATTTTAAAACAAGTTGATTTAGAGGTTTGTAGTTTCTTAAAGCAAAAGAAGTTTAAAATATCTTTGTTGTTTAATATTTTATTAAAATGTAAAAAGCAACCTGTAGTGCACTGATAAAAGTATGCTTTTAAGAAACCTTATAAAATTGCATATTGGTGTATTATATATATAAATTTTGAATTATTATTACTACGAGAGATATAAAATAACGAACTCATAACCATAAAGAAGTTTTTTATTGAATATTTAAAGCTTCTTATTAACAGAAAAATCGATGTTAACAATATTCTCAACTGTAGTTCCTCCAATATTTTCTTCTTTGGTGTTCTGCTAACAGCGGGTCCGTTGTCGACAGTAGTTCCTCCGTTCTTCTCTTCTTTGGTGTTCTGCTAACAGCGGGTCCGTTGTCGACAGTAGTTCCTCCGTTCTTCTCTTCTTTGGTGTTCTGCTAACAGCGGGTCCGTTGTCGACAGTAGTTCCTCCGTTCTTCTCTTCTTTGGTGTTCTGCTAACAGCGGGTCCATTGTCGACAGTAGTTCCTCCCTTCTTCTCTTCTTTGGTGTTCTGCTAACAGCGGGTCCATTGTCGACAGTAGTTCCTCCGTTCTTCTCTTCTTTGGTGTTCTGTTAAAAGCGGGTCCGTTGTCGACAGTAGTCTGTAATGAGAGACTCTTGAATTTAGTTGAGATTGGGTTTGACTATCTTTTAAGGTGTTATCTCATGAACACACTCAACTGCATATACACACTCATGGACAAAACTTAAGGAAGTTGTACCTTTTAACATGTATCGGAATTCAGACAATAGCTCTTAAATATATTTGATATGTAGTGACCTTTATTGAAGACACACAAGATAAACCATGTGGGAACAAAATGCCTCCGCCTCCTTCAAGAAAAAATAAAAAAATAAATAAACGACCGGCGATATCAAAGACTTTCCACTTTCTTAAGTCATGTCCATGAGTGTACCTAGTTAAGAAGTCGAATTCGATTAGAGAATTGTTCAATTCGCAGATTGTAGATGTAAGTACAAAGTATAATCTATTTTCCCACAATGAATGTAAACTGTTAATACTATTTAAATACTAAATTAAAAGCTAAACGATGTCTTACTTAATTATGGTATAAATGGGCTTAGATATTTAAAGCCAAAGAGGCTTCAATTAATTTATTTAGGGCCCTAAGGAAAAGCCTTTTTGGCTTGAAAGCTCTTAGCCTAGTTTTATCGTAATAAGGTAACGCATCGTTTAACATTCAATTTTTGTGTATGTAAACAATACAATCTGTTTAGGATTCTATTCAGACCCCAAGGTGTATCTAAACAGCTATCGGTCAGGTCAAAGCACCTTCCATATAAGGAAGAAAGGGGTGCAGCTCATCATCATCAATCCATCATTATTATTACCATGACGAGCTATTGTCTCAACCACCTCATCCATCTAACTGCTCCTTTCACGTAACCATGATTATAGAATTTATTGGGAAGCTTTCGAAGTTTAGCTCGTCTTCAAATAGAGTCGAGGGGCAGTAGAAATATTTCCTAGATAAATGCTGTCACGTAGGGCAGTAAATTTTGTTTAGTACTAGCGTCGATTGGACCCGGATTTATCTGATTACATTTTGACCAGTTTTAGAGGTTCTCCGTAAACTAACTTTTAATTTCAAATAGAATTTTTTATCGTGAAGACATTTATTTTTAAAAAGGTAAATAAAAAAACTATATGCACATATCATGTACGCAATCATATAGTTTTGAACGTCTATTTTTGACGGAAAAAATAACCTTATTTTTTATTTGGCCAATATCCTACCGGCAAAATTTTTCCACATATATACTCATTGACAAAAATTGAGGAAATTGTACCTTTTAGCATGTATATCGGGATTCAGACAATAACTCTGAAAGATACACTCATGGACAAAACTTAAGGAAGGTGTATCTTTTAGCATGTATTCAGACAATAACTCTAAAAGATACACTCATGGACAAAACTTAAAGGAGGTGTACCTTTTCGCATGTATATCGGGATTCAGACAATAATTCTGAAAGATATTACAGTGACCTTTATTGAAGACACACGAGATAATCAAGTGTGAACAAAATTGCTTCTGTCTCGGATATCATAAAATCAAAACCCATCTTGTTCTGATGAGGCCTTTAGCCTGAAACCATGTTCTTCAGGTAAGAGTTAAAAAATTTATTATTATTTATTTGGTTAGTTAACTCAGGTTCCTGGAGCGTACAGAATTGAAAAAGAAGAAAACCCTCCAAAAAAAAAAAACGAAAATAATTAGGATATTATAAAATCCATTACTCTATAAAATAGTAGTACACCTATCCCCCGATTTACACGGTACTTGTTTTACACGTTTTCGCTTCACGGTTTTCCAAATAAGTTTTTTTTTTATCGCACTATACTAAATGCTACTGTGATTGAACACATGCGCTGTGTACACATCTCACGAGGAATCCCGAGCTTATGTGCTGACTACATATTTTAACCTGTCAATGCATTTTATTTTTATTTCTGTGTACACCTATCCCCCGATTTACACGTTTTTCTCAGGAACGTATCTACCGTGTAAATCGGGGGATAGGTGTATTTATTTATTAGAGAGAGAGAACCTCCAATTTCATAATTAAATATCCACGCTGCACCAGCAATTATTCTCTATATGTAAAAAAAAAAAAACTCACTTTAAAAAAAGCCAAAGTGAGAAGAACTAATGTAATAGTGTTTATTCTATAAGCTCTAGTCAAAAAAAGGCAAAATAAATAATTGATTCCACAAAGTTAACGAGAGTACATAAATAAGGATTAAGAAAATAAAATTAGGAAAGGAATGAAAATATAGGACAGAAATGTTAACCGCCGTCGTTTGGCAATAAATACCAGTGTTACCAGGCTTTTCCTTTTATTTCCTTCTTTCCAAATATTCCCAGACAAAAGAATGTTATAGAAAATGTGCAAATAGAAAAAATAACACAATAAATAAACTTTCAATATATACCAAAAATAAAAAATTAAAGTTATAAAAGTCGCAAATTTGGCTTGCACATATTTGATTATTATTATATTTTTTAATTGATATTAATTTATTTTTTTTTCTATTAATAAAAAAATAGTTTGAATCCTCCAAATTTTTTACGAGATCCATCGATTATCTTGAAAATTATATTTATTTCCAACCTGAAAATGTATGTCTTGTTTAATTTAAAATGTGGGAAAACTTGGGATAATATAATTGAACTAGCCGAATGACCCGGGCAACGCCCGTGTTTTACCCGATTGAATGTTTTGATTCAAATACTATTTGTTACAATTATAAATTGTGGTCATGTGGCCTAGTGGTCATGGCATCTGCCCGTTAAGCGGAAGGTCGTGGGTTCGATTCCCATCCCTTGACACTTTTTTTTATTTTATCCATTCTGACCAAAATCTATCCGTGAACTTCATTGTACTGGGATAAGGTGCGTATATTAAGAAAAAGGCATCTCCTTAGCGTGCAACTGAAAGTTGCTGATGGCTGGCGCCATCTATCGGAATAAATATCAACTATTCTCGTTGATTTTTAATTATTCCAGAATTGGCCAAATACCCATTCTTGATTAATAAAGAAAAGCTAACCACGGACGCGTTTTCGGGCTGTTGGCCCTCATCAGCGTGGTGCAAGCTGTACCTCAACGAACAAAATATACGCACCTTATCCCAGTACAATGTTACATTTGTACTATTTTTTCACATTGTGTAGCGTCCTCACGCAATTCTGGCCTTAACTACCCGTTTCATGATTTTTCAGGATGCCTTAATGACCAAATTTTTTTTGTTCGTTGAGGTACAGCTTGCACCACGCTGATGAGGGCCAACAGCCCGAAACGCGTCCGTGGTTAGCTTTTCTTGATTAATCAAGAATGGGTATTTGGCCAATTCTGGAATAATTAAAAATCAACGAGAATAGTTGATATTTATTCCGATAGATGGCGCCAGCCATCAGCAACTTTCAGTTGCACGATAAGGAGATGCCTTTTTCTTAGAATAATATATAATTGAATAAGCCGGGGTTCGTGATAGAAAATATTCATTGCTTGGGTGAAATGTACATTTGATGTCTGTTTGAGTTATGTAGGTCATTGACATTTTGGATAATTACTGAAATCCGATGTCCAACAATGAACAAATCCTAATAATCTGCCGTCCAACAATGAACAAATCCTTATAATCTGCCGTCCAACAATGAACAAATCCTAATAATCTGCCGTCCAAAATGAGCAAATATCAACAATCTGACGTACAACAATGAACAAATCCAAACAATCAGATGTCCAAGAATGGACAAATCCCAATAATAGAAGAATCTCAACAATCCTATGTTAGCAATGGACAAATCTCCCTTCCCCCTAACAATCCAATCTGAGGTTCAACCATGATACGTTCAACAATGGACTCTTCCCAACAATGGACGAATGTCAACAATCCGAGGTTAAACAATGGATAAATACCAACAAACTGAGGTTCAACAATAGACTATTGTCAACAATCTAACATCTGGCGTTCAACAATGGAAAAATCTCAACAACCTGACACCCAACAATGGACAAATTCTAACAATCCATCGTCCACAATCATCTAATCACAATATGATGTACGTCATTAAAAAAAAATTAAAAATCTTTTGTCCAACAATTGTCAAGTCCCAATAATCTGAATTTCAACAACCTAAATCGAACCACCAACAATCGACACATTCCAACAACCCCCAACAAATTTAATCAATCAAACTTCCAACAAACCACAAATTAAACATAAGACTTAACACGCCTGCTTTATATAAGGGAAAAAACAAAACATTAAGCATGAATTTTCCTTCATTAAACAAAAAAAAAACCTTTCTACTGTCCTTACTGAGATGCAAAATTTACGGGGAGGGTTTTGGCTGTGTGTGGCTGAGTGGTGAACCCTCCCAGCGGGTTTGCCAATATAATCTCCCATACTGATTTTTAGATCTCTAATCTATATCTAGAGTCGTCCAATACAACAGCTCTTAAAAAGCGGTCAACGCTAGTTAACGGCCATTTTCCAAAAGTCCCTAGACTCTACATTTAAAATAATATCAAAATCTAAATATATAATTGCTGATTAATTGTTCAAATAATTTGAAATATCGTCCTAAAGAGTCCTCACATCTGACCAGTGACCATTATAACAGGTTTTTAAAGTTAGAATTTCTTTCATAAATAGTCTTAAATAGCAACTGACATTTTTACTATTCCATTTAAAACAAGATAGGCCTTGTTTTATAAAGAGAAATAATCGGATGATGATTTTTATGAATTATAATGATATATCATAAAAAAATAATATGATTAATTAAAGAACACACATCATTAAAGACCATTCTTGGGATTCCTTCTTTAATCAGGCTTTCTACTCTATAGTATTCATATACAATCATGGACTACAACTTAGGAAGTTGTAAATTTTACCATCGATGGTACACTCATCGACAAAACTTAAGGAAGTTGTACCTTTTAGCATGTATATCGGGATTGAGACAATAACTCTGAAAGATATTACAGTGACCTTTATTGAAGACACACTATATACACTCATGGACAAAACTTAAGGAAGTTGTACCTTTTAGTATGTATATCGGGATTCAGATAATAACTCTGAAAGATATTACAATGACCTTTATTGAAGACACACAAATTAACTAAGTGTGAACAAAATCGCCCCTGTGTAAAAAAAAAAAAATTGTTTACGAGTGTGCATTTTTTTTCCTCCCGAGGTTAAAAAAAAAAATGCCGAAACCCGGGATCGAACCAGGGACCTTTAGATCTTCAGTCTAACGCTCTCCCAACTGAGCTATTTCGGCGATACGTAAGTCTATCTTTTATGTAATATAAGATAATCAATCTATAGATGTAATGCTTGTTCCTTTTAACCATCAAAAACATTTAAAATAAAAAAAAAACATAAAATACATCACAAACGCAATATTGATTTCTTTATTTCGACGCTTGCACTTTAAAAATAAATAAAATTTTTAAAGAAGAGAAAGAAAGATATTTTAATTATGTACAGAATTAGTATGCAAGTTAGTTAGATGAAAAGATAATATATATATATCAACATAATTGATATATGTACAAAGGGTTGGTATGCAAATTTAGTTAAATGAAATCAAATTGTAAAGTATTGTGTTTATTCGAGAAAAGCAATTTACAGATTAAAAAAAAGTTTTAAGGAATATTTTATTATGAAAATATGCTAGATATTAGAGAATTATTCAGTTAAAACAATACTAAAAAGAGTTAATTACCAAATTGAACACAATATTGATTAAATTCAATTGTAAAATATACAACAAAACTTTTATTCAAACAGTTTTATAAATGGATTCACCTCAAAGTGTCAAACATAAGATGTATTTAGATAGAATAATACATGAAGGTATATAAGGTCTGTGAAAAAAAAAATCAATAA
>CP092868.1:19985109-20043854 GCA_030710605.1 Cordylochernes scorpioides
TTATTTTGATAGTGGACATTACTGCTACTGTGATAGAGATGTATGGGGACATCTGAGGCTCTTCATTGGACACCACAACAATTATATTATTTATATACATTTAAATACTTACGATATATTGAGAAAAAAATTATTTAAATCTTTCATTGAAAAAAAAAATCATCATTTAAATAGATCATAATAATGGCAATTCACTTTTTTTTAAGTCTTTGTTTACCATTTGAAAAAAATATATATATATAATATAGACTTTTTAATACGTCGCTCCAGGAATCCAGGTTACCTTAAGATAGAGACATTTAATTCAAAAAATAAAATCTACGAAGATAAATAGTAAATTGAAAATAAAGAAGAAAGAAAAACAATGAAATATTTTACAAACAAGAAAAGTAATCGAAAGATACCCTATACCAAAACTTATTTACATAATGGTGAAAAAGGAACTTCAAAATCATTCGAAGATATTATCGAAACTGAATTCAAATCTTTGAAATCTCTTCAACTTTATTTTACCGATCGAAAGGAAGCAGAAGAAACTAGTACGATCCAAGTTGAGAAGTTAGAAAAATTCTTGCTCTCAATTCGTACTTACCCTAAAAATAACATTTTAATTAAAACCTTACAATCTCTAAATAATGAATTCTGTGACAAAATTAAGAAATCTAAAATCTTTCTTGTAGAAAACGTTGATATATTTGCAATTTTATTCGATTTAGTCATTTATACGAATTTTCCAGTAATTTTGCCGCCTTGTCCTATACCCAGAAAGTATTTTTACAAGCTGATTGGTCACTGGATCAATCTCAGTAACCCTATTTACAGTACGTTAGTTCGTAACCTACGTAAATTATTAATCAAATACATGCGACAAAAGGAAATGTACCAGTATGATTTGATAGACTATTTCCAATTTTTATATTTAGCGAATGTTTTCGGTGGCGATACTAAATGCTTACCAAATCTTAAAAGAAATATTTATAACTATTTCGGAAATATTAACGCGCTTTTTGATCCGATATACGAAATGAAAAATTCCAAGATTCCTAAAGAAGAATTTCAGATAACAAACTTATTCAATATTCTTGGATTCGATTTATTTGACGAAATTGACCATAATTTTTCCCCTTCAGATGTCATTTTTTGGAAATATGATTTTATTTTTACGTTAAATCAAAAGATAGAAACTTTTGAAACAATAATTCAAATATCCATAAGAAAGTCAAGTGAGATAAATGAGACTTACCAAATTCCTTTTTGTACTTCTCGTGAAGATTCGATAAACGATTATTTGAATGAAATGAAGCGTCTGGTCGACAAATTTACCGAGATGAAAGGAGTTCCTTTAAGAATACAATACCTACATGAAATTGGAGATGACCTAGGCGGTCCTGCAAAAGAATATTTCACTACCCTTCTAAAAAATATTGTTACCAAAGAAGAAAGTATGTTTTACAATAAAAGTATATTTTATTGGTTAAAAAGCAATACCGAAATGGATCCGTGTATATATGAAAGATTTCAGAATTTCGGATCACTTTTTGCGATGGCAATTTATCATGGTGTTGGTGTCGATTTGAAGTTTCCTAAACTTTTTTATCGGAAATTGTACGGACTGGATGGTACTCTTGAAGATTTGTTCGATTTTGATCCCAATCTTGCAAGAAGTTTGACAGACCTTCTGAACTACGAGGAAGATGATATGGAAGAAGTCTTCATGTGCAACTTTCAGGTTTCAATCCAAAATGGAGAACAAACTTACATCATCCAAGAACTGAGGAAAAACGGCTCCCAATTTTTTGTTAATCGTAAAAACAGGGATATATATGTTAAACGCTATGTTGATATGGTACTAAACAAGAGTGTTAAAAAAGAATTCAATTCAATTATAAAGGGAATCAATAAGATAATAAAAATTGATCATCTAAAAACGATATTCAGACCGGAACAATTTGCAGAATTGCTGAAAGGGGGAGAAATAGATATGGATAACATGAAACGCAGAATAAAATATACGGATTACACATCCAGGAATGCAACAGTGACGTATTTCTGGGAAGTCGTTCATGAAATGGACGAAACTCAGCGAAGAAATCTGTTGATCTTTATCACAGCAAGTGAACGGATACCTCTTAATGGAACCATTTTCACAATCCAGCGTTCGGGACCTGATTCAGAACTTCTCCCATCTTCCAGTACCTGTTTCCAAATACTCTTTTTACCCGAGTACTCTACGAAATCAAAACTGAAGGAGAAATTAATGATAGCTATTTCCTACAATGAAGGTTTTGGGTTGATGTAAGATTCCCTCATATCTTCAGAATGCCTGGAACCTGTATGTTAGAGTAGGAAATCCCAAATAATTTCTATGTAACATAAAGCAAATTGCTATGTAAATATTACAACAGAACGAACAAATTATCTTCACAATATGTAAATAGGTAATAAAATATTTTAAGCCCATTTTTATGTTAATACAATATAGTTTGGTTATTTATTTTTCTATTTAAGAGTCATATACAGTTAAACCTGTCTATAGCGCCCCCTATTGGGACTCACTAAAATAAGGTGCTATAGAGAGGGGGTGCTATAGACAGGTCACTTTTAATGTAAATCACATCGTACTACGTATTTAAAATCGGGCCCTATAGAGAGGAAGGCGCTATTTAGAGGGGGCGCTATAGACAGGTTTATCTGTATATGTAAATTCGAAACTATTATAAAGGTGTATGATTCTTTAAAAATTAAACAATATCTACTACCCTTACTGCAATGGAGAAATTAATTTTTCCATTACAGTAAGGTAGTAGATATTGTTTAATTTTTAAAAGAATCATACACGTCTATAATAGTTTCGAATTCTCATAACAGATGGCGCGCTATTGCATAATCATTCTATATACAGTTACGAGCGTCATTCTTCATCAGTCATCTCTGTCACCGTTTGCTTTTTTTTTTTGGAATGGCGCCCTCCTATTGGTCGGCTACGATCACGCCACCTTTGCCCCCCCCCCCCCCACTCGCATTTTCGTTTTTGTAACCATTGTGTTGGAGCGGGTCGCTCCTTAAATAAATGCATATATTAGTTAATAACCAAATGGAATCCTCTCTTTCTTTTTCCCAGTAAGAGACGCCTACGGAAGCCAACAGTACATAGACAGATAAAGCACATAGGCTATAGTTATTAACTAACATATGCATTTATATAAGGCGCCAATTTATAATTGTAACAAATAGTATTTGAATCAAAACATTCAATCGGGTAAAACACGGGCGTTGCCCGGGTCATTCGGCTAGTATATATATATATATATATACTAGCGGATGTACCCGGCTTCGCCCGGGTTTTACCCGATTAAAGGTTTGTCTAACGAACATTTGTTAAAACAATTCTCTATAAACTTATAAAAAAAAATAATAGATATATTTTGATAATTTGAAACTCGTAAATTTGAATCTCTCGATAAAGTGAACATTTTTTCCTGGTCCCTTGAAAAATACTCGATAAGTTGAATAAAATCAATATTAATTGGTTCCCTCGGTAATTGGAAGTTATAGGAATAGTATCTTTCCTTGGAATTGTATCATTATTCTTGTCTCAAATAAATTGCCGTGTCATCCTGAATTTTATCTTTCCTAATTTTCTACATTACAAAATCATCATTTTATCTAGTGAACATTTTTTACCGGTCCCTTGTAAAATACTCAGTAAGTTGAATAAAATCAATATATATTGGTTCCTTCGGTAATGGGAAGTTAAAGGAATAGTATCTTGCCTTGGAATTGTATCATTATTCTTGTCTCAAATAAATTGCCGTGTCATCCTGAATTTTGTCTTTCCTAATTTTCTACTTTACAAAATCATCATTTTATCTAGTGAACATTTTTCCCGGTCCCTTGAAAATACTCGATAAATTGAATAAAATCAATATTAATTGGTTCCCTCGGTATTTGGAAGTTAAAGGAATAGTATCTTGCCTTGGAATTGTATCATTATTCTTGTCTCAAATAAATTGCCGTGTCATCCTGAATTTTGTCTTTCGTAATTTTCTACATTACAAAATCATCATTTTATCTAGTGAACATTTTTTCCCGGTCCCTTGAAAAATACTCGATAAGTTGAATAAAATCAATATTAATTGGTTCCCTCGGTAATTGGAAGTTAAAGAGAGGAATAGTATCTTGCTTTGGAATTGTATCATTATTCTTGTCTCAAATAAATTGCCGTGTCATCCTGAATTTTATCTTTCCTAATTTTCTACATTACAAAATCATCAATTTATCTAGTGAACATTTTTTCCCGGTCCCTTGAAAAATACTCAGTAAGTTGAATAAAATCAATATTAATTGGTTCCCTCGGTAATTGGAAGTTATAGGAATAGTATCTTGCCTTGGAATTGTATCATTATTCTTGTCTCAAATAAATTGCCGTGTCATCCTGAATTTTGTCTTTCGTAATTTCTACATTACAAAATCATCATTTTATCTAGTGAACATTTTTTCCCGGTCCCTTGAAAAATACTCAGTAAGTTGAATAAAATCAATATTAATTGGTTCCTTAGGTAATGGGAAGTTAAAGGAATAGTATCTTGCCTTGGAATTGTATCATTATTCTTGTCTCAAATAAATTGCCGTGTCATCCTGAATTTTGTCTTTCCTAATTTTCTACTTTACAAACTCATCATTTTATCTAGTGAATATTTTCCCCGGTCCCTTGAAAAATACTCGATAAGTTGAATAAAATCAATATTAATTGGTTCCCTCGGTATTTGGAAGTTAAAGGAATAGTATCTTGCCTTGGTATTGTATCATTATTCTTGTCTCAAATAAATTGCCGTGTCATTCTGAATTTTGTCTTTCCTAATTTTCTACATTCCAAAATCATCATTTTATCTAGTGAACATTTTTCCCGGTCCCTTGAAAAATACTCGATAAGTTGAATAAAATCAATATTAATTGGTTCCCTCGGTAATTGGAAGTTGAAGAAATAGTATCTTGCCTTGGAATTGTATCATCATTCTTGTCTCAAATAAATTGCCGTGTCATCCTGAATTTTGTCTTTCCTAATTTTCTACATTACAAAATCATCATTTTTTCTATTTTTCCAATATATATGTTGTAGATAAATGATAAAACTAACTTTGACTTGTGCCTAATTAATAGGTAGAAAAATCTTACTTTTGATAAATAATCATCATTTAGTTAAATCTACAAATCTGCCAATAACTCTAAGGATATTCAAGATATTCAAGAAATTATTTTTCAAAAACCTTCCCGGTGATATACCTAATAATATCCAAAATTTCACGGCGATTGGATGTATGGTTTTTGAATCTATAGAGTACAGACATTCAATTATATATATATACTAGCGGATGTACACGGATTCGCCCGAGGTTTTACCCGAGTAAAGGTTTGTCTAACGAACATTTGTTAAAACAATTCTCTATAAACTTATTTAAAAAAAGAAGATATATTTTGATAATTTGAAATTCGTAAATTTGAATCTCTCGATAAAGTGAACATTTTTTCTCGGTCCCTGTGTGCCGTGTCATCCTGAATTTTGTCCTTCCTAATTTTCTACATTACAAAATCATCGTTTTATCTAGTGAACATTTTTCCCGGTCCCATGAAAAATACTCGATAAGTTGAATAAAATCAATATTAATTGGTTCCCTCGGTAATTGAAAGTTAAAGGAATAGTATCTTCGCCTTGAATTGTATCATTATTCTTGTCTCAAATAAATTGCCGTGTCATCCTGAGATAATCTTACTTTTGATAAATAATCTTTAAGATAATAAACTTAGTGATAATAAAACTTATAGATAAAAAAAACTTGTTATCATCGTCGCAATGGTGGCGCTGCTTGCGAGTTAAATCTACAAATCTGCAAATAACTGTAAGGATATTCAAGATATTCAAGAAATTATTTTTCAAAAACCTTCCCGGGGATATACCTAATAATATACCAAAATTTCACGGCGATTGGATGTATGGTTCTTGAATCTATAGAGTACACACAGACAGACAGGCATTCAATTTTATATATAGACTAGCGGATGTACCCGGCTTCGCCCGGGTTTTACCCGAGTAAAGGTTTGTATAACGAATATTTGTTAAAACGATTCTCTATAAACATATAAAAAATAATAGATATATTTTGATAATTTGAAACTCGTAAATTTGAATCTCTCGATAAAGTGATCATTTTTTCCCGGTCCCTGTGTGCCGTGTCATCCTGAATTTTGTATTTCCTAATTTTCTACATTACAAAATAATCGTTTTATCTAGTGAACATTTTTTCCCGGTCTCTTAAAAAATACTCGATAAGTTGATTTCGATAATTTGAAACTCGTAAATTTGAATCTCTCGATAAAGTGATCATTTTTTTCGGTTTTACCCGAGTAAAGGTTTGTCTAACGAACATTTGTTAAAACAATTCTCTATAAACATATTTAAAAAATAATAGATATATTTTGATAATTTGAAACTCGTAAATTTGAATTTCTCGATAAAGTAATCATTTTTTCCCGGTCCCTGTGTGCCGTGGCATCCTGAATTTTGTATTTCCTAATTTTCTACATTACAAAATAATCATTTTATCTAGTGAACATTTTTTCCCGGTCCCTTAAAAAATACTCGATAAGTTGATTTCGATAATTTGAAACTCGTAAATTTGAATCTCTCGATAAAGTGATCATTTTCCCCCGGTCCCTGTGTGCCGTGTCATCCTGAATTTTGTCTTTCCTAATTTTCTACATTACAAAATCATCGTTTTATCTAGTGAACATTTTTTCCCGGTCCCTTGAAAAATACTCGATAAGTTGAATAAAATCATGGTCGTTTATGGAAGATGGACGTAGTTCCCGGAGGTCGCCCGCGAGGCTTTTTTCTTGTCTACTTGGCACAGCTGTGTCACCAACTCTGCCCCCGCGCGGCAGGACCTCTTGATCCCTCTGATAGGTTGTTGGGAACTTGGACTGTCCAACCGGCCGGCGGCCGGACGATTACATTTTCTCGACGGGGGGGGGGGGGGGGGGGGGGGCAGACCTAGGCCTAACTCTGTCGCAAGATGGCGCTGCTTGCGAGTTAAAGCTACAAATCTGCAAATAACTCTAAGGATATTAAAGATATTCAAGAAATTATTTTCGAAAACCTTTCCGGGGATATGCCTAATAATATCCCAAAATTTCACGGCGATTGGATGTATGGTTTTTGAATCTATAGAGAACACACACAGACATTCATTTTTATATATTTATATATAGATATGATTTAACTCGAAAGCAGCGCCCCTATTGCGACGGTGATAACAAGTTTTGAAGTGACAACGTCTTAAATTAGGTTGCGGCTGGGAGTCACTTATGAAAAAGTGTAACGCCCGGTAACGTTACGATGAGTCACCGAACGAGAGTGCTGCGCGCGCAGCGCTAGAGAATTAGGCGCATTGAATCGGCGCATGCTTGTCTCTGTCTTTGTCTTTCTCGAACGTTCTTGGCGTTGGAAAAACAAGAAAGCGTCATAATACAAGTTCACACGTGTGGTTAAAGTATCGTCAGCTGTGTCTGTAGTGAAAATGTGGAGTGCTTAGATTCGTCATTTACAACAACTACAACAATAAAGGTAAATAATTGTACACTGATATTTCATTATCGTAAACTATGATTGATTGATTAATTGTTAGATTGACACAAAAGTTGAGAAACTGAGTTTATAGGTTATGTCATACTATTGATAAATGTTGATAGTGTTAAGTAAATTATTAGTTTAAAATTAATTAATTAATTAATTATTATTTTACAAATTTTAAATAGTTTCAAATTTATTTAGCAAAAATTTGAACCTTCGATCTGAATAAATGTTTTGATTTTCGAATTGATTATTTAAAATTACAAATATTAAGAAAAAGTGGCAGATATAAGAAAACTTTATTTAAACTGTGTTGAGCAAGAATTTTAACATCTAATATAAGTAAATGTTTTAATTTTCAACTTCATCATTTACAATTACAAATTTTATTTAATTTCAAATTTATTTAGCAAAAATTTGAACCTTCGATCTGAATAAGTGTTTTGATTTTCAAATTGATTCTTTAAAATTAAAAATTCATCCATTCAATTTCAAATGTTCAACAGGAATCACCACTCTCAAAACAATGGAAACGGTGCCTTCAACTTCCAGTACTTCAATGGAGACGGAGGATATCGTGCCGTCAACGTCTGCAGTACCTTTCGTTGTTCCACACACCACCTCTACCGCCAGAACGAATGCTCAGCGACAACGTGAGTACAGACTACGAAAAGCATTGACCAGAACTCCTGAACAAGTAAGAGCCTTTGCAAAAGCGGCTGCGGAGAGGCAACGCAGGTTCAAGCTACGTAAATCTGCTAACATAGCCCTCACCAGCGGTACGTCAGAGAGCGATCACAGAGAGCGTAACTCGACGCATGTTAGAGGATCCGGAGTTTCTCAAAGAATTCGTTGTGCAGAATCTCGCCTTTATGAAGTCGGTGCCAAACTCTGTCCAGTACTGGGCCTCTCGCAAACGAGATCTCTTCGCTATGCTCCGTCAACTTGGTAAACCGACCATCTTTCTCACTCTTAGTGCAAACGAGGTACGCTGGTTCCATCCAACCAACGTGAAATGGTATTGCTGTTCTTGCCTTTCCGCAATGAAATAGCTGACATTGTTGATAGCAATAAATTTCTACAACTGTTCAATGCTAACAAGGATACCATCATGGAACGCCGCCAGCTGTTCGAAAACAATCTCAACATCGACAGTGTGATGCAAGAGCTTGAAGCTATGATGATTCTACAAAATTCAGACAGCAGAGAACCACCAGAAA
This sequence comes from Cordylochernes scorpioides, assembly GCA_030710605.1. Lineage (NCBI taxonomy): Eukaryota > Metazoa > Arthropoda > Arachnida > Pseudoscorpiones > Chernetidae > Cordylochernes > Cordylochernes scorpioides. The sequence continues at coordinate 19,993,957 of CP092868.1, forward strand.
TTGAGGAAAGGAGAGTGTTTGTCGAGCAGGTGTTAGGAGGAGAAGGTTCCGAGAACAACGATGATGTCAATCAAATCGTCCCGCGACATGGCTTATTATCGGTCGTAAAAAAACGTAGCAACGTGATGCCAAAACAGCAATTTTGTGAGCTGATACGAACGACGAACCCTGAACAACGTGAGCTGATTCATGAGGTCATACATCGTTTACATGGCTGTGGAGATGAGGTCGTCGTCACACTACAAGTTTTCTTCACAGGACCGGCCGGCTGTGGGAAAACTTATTCAGTTAAGTGCCTGATGGAGACGTACAATCGTTACACACAGGAACACAACTCACTGAACAACGCATACGTTGCTTGTGCAAGCACAGGCAAAGCAGCTGTCCCTGAGGAACAACTATCGACTTGACTTTCGCAAGACACATTACAGCAGAAACACTTCCTTTCATTTCATATTTCTCCTATCATCGTCCTATCCTCAACAAAATCACTCAAATAGGAATTAGTTAAGTTTAAGTTTACATGTACAATGTTTTAGTAAACAAAATATATTTCTATAGTTAAAATTTGTGCAATTCTTATTTTCATTCAATTCCTTGTTCCTATTGTGCAATTTAATTATATTCATATCAATAAATATTCTACCGTTGTCACGTAAAATCTTCGCCCGTAAAACCGACTTTACAGGCAACCATTGTTTTGGTGTAAAATGCTGAGTCAATGCATTTATTTTTTATCTATAAGTTTTATTATCACTAAGTTTATTATCTTAGAGATTATTTATCAAAAGTAAGATTTTCTACCTATTAATTGCGCACAAGTCAAAGTTAGTTTTATCATTTATATTGGGAGAATAGATAAAATGATGATTTTGTAATGTAGAAAATTAGGAAAGACAAAATTCAGGATGACACGGCAATTTATTTGAGACAAGAATAATTATACAATTCCAAGGCAAGATATTATTCCTTTAACTTCCAATTACCGAGGGAACCAATTAATATTGATTTTATTCAACTTATCGAGTATTTTTCAAGGGACCGGGAAAAAATGTTCACTTTATCGAGAGATTCAAATTTACGAGTTTCAAATTATCAAAATATATCTATTATTTTTTAAAATAAGTTTATAGGCAATTGTTTTAACAAATGTTCGTTAGAAAAAACCTTTACTCGGGTAAAAACCGGGCGAATCCGGGTACATCCGCTAGTTACCAATAGAATAATCCCTATATACATACATACATACATACATACATTATACACACACAGTAAGCGTGCCATCTATATAAAAGAAATAAAACTATTTAGCAATTTTTCAAATAAAAATTAGAGTAGAGAGTGTTTTCTTTAAGAAAGGTAAATCTGATTAACATATGATTTATATATTTATTTATGCTTATGAGGTGATACAGCAGCGTATTTACAATTAGAGAGGAGACAAAATGAATTAAATCTAGAAAAAAGAAGTGAGGGCATATCGGTCATTAAAGTCTGAGAGGCAAGTCCTTCAGCCAGTTCAGGGCTTCCGGGGTGACAGAATGGAGATTGGAGATTCCTCCATTGAATTTGTACAGCGGGCAGTCATCATGAGTGCATAATGTAGCTGCTGTATTGTCCGTGAGGTCAAGAGACGTACGGACCTCTGTGCTGTTGATCTCTTGGCGGAACGACTTGGAAGTCGGATGTATGATGTACTAGCGCGCCATTTGTTAAAAGAAAATTAAACTATTTTTGACTGCGTAAGAAACAACCTAATGCAATAATACACAGCGATATGATAGATAAAACTGGCGAAACCGCTGGAAGGGTTCATTACTGATGAGCCAGGCTCCTTTCCATTATTACCATATTGCATTAAGGACAGTAGAAAACTGTTATTAAAAAAAAAAAAAATCTTACCCGTCAAAAAAAAAAAAGATCATTGTAAACCACTCAATTACCAACTATCGAGGCATCGCACTCTTGTAACATAGCAAAAATATTCATATCAATCCTCAAATCTCGTCTAGGCAGCTGAATAGAAAGGAGAGAGATTGTTTCTGACAATCAGGCGGGATTCAGAAGCGGTCACCCTTGCAAAGATCACATATTCACTCTTTTATCCTTGATTCAAATGACCCTGAGCAGAAAGAGTAAAAAATACTATATATATTTCGTGGATTTGAAAAATTCTTTCGATACATATCTTCATAAGCTAATATAATAAATCATTTCGATGTCTTGAGCACTCAATTACCAATAATGTATGTCTTCGGAGGACACATAATGAGATAAAATGGTTCAGAAAAGATGTTGGGACAATTGAAAGAAGAGAGGAAGACCTGCAATGTGAGCTAGCTATAGAATGGGTCAAAAAAAGCTACCGGAAGTTTATTAAGCTGTGAGTAAAGGCCACTAATAGATCAAATTGGAGACTATCTCTTCATATAGTCACCAAAAGTCACCTAACAGATCAAAAATTAGAGAATATTTGTCCATATATAGTCATCAAAAGTCGAACTCTATGGACACAAACAACAAACAATATAGTCACCAAAATTCAAACTCTAAGGACAAAATAACAATAAACAATATAGTCACCAAAATTCAAACTCTAAGGACACTACTAACAATAAACAATATAGTCACCAAAATTCAAACTCTAAGGACACTAACAATAAACAATATAGTCACCAAAATTCAAACTCTAAGGACACTAACAATAAACAATATAGTCACCAAAATTCAAACTCTAAGGACACTAACAATAAACAATATAGTCACCAAAATTCAAACTCTAAGGACACTAACAATAAACAATATAGTCACCAAAATTCAAACTCTAAGGACACTAACAATAAACAATATAGTCACCAAAATTCAAACTCTAAGGACACTAACAATAAACAATATAGTGACCAAAATTCAAACTCTAAGGACACTAACAATAAACAATATAGTGACCAAAATTCAAACTCTAAGGACACTAACAATAAACAATATAGTGACCAAAATTCAAACTCTAAGGACACAAACAATAAACAATATAGTCACCAAAATTCAAACTCTAAGGACACTACTAACAATAAACAATATAGTCACCAAAATTCAAACTCTAAGGACACTACTAACAATAAACAATATAGTCACCAAAATTCAAACTCTAAGGACAATAACAATAAACAATATAGTCACCAAAATTCAAACTTTAAGGACACTACTAACAATAAACAATATAGTCACCAAAATTCAAGCTCTAAGGACACTACTAACAATAAACAATATAGTCACCAAAATTCAAACTCTAAGGACAATAACAATAAATAATATAGTCACCAAAATTCAAACTCTAAGGACACTACTAACAATAAACAATATAGTCACCAAAATTCAAACTCTAAGGACACTACTAACAATAAACAATATAGTCACCAAAATTCAAACTCTAAGGACAATAACAATAAACAATATAGTCACCAAAATTCAAACTTTAAGGACACTACTAACAATAAACAATATAGTCACCAAAATTCAAACTCTAAGGACACTACTAACAATAAACAATATAGTCACCAAAATTCAAACTCTAAGGACAATAACAATAAACAATATAGTCACCAAAATTCAAACTCTAAGGACACTACTAACAATAAACAATATAGTCACCAAAATTCAAACTCTAAGGACACTACTAACAATAAACAATATAGTCACCAAAATTCAAACTCTAAGGACACTACTAACAATAAACAATATAGTGACCAAAATTCAAACTCTAAGGACACTAACAATAAACAATATAGTCACCAAAATTCAAAACTCTAAGGACACTACTAACAATAAACAATATAGTCACCAAAATTCAAACTCTAAGGACACTACTAACAATAAACAATATAGTCACCAAAATTCAAACTCTAAGGACACTACTAACAATAAACAATATAGTCACCAAAATCTAAACTCTAAGGACACTACTAACAATAAACAATATAGTGACCAAAATTCAAACTCTAAGGACAATAACAACAAACAATATAGTGACCAAAATTCAAACTCTAAGGACACTACTAACAATAAACAATATAGTCACCAAAATTCAAACTCTAAGGACACTAACAATAAACAACATAGTCACCAAAATTCAAACTCTAAGGACACTACTAACAATAAACAACATAGTCACCAAAATTCAAACTCTAAGGACACTACTAACAATAAACAATATAGTCACCAAAATTCAAACTCTAAGGACACTACTAACAATAAACAACATAGTCACCAAAATTCAAACTCTAAGGACACTACTAACAATAAACAATATAGTCACCAAAATTCAAACTCTAAGGACACTACTAACAATAAACAACATAGTCACCAAAATTCAAACTCTAAGGACACTACTAACAATAAACAATATAGTCACCAAAATTCAAACTCTAAGGACACTACTAACAATAAACAATATAGTCACCAAAATTCAAACTCTAAGGACACTACTAACAATAAACAACATAGTCACCAAAATTCAAACTCTAAGGACACTACTAACAATAAACAACATAGTCACCAAAATTCAAACTCTAAGGACACTACTAACAATAAACAATATAGTCACCAAAATTCAAACTCTAAGGACACTACTAACAATAAACAATATAGTCACCAAAATTCAAACTCTAAGGACACTACTAACAATAAACAACATAATCACCAAAATTCAAACTCTAAGGACACTACTAACAATAAACAATATAGTCACCAAAATTCAAACTCTAAGGACACTACTAACAATAAACAACATAGTCACCAAAATTCAAACTCTAAGGACTCTACTAACAATAAACAATATAGTCACCAAAATTCAAACTCTAAGGACACTACTAACAATAAACAACATAATCACCAAAATTCAAACTCTAAGGACACTACTAACAATAAACAATATAGTCACCAAAATTCAAACTCTAAGGACAATAACAATAAACAATATAGTCACCAAAATTCAAACTCTAAGGACACTACTAACAATAAACAACATAGTCACCAAAATTCAAACTCTAAGGACACTACTAACAATAAACAATATAGTCACCAAAATTCAAACTCTAAGGACACTACTAACAATAAACAACATAGTCACCAAAATTCAAACTCTAAGGACACTACTAACAATAAACAATATAGTCACCAAAATTCAAACTCTAAGGACACTACTAACAATAAACAATATAGTCACCAAAATTCAAACTCTAAGGACACTACTAACAATAAACACAACATGCCTTCTCACAAACCAAAGAACAATGAAGATAAAAGTTTCTATACGAAGATAAGAACTTGGAGTCTAACAACAATGTTATAATGGAGTTTTGTTGCAACCCCATCAATTTCCCAACTTCCTCCCCCCCATTTGAAATTATAAATATTTTAATTAAAAGTTCTCCTCCAAGGGAAAAGTAATTAGGAGAACCTTATTTAGCATTTCAATCTTCGAATTCTAATTTGGATTCTACGATGTTTCTTGTCTCGCCGCTGTTTCTCGGCAGTATGACCCTTATCAGTGCAAACAAGCTACAATAAGTAACATCCTACTGGAGGAGTTATAGAATATCTACCATCCTCCATAGACATCTTTTAACTGGTCACAAGTAACGGATCTGATCAATGGTCAGAATTTATGTTATCACTGAATATTTATTATCGTAAAGATATAGGCTGCCTGGCCGGCATTCATATTTATATAAAAAACTAGCCGAATGACCCGGGCAACGCCCGTGTTTTACCCGATTGAATGTTTTTATTCAAATACTATTTGTTACAATTATAAATTGGCGCCTTATATAAATGCATATATTAGTAGAGTATATAGTATTATATCTACATTTATGTAGATGTGACATATATATCCCTAATGATAATAGTACTTACATATGTACATAAGTATGTGTATATATATACACCTTAATAGTACACAAAAACTACATACCTATGCTATCGATATTTGCGGACCTATAATGAGGTATTGTTAACAATAGATTATTTAAGGAGCGACCCGCTCCAACACAATAGTTACAAAAACAACAAAGCGAGTGGGGGGGGGGGGGGGGGGGGGGGGCAAAGGTGGCGTGATCGTAGCCAACCAATAGGAGAGCGCCATTCCAAAAAAAAAAAAAAGCAAAACGGTGACAGAGATGAAAAAGAATTGATGACGCTCGTAACTGTATATAGAATAGACACTTCGGCCAGTTGGAGTTTTTTTTATTTTCTCAACGTTTCGACAAAAATCTTTTGTCTTCGTCAGGAGAAGTAAATAAAAATAAAGCATTTGGCAAGGAGTTCAAAATTGTTCTGAGGTTTGCAAGGGCGTTCTCACATGATTTTTCGAATTTAGTACAACATCTAAAGCGCGAGTCAAAAACAAATATTAAACTCGTCAAAGACTATGATCTTGGAAATAAAAAATATATAATAATAAAATTATAATAAATTAAGTAAAAATAAATAAATAAAGTAATATACTAATAATAATCACAAAGATTATTATATAGATTTCTAACTATTATGTCCAATTTTTATCTAGCTTATTTTGTGGAAAAAAATAGTACAAAAGTGAAATTGCACTGGGATCAGGTGGATAAATTAAGAAAAAGGCGTCTACTGAATAACCAAGAAATTCTGTTATTCTGGAATAATTAACAATCAACGATTAATATATATTTATATCCGACAGATGGGGCAAACCATCAGCAAGTCAGGATATGTGCCTTTTTAATTTTAATACCTGACTCTTTAAAAAAAATCCATTTCCCCTTTTATTTTTCACATCTACTTATATAATTGCCTTATTCTGTCTGTGTGAAGTTCACGGATAGATTTTGGTCAGAATGGATAAAATAAAAAAAAGTGTCAAGGGATGGGAATCGAACCCACGACCTTCCGCTTACCAGGCAGATGCCATGACCACTAGGCTACCCTGGACATATTTTTTCCGTTCGTAAATATTATATAAAATTTATAAAGAACATGATTATGTAGTTTTTACACACAAATAATATTATTATGTTTAGCTCACGAACAGCGCCCTCTATCAAGGTGATAAATACGTTTAAAATCTATATCTTCTCAAAATTTTATTAATAATAATATTCGCTTAATAATTAGAATATTTGATCTAAATCGAAATATTTATAGACGCTCGCTCGATTTGAAGATTTACACATGTGTATATCGTAACTAATCTGACTGTAAAGTTTGGAGCGGGACGTTTCACAAGAGTGACATCCACGGCGCCAAATTTATAATTGTAACGAATAGTATTTGAATAAAACATTTAATCGGGTAAACCCGGGCGTTGCCCGGGTCATTCGTCTAGTAAATATATATTTGAAGTACATATTTTATATATTAAAACTAGACGAATAAACCGGCTTCATTTGTAATTTTTAAGCAATCTATATTTTTTGTCTTGTGTGTTTTACCTATTTTAATTATAGATTCGAAAAAAATATATTAAAAGTCTTCATTCGCAATTCAATTTCTTTATTTTGAAATGGGAAGCTTTCGATCAATGGTTTTCTTCAACAGGTCAATAACAAAATATATTATTCTTTGTCAGGATTAGAATGACGAATCCTGTATGGGACTTTGATTCCAGTAAAAGGCTTGTTGCTGCTGTTGTATATAGTCACAGGGTAGAAAATACTATACCTACTACATATAGGTTTCTCTCTGTATTCTTAGTTCTCTTCTCTTCAATTACGCTGTAAACTGGCGAATCCTTTATAGGACGAGAGGTCCTCAATAAAGGCTTTTGTTGTTGTTGATATTATATATATGTAAATATTATATATATATTGGGCAACTCTGTGCTTCACTTCCATCAATAATTGACAATATGACCCAGAATAAGTATATTGCTACGGCGTTTTATGGTTTCCACAAGTCCATATCTCAGAAGAAGGCCAAGTGACACTCACTCCTCACTTTCTTACTGCTACTCTTTTTGTGTTGTTTTTCTTGCTTCCCTCTTTCTCAACAACAACAACAACAACAAAAGCCTTTATTTAGGGCATTCCGCCCCATACAGGATTCGCCGTATTTACTCGTCAACGCTTCCCTCTTTCTCTTTCTTTCTTTTTTTTTTCTTCTGTATGTATCGTTATTTCCTTTGTCTCACTGCTTTGTTCTTATGCATACCTTTGGTGAATCCTGTATAGGGTCAGTGACCCTAAATAAAGGCTTTTTGTTGTTGTTTTGTTGTTATATATATATTTGTAAATACTATGCGCTATTTCAGAAACGTTATTGCGACATATCTGCGTACAAACCTTCAGCTTTATAGTATAAAGATTAAAGCGAAATTTATTTCTTAAAATGTATTTCTAATGGAACTCTCTTTCTCTAATTACAAAACATTCTGTACAGTTTTCAAAAATAACAACAAAAAGTTATTTTATTTAATCTTACTTATAACAGGAGTTCTCTCTCCAATTTCTCTTAACGTGTATTCAAATTTTCTCTCCGATTTTTAATTAATTTGAAACAGAAATATACGTTTAAAAATTTATAGAGAAATTCTCCTTTCATAAAAAATATGTTATTAATTTGAGATTCAATTTACATAATAAATATGCTTCGATATATATATCTTTTGCTCAACATTAAACGAAAAAAATTTTTATGGAAGAAATTCACTGATTTATTATGTAAATTATAATAGGAAATCTCTCGGGCAACACTGGATATACTTTCATAGAATTCTGTCTCCAGGAGCCTGGGTTACCTATATGTTGTTCTGTTCTGTATTGAAAATATTCTTATTAGAAACTACAAATGAATGGAACTTTTATACCCAGACATGAAAGATATTACAGTGACCTTTATTGAAGACACAAAGTGTGAACAAAATTGCCTCTGTGAAAAAAATAGTACAAATGTGATATTATACTGGGATAAGGTACATAAATTGAGAAAAAGGCTTCTTCTTATCGTGTAACTGAAAGTTGCTGATGGCTTGCGCCATCTATTGGAATAAATATCAACTATTCTCGTTGATTTTTAATTATTCCAGAATTGGCCAAATACCCATTCTTGATTAACCAAGAAAAGCTAACCACGGACGCGTTTCGGGCTGTTGGCCCTCATCAGCGTGGTGCAAGCTGTACCTCAACGACAAAAAAAAAAAAAAATAATAATTGGTCATTAAGGCATCCTGAAAAATCATGAAACGGGTAGTTAAGGCCAGAATTGCGTGAGACCGCGACACAATGTGAAAAATCAGTACAATATCACATTTGTACTATTTTTTCACATTGTGTCACGGTTTCACGCAATTCTGGCCTTAACTACCCGTTTCATGATTCAATGACCAATTTTTTTTTTTGTCGTTGAGGTACAGCTTGCACCACGCTGATGAGGGCCAACAGCCCGAAACGCGTTCGTGGTTAGCTTTTCTTGATTAATCAAGAATGGGTATTTGGCCAATTCTGGAATAATTAAAAATCAACGAGAATAGTTTATATTTATTCAATAGATGGCGCAAGCCATCAGCAACTTTCAGTTGCACGATAAGGAGATGCCTTTTTCTCAAAATTGCCTCTGTCTCCTCAAATAAAATTTTAAAAAATTAAAAATAGACAACCGGCGACATCAAATACTTTCCGATTCCTTAAGTTTTGTCTATGAGTGTACAATAAGGTCTGCAGAATTAATTGTTGACGATTTTTATTTTAAAAGGATCATTAATTTTAAAAGCGTAAAATGTATTTAATACAAATTGTGAACGAGAATATTTCAAATAATATTGCATGGTAAACTTGGTAGGTATATAAATATACGACCATCGATATCAAAGACTTTCCACTTTCTTAAGTTTTGTCTATGAGTGTACAGTAAGGTCTGAAGAAGTAATTTTTGACGATTTAAAAAAAGTATTATTAATTTTAAAAAGCCTGAATGTATTTAATATAAATTGTGAACGAGCATATTTCAAATAATATTGCATGGTACACTTTGTAGGTATAAAAATGGAAAGATAAGAGGAATGCAATAGAGAGATTACATAACTGAAGACGTGCTTTTCACACGAGCTTACAGGTTTACACAACACTTGAACAACATGTTGCTTCATATCAGGACAGAGGTGAATGATTCTGTCACATAGGAATATGAGGGGAATCAAACATAAGGATGACAAGACAATCTATTCTGATCAAAACAATTACCAACTTATTTACAGGAAATAACAGATAGGCTATGGGAGTAACAAAATATGTTAATAAATTTAAGTCAGCCACAATGTTTACCAGAACGTCGATACTAATAAAGGACTTTCTCGAGCTGAAGATCATTTCGCTAGCAAATATATATATGGGATTGTTGAGAACCATTGTTGGAAATGAATCTGTTTCCATAGAGAGAGAAAGGTTAAATGAAATCAATTTGAGGAGAGCTGGAATGTTGTTCGGGGGGAAGTAATTGGCGCAGAGTCCTCTCTAGCCGGCTCCAAGATTTAACTCTCGGAGGAAAGTCAATCTTGAAACCAATTAGATTTCCACGCCAGCTTTCAGCCCTTATTGATCGGCGTGACCTGAGGGGATCAGATTGGGAGTCTCTCTCTACACTGGACCTTGTCTCTCTGTCTGTCTTCCTGGAGTGTGACCTGCGGGGATCAGATTGTGAGTCTCTCTACATTGGACCTTGTATCCCTGTCTGTCTTCCTGGAGTGTGACCTGCGGGGATCAGATTGAGAATCTCTCTACACTCGACCTTGTATCTCTGTCTGTCTTCCTGGAGTGTGACCTGAGGGGATCAGATTGGGAGTCTCTCTCTACATTGGACCTTGTATCCCTGTCTGTCTTCCTGGAGTGTGTGACCTGCGGGGATCAGATTGGGAGTCTCTCTCTACACTGGACCTTGTCTCTCTGTATGTCTTCCTGGAGTGTGACCTGAGGGGATCAGATTGGGAGTCTCTCTCTACACTCGACCTTGTATCTCTGTCTGTCTTCCTGGAGTGTGACCTGAGGGGATCAGATTGGGAGTCTCTCTCTACATTGGACCTTGTATCCCTGTCTGTCTTCCTGGAGTGTGTGACCTGCGGGGATCAGATTGGGAGTCTCTCTCTACACTGGACCTTGTCTCTCTGTATGTCTTCCTGGAGTGTGTGACCTGCGGGGATCAGATTGAGAATCTCTCTACACTCGACCTTGTCTCTCTGTCTGTCTTCCTGGAGTGTGTGACCTGCGGGGATCAGATTGAGAATCTCTCTACACTCGACCTTGTCTCTCTGTCTGTCTTCCTGGAGTGTGTGACCTGCGGGGATCAGATTGAGAATCTATCTACACTCGACATTGTATCTCTGTCTGTCTCTCTGGAGTGTGACCTGCGGAGATCAGATTGTAGGCCTCTCTACACTGGACCTTGTCTCTCTGTCTGTCTTCCTGGAGTGTGACCTGCGGGGATCGATTGTGAGTCTCTCTCTACACTGGACCTTGTCTCTCTGTCTGTCTTTCTGGAGTGTGACTTGCGGGGATCAGATTGAGAATCTCTCTACACTGGACCTTGTCTCTCTGTCTGTCTTCCTGGAGTGTGACCTGCGGGGATCAGATTGTGAGTCTCTCTACACTGGACCTTGTCTCTCTGTCTGTCTTCCTGGAGTGTGACTTGCGGGGATCAGATTGTGAGTCTCTCTACACTGGAACTTGTCTCTCTGTCTGTCTTCCTGGAGTGTGACTTGCGGGGATCAGATTGAGAATCTCTCTACACTGGACCTTGTCTCTCTGTCTGTCTTCCTGGAGTGTGACTTGCGGGGATCAGATTGAGAATCTCTCTACACTGGACCTTGTCTCTCTGTCTGTCTTCCTGGAGTGTGACCTGCGGGGATCGATTGTGAGTCTCTCTCTACACTGGACCTTGTCTCTCTGTCTGTCCAACGGCCTCCTGACCTGCAAAGCTGGATCTTCGGGCATGACCTGGAGGACGACGCCCTGGCCATCATGGCGTCCGCCAAGACCCGCATCTACAAGTACTTCCTGGGCCTGGAGATGCGGGGAGTCCAAGAAGACCCCCTCCTTGTCTGGAGGAGAACCCTATCAAGGTGGTGGAGCCTCCCTAGCTCCTAAAATCATTGTAAATTCCCATTATTTCTTCATTACTTTTGTCATAATCATTTTGTAAAAATTGACTAGACGTCAATAAAAGTGTTTCAATTGTCTCTGTCTGTCTTTCTGGAGTGTGACTTGCGGGGATCAGATTGAGAATCTCTCTACACTGGACCTTGTCTCTCTGTCTGTCTTCCTGGAGTGTGACCTGCGGGGATCAGATTGTGAGTCTCTCTACACTGGACCTTGTCTCTCTGTCTGTCTTCCTGGAGTGTGACTTGCGGGGATCAGATTGTGAGTCTCTCTACACTGGACCTTGTCTCTCTGTCTGTCTCTCTGGAGTGTGACCTGCGGGGATCAGATTGTAGGCCTCTCTACACTGGACCTTGTCTCTCTGTCTGTCTTCCTGGAGTGTAACCTGCGGGGATCGGTTGTGAGTCTCTCTCTACACTGGACCTTGTCTCTCTGTCTGTCTCTCTGGAGTGTGACCTGCGGAGATCAGATTGTAGGCCTCTCTACACTGGACCTTGTATCTCTGTCTGTCTTCCTGGAGTGTGACCTGCGGGGATCGATTGTGAGTCTCTCTCTACACTGGACCTTGTCTCTCTGTCTGTCTCTCTGGAGTGTGACCTGCGGAGATCAGATTGTAGGCCTCTCTACATTGGACCTTGTATCCCTGTCTGTCTTCCTGGAGTGTGACCTGCGGGGATCAGATTGAGAATCTCTCTACACTGGACCTTGTATCTCTGTCTGTCTTCCTGGAGTGTGACCTGCGGTGTTCAGATTGTTAGTCTCTCTACATTGGACCTTGTCTCTCTGTCTGTCTTCCTGGAGTGTGACCTGCGGGGATTAGATTGTAGGCCTCTCTACATTGGACCTTGTCTCTCTGTCTGTCTTCCTGGAGTGCGACCTGCGGGGATCAGATTGGGAGTCTCTCTACACTGGACCTTGTCTCTCTGTATGTCTTCCTGGAGTGTGACCTGCGGGGATCAGATTGGGAGTCTCTCTACATTGGACCTTGTCTCTCTGTCTGTCTCCCTGGAGTGTGACCTGCGGGGATCAGATTGAGAATCTCTCTCTACACTGGACCTTGTCTCTCTGTCTGTCTTCCTGGAGTGTGACCTGCGGGGATCAGATTGGGAGTCTCTCTACACTGGACCTTGTCTTTCTGTCTGTCTCCCTGGAGTGTGACCTGCGGGGATCAGATTGAGAATCTCTCTCTACACTGGACCTTGTCTCTCTGTCTGTCTTCCTGGAGTGTGACCTGCGGGGATCAGATTGGGAGTCTCTCTCTACACTGGACCTGAGGCATTGTTGAGCATGTCGGGGACAAAAACGCCATTATGTCCAAGCGCCTAAACGGACTCAGGGCGGCTTGTAGCCCTTGATATAGTCTAGACGTCCCTCGGGGAAGGCCTCGAGTCTACTGTCATGTATATATATAATTTATAATGCTGATAGCTGTAATCTTGTTGTAACTTTGTTTAGATGTTGACTGGAAAAGTCAATAAAATATGTTTCAATCAATCAATCTACACTGACCTTGTCCCTCCGTCTGTCTTTGGATCTTCGGGCATGACCTGGAGAACAACGCCTTGGCCATCATGGCATCTGCCAAGACCCGCATCTACAAATACTTCCTGGCCCTGGAGTTGCGGGGGGTCCAAGAAGACCCTCTCCTGGTCTGGAGGAGGACCCTATCGCGATGGTGGAGACTTCCTCACTCATAAATCATTTTAAATATTCCCATTATTCTTCATTAATTTTGTAAAACATAATTGACAAGATGTCAATAAAAAGGATTTCAATCTCTGTCTGTCTCCCTGGAGTGTGACCTGCGGGGATCATATTCTAAATCTGATATAAATCAAAAACGTACCATCTATATTTAGGAAATGAAAACATTAAAGGACAAGTGTTTCTTTTACACATAAAACAACTATTACTGTCCTTACACTGCGAAGGAAATATATATTGGAAGGGCTTGACTCATCAGTGGTGAATCCTCCCAGCGGTTTCGTCAATTTAATCTACCAGACCGCTTTTTGGAGATCTAATACTGTATTCTACCATTCTGCTTATATATGCTGCACTGAAGGTTGAAATATCAGAAATGGTATTCTAGAAAATTATGGAGATAAGCTTTTAGGACAGTAGAATTACATATAATTGCTTTTTCTCAAACAGTGTATAAAAGAAACAATCATACTTTTAATGCTTTCATTTCTTCTAAATTTAAAACAACAATAACAAAAACTATGCAAAGTGGCGAATCTCATTTTCGTAAAGATGCAAATTGAGTTGAGAGGTTCTGAAATCTCAACGGATTAATTAAAACAACCTAATTACTATCTTCATTTAATAAACGACTCTGTTTTTTTTTAAACAATTCTTTTTTTTATTTAATCGTTCAACCAAATTGAACTTTTTTTTTACTTCAGCTCGCTGCTCAATTAGTTCTAGTATCATTTGGACCAAGCTCGCTAGATGCTGTTCTTTTTATAGGAAGCAAAAAAGAAAAGGATGTTCTTCTTTTGAAAAATTCGATCTACTTGAATGGAAATTACCAGAGCATATTTTCCTCTTGTTCGAGATGGCATAGATTTGGTTATCATTTGTTTGATAGAATCAGTTTTCTACAGTTATGTAAATTTATATTTCAAGAAAATTGTATATAGAGAGACCGATACTTTTTAATATTTTGCACACTTTAAAATGTTTTAAGACCTTGATAAAGGTTGGCGTTCAGCCAACTGAATTATTGGTAAAATAAATGATATTTTGATCCAATATATACCTTTTTAATTAAAAACCTTTTAATATTAACAGATAATTGATATAATAGTTGTTATCACAAAATTCGAAACTATTATAGACGGATTCTTTTTAAAATAAACAATTTCTACTGATTTTACTGCAATGGAAAAATTAATAATTATTAAATTATAAAAAAATATTTTAAAAAGAATCATACGCGTCTATAATAGTTTCGAATTTTGATAACAGATGGCGCGCTAATGCATCATAATATAATAGTTGTTTATTAATCCCTTGTACTCAATCAAATAAATCGAAAATCAATCCGGGGATAAGTTTCTATAAGCGTTTTTTATTACTTAAACTAAAGCTTTCGGACTTATCAGATCTTCGACGGGAGTAACACACTAACTAAATAAACACATGTTGTGTATATTTCCTTCGACCCAGTCTCGTTGGCTGGACTCCCGGGTTCTCTGCAGTCAACAAACAACAAACAAAACAGCTTTATTAGGGCATCTTGCCCTGTACGGATTCTCCGTGGAGTTACAGACAATATTAACCATAAGAGAACAGGTGAAAATAGAGTATTTACAGTTAAGGTATGGCAAACAGGGTGACTTTTTATTGTGCCCCTGTTCTTCTCTCTTCCATGAGTGCAATTTTATTCCCAACCGCTTTTTGAAAGTTGAACAGTTCAATTGCCCAACTTTTCTTATCTGAAGGTTCTCTGCAGACATGGAACTTCCTGACCAGCTGGTTCGGCTCTGCAATTGGCTCTATGTAACTATAATCTAGAGTAACTGGTTTCTACTAGTTAGCTGGACAGCCCGGGCGGTTGGCATTTCTTACGCTCCAGGGGCCTGGGTTATCCTTATTTCGCTCTAGTATATATATATATGTTCTATTAAAGATGGAGAAAAAACCATAATATTAACTACAAATAAGTAATTAGCATATATTGGATCTCTAAACTAAAATTTATTTCATCAATATTTCAAGGGACTAAGAGCATCTCCTACACGTGAAACTAAACGGCAGATCGGAATAGATAACGGCTAAACGTTGATTGCCCTTTTGATTATTTCTGTGTAAAGAAAAATCAAAAAACTTTCCTTGATTTAATAAGAAAAGATAAGTCACACGTTTACGTGTTTCTGAATATTGATCTCTCATCAGATAGGTCGTTTATGTGAGGTTTCACTCTATGTATAAAAGAAATATAAAAAAAGGGGAAAGAAAAACTAAATCAATGATACTTAATTACAATGGTTTCTGCAACAGACTATTTACAGAGGGGCATATTGGCTGATTATATTTGTTTTGAGTATGCAAATATAGTTAAAGTTAATTGGATCACATTTTTGTAATGTGTTACTGGAAAAAACACCGAGGGATGGTTTGGCTGGCTAGCCCTGAGTTTGTACGCTGTAGTGGGGAGTATAGCAGTGTCCTGTGTGATCTACACTCATGGACAAAACGAATTGAAAGAATTTGATATCGCCGGTCGTTTTTTTTAAGGAGACAGGGGAAATTTTGTTCACACTTGGTTATCTCGTTTGTCTTCAATAAAGGTCACTGTAATATCTTTCAGAGTTATTGTCACAATCCCGATATACACGTTGAAAAGTAAAAATTCCTTAAGTTTTGTCCATCAGTGTATATAGTGTGTCTTCAATAAAGATCACTGTAATATCTTTCAGAGTTATTGTCTGAATCCCGATATACCTGCTAAAAGGTACAAATTCCTTAAGTTTTGTCCATGAGTGTATATAGTGTGTCTTCAATAAAGGTCACTGTAATATCTTTCAGAGTTATTGTCTGAATCCAGATATACATGTTGAAAGGTACAACTTCCTTAAGTTTTGTCCATGAGTGTATATAGTGTGTCTTCAATAAAGGTCACTGTAATATCTTTCAGAGTTATTGTCTGAATCCCGATATATTACATGCTGAAAGGTATAACTTTCTTAAGTTTTGTCCATGAGTGTATATAGTGTGTCTTCAATAAAGGTCACTGTAATATCTTTCAGAGTTATTGTCTGAATCCCGATATATTACATGCTGAAAGGTATAACTTTCTTAAGTTTTGTCCATGAGTGTATAGTCCTTCTACTACCTGTAGAAGAACAATAAATGGCCGAAAGCTCGCCATACAAATTAAAAAATACGCATTTTTAACGTTTTATAATTTCTCCAACACTTTATAGCAATTTTAATTCTCTTTCAATGGAACACTTACTTTTACGATGTTGAGAAATTAATATATAATTTAATCTAAAAATCATTTCATGAGAAAATATGGGGAAAAAAACAAATCGATATGCCACCTATAGAAGAAACTATAAATGTCCGAAAGCTAAATAAAGACTCGCATTGCTAAACGTTTTATTTTGTATTTTCTCAGAGTGCACATATATTGTTTTAAACGTTTTCCCCTGATTTATACTATTATAAAATAAATAAAGCTTCAAGGGCTAAGTTGTCATGGCATCTGCCAAGACCCGAATCTACAAATACTTCCTGGCCCTGGAGTTGCGGGGGGTCCAAGAGGACCCTCTCCTGGTCTGGAGGAGGACCCTATCGAGATGGTGGAGCCTTCCTCACTCATAAATCATTGTAAATATTCCCATTATTCTTCATTAATTTTGTAAAATATAATTGACAAGATGTCAATAAAAAGTGTTTCAATCTCATGTGCTAAGTTTCTTGTTCAACTTTTTATTTTCAAGCTTTCGGACTTGTCAGTCCTTTAACAGGAGTATTACGTTGAAGAACTGACAAGTCCGAAAGCTTGAAAATAAAAATTTGAACAAGAAATTTATCCCTGGAAGCTTTATTTATTTTATAATATATTGTTTTACTGAATAATTCTTGAGAACCACACATTGAAGATCTATCGTAATTAAAACCAAACACTATTTAAGACCCAATATTTAAAAAAAAAGTCCTTGATTCAAGTTTAAATTGACGGCGGATTTAAAACCAAAAAATAATCAAATATGCTAATAATATTAATCCTCTGATACCCAATTGTTTTCCTTTAGAAATGAAGTTTTATCTTCATTATATATTATATTGAATAATAATATAAACCTGAATTTGAAATCTTTTTAGAAATTTATTAACAATGATTTTTAAATATCGAAATATTTAAGAGAGAATCTGATTTAAGACCAAGAATTTACGACTCCTTGTCTTAGTCTTAAATAGAAAATCGACAGTATATATATTACAATGTGATATATTACATATGCTGTGTATTAACATATTTACTTATATCTGTACTCATTTGCATAGTTGGTTATGCTTTTAGAAGATAGCACTATTTTGCAAAGTTATTAATTATGCTTTGTAAGATATAAATACCGTTGAAGTTTTAGAGCGACAGTCCAGTAGATGGTTAAGTTAGTCTTGTACTTTATCTTGTATTGGCAATAAAATCTTTATTTACCCACGTGTTGGTGATTGGAGAAACACGAGAGACGACACAACAATGTATATATTACAATGTGTGATAATGCATATTCCTACCTTCGGTTCTAAAATCACTTTATTAGGTACCGCTCAACCAGAGCAACCTAGTTTATGATAATTGAAACAATGAATAATATGTGAAGGTTATTCACATATTAAACAAAATTTTAACGCGGGATTCAATCCCGGTTCATGACTGTCGGGAATCGAGGGTGTTACCCACTCGTCCACCGACTTTTTTTTATTATTATTCCTACCCTCTTTTATTTTGTGGATTGCTAATCGTTTTTATTATGATCTCAGTTAGTGACTAGATTATTTTTTTACACATAATATAATATCATCAAATATTATCTCTACAGACCTGCACTGATAAAAAGTTGTTGAATGAGAGGGCTTGGCTCATCATTAGTTAACCCTCTCAACGGTTTCGCCAAATTAATCTCCAGACCGCTGAGAGGATTCACCACTGATGAGCCAAGCCCTCTCATTCAATAACTTTTATCACTTCTCTAAGTTCTGTATAGATACTATTTTATTATATTATTAAAAAGAAGCACAGTAAATTTACTTGCTACAAATTTCATCGATTAGATGGCAATTGAATTTATAAAATTTAGTTTACAAATAAAATATACTCCAAGAAAAAGAATAAGCAATCAACAATGGGCAAAAAAAAAGACAAACGAACAAAAATTTATTGATAGAAATATAAAGGGAGGCAGTCGATATATCAACTAAAAACACCGCAACAAACGATCAGCAACACTGGGCGGGAAAAATAATGAGCGGGAATATTAATAATGATGTTAAACACAGAAATGACGTTGTTCTCTGAAAAATCAATCATCGAGAAATATTACTTAATGGTTGAGAAAGAATAAAAAATATGAATAAAAATATTTATTCTAAATATTTAGGGTTAAGATTGAGCGCGCGTCGAAAATTAAAGAAATAAAGGATTATACGTTTTCTAATCTTAAAAAAAAAAAGATAGGGAAATAGAAATTCAGAGATATACATATACACAGACGATAGTTTATTTATCTCCTGCTATAAAAATAGAGAAAAAGACGCGCGCGTATTTAAAATCTAATCGCCACAAAAAAAAAAAAAAAAAAATTCTAAATAAATATAGAGATAAACTATCTCTTATGCATTATATATATATTTAAATAAATATTTCTTTTTCGATTAAAGGGGTTTGAAAAGAATAAGAAAAAATGTTATTTACCTAATAAATTTTAATAGGCAAAAGAATAATAAAAAAGGCAATTACTATTTCGTTATCCCGCCAAAAAAGGAAATAATATTTTAATGGCATTGTGTGTGAGGGGGGAAGATTTTTATTGACGCTATTATTCTGTGAATTTAATTTAACTGAATTGGCAACACTGCCTTTTTCTTTTAAACGTCATTAGTTGGGGGTTTAGAACGATCCGAAGATAAAAAAGAAAAGAAAAAAAAGGGAGTTTCATGTTCCTTTTCATGTTCTCCAAGATCATTAATTAAATAATTTGCCATGTAATTAATTTTTTCAAACGTTTAACAAGGTACTTAAATGTACTCTTTAAAAAAACCCTATTTAAAGCGAAAATTTTCTAATTAATGGAATTCTATAGAATTAAAAGTTGGATATAGGTTATGCAACGAGACGCTTGGCTTTTTAATTTTATTTTAAACTTTTTAATATTTACAGCCAATTCTTGGTATAAGACCCGCTAGATTTAAACTCTATCCTTATTTAAGACCTATCTTTTTTCATTTTTTTGGATACCGAGTCTCAAATGCCCTTCTAGTATATGAACTAATAAGAAATAAGATCTCTAACGCTATAGTAAGCCCAAATATTTTTTATCAAAAATTGGAGCGGTTGAAGACTCTAGCTGTCATTGTGGCAACGAATTCCTGGACTCGAGACACCTACTGTTGAAATGCCCACTCTTCTTCACCGCTAGACAACAGACAATAAATAATGTTGTAGATCTATATCAATTTGTAAATAGCAGAGAGAATTATCACACATTTAACTATTTTTGTAAATATATTTATGATTATCTTTCTAACCTGAAAGGTTCAGGTTCCTAATATATATTATTGTTTCTCTCTTTTTGTTTTTGATTACTTTCTTGTATAATATGTTTATAACTGTTTCTGTTTAAAAAATGTAAATCGACCCAATTATCCCTGGCCGGGATATCGTGTTTTGTGTGTTGAAATAAATAAAAAAATAATAATAAGCCCAAATTGTATTACATAGCAATATTTTATGGTTCCAAATTCAAATTTGTTGCCTCGTACTTGAGACTAAAATATGTCAGCATTCAATTTAGTTCTTCAATAGAGATATTAATTTGAAATTAAAAAATACGTTTTTATTGATTCAATATATTTTTAGTTATATAGACAACATTTAGCCACTTTAGAGAATGTCAGGAGATCGTGGAAATTCTGACCACTTATATTCGCAATGATGGTATAATGATAAAAATATTTGATTCCAGGTCAAATTGAATTTACGTCCGGAATTTTCTGACACTGTGACTGGTTCTTAAATAGAAAATCCAGTATAGATGGAAAATTTGCCGGGAGGAAATTAATCCATAGAGGCATAGGGCGCCTCTCCCGTCAAAATAAACGTCAAAACCGGACGTCATCTATTGGCCGTCGCCGCAACTAGCAGCCTCGGGTTGGTGACAAAGCTACAACACCAGCTTTGGCAAACTGAGAAGCGTCCACCTAGAGACCATGGTTTCGGGCTAATGGCCCTCGTCCGTCTATGGCGAACTTTATTCCATGAGATCCACATTTGTAGATTGTGAAGATTCCATTAGATCCCGTGTGGATCTCATGGAATAAAGTCCGCCCTAGACTGACGAGGGCCATTAGCCCGAAACCATGGTCTCTAAGTGGACGCTTCTCAGTTTGCCAAAGCTAGTGTTGTGGCTGTGTCACCGACCCGAGGCCGCTAGTTGCGGCGACGGTCAATAGATGGCGTCAGGCTTTGACGTTTATTTTGACGGGAGAGGCGCCCTATGCTTCTATGGAGAAAATCCAATGTACCTCAATAGGAAGAAACCTAAACGTGCACATTAGGTTAATTTCTAGAAAATAGACGCCATTGTTGTTCGAGGTGTATGTAAATAGGGAATCTAACGTTAGTTTTCTGTGAGTTTTCTAGCGTCTACCAATACCATCGAGGCGCATGCGCGAGGCCATTTCATTTTTACTTTTATATATTTATTTTTAATATATCTATATATATATATAATTGAATGTCTGTCTGTTTGTCTGTACTCTATAGATTCAAAAACCATACATCCAATCGCCGTGAAATTTTGGGATATTATTAGGTATATCACCGGGAAGGTTTTTGAAAAATAATTTCATGAATATCTTGAATATCCTTAGAGTTATTTGCAGATTTGTAGATTTAACTCGCAAGCAGTGCCCCCATTGTGACGATGATAACAAGTTTTCTTATCACTAAGTTTGTTATCTTAAATATTATTTATCAAAAGTAAGATTATCTCAGGATGACACGGCAATGTGACACGGGAAAAAATGTTCACTAGATAAAACTATGATTTTCTAATGTAGAAAATTAGGAAAGACAAAATTCAGGATGACACGGCACACAGGGACCGGGAAAAAATGTTCACTTTATCGAGAGATTCAAATTTACGAATTTCAAATTATCAAAATATATCTTTTTTTTTAATAAGTTTTTAGAGAATTGTTTTAACAAATGTTCGCTAGACAAACCTTTACTCGGGTAAAACCCCGGGCGAAGCCGAGTACGTTTTATAAGTTTATAGAGAATTGTTTTAACAAATGTTCGTTAGACAAACATTCACTCGGGTAAAACCCGGGCGAAGCCGGGCACATCCGCTAGTATATATATATATTATATAATCTAAAAACTCAAATATTTCTATATTTTAAAATATATATTTTTTATTTTTATTCATTGATATTTCTACTTTTTGGTTATCATCGTTTTTAGAATGACTTTCAGTGTTTTTGGAAATATATGTGATGATTTAAGACCATGGAATTGTTGTAAATAGTCTAGATATCTCCTACCACATGTTCCACCCCATGACTGTATATAACTTCTTATGTACTGCCAATAGAAAGCCTCAACTAACATCAATCTGTACCGCGTAAGAATCTAATAAAGTATCGCAACTGTACAGATAGAAGGAATGGAGTCTAACAGGAGAAAATTAAGGTTAAAACTAATCAGGCTTAGGACAGAAGTCGAAGCAAGGCCTAGCAAAAGAGGCTTAAAACCAGCCCAACTATAAATAATTTACAAGTCAATACTTCCTGACAGGACAGGGCGTATCTGATAACGCAGAAGTTATAAAAGTCGAGTAACGCCCCGTACTTCCTGGCCAAGACCGGACGTATTTTCCATCAAAGAAAGCCGCAAGGCCAATTACAGAAGACATCACCTAAGTAGGTCAACCAATAGCCAACGGCCATGTGACATGGTCCCGCCAATTGGGAAAGAATCACCTAAATAGGTCAGCCAATTAGAAAGAAGCAATGTCGTGGTGTTAAATCGAGAAGCAAGAATAGTTAGTCTACGCTTGGCTCCCAACGGTAACACTTGCTCTAAAGATCTCCCTCTCTCCTCATCCCATTCCTTCTTGACGTCAGACGCTTTTAGTGGAATCTCTGTTTGTTTATTTCACCTTTGGCCCAGCTGTGTCGCCTTCCACCACGACTGCACGGTAGAGTTGACATCGAGGTTCGTCTAGCATCAGGTAACACTGGTCCCAGAGGTCCCAAGATATCACATATACGTAGTTAACATATCTATCTTTTTAAATCACTAATATAGGATTAACTTTATAAATTCTATATAATGTGAAAATAACTAATGTGTAATATTTCCTCAAGTAATTGAAAATAAAAGCTACTTGATGGTAAATAATTATCTTTTTTTTATCATGACTGCACCTTCAACCCTTTATCTTAAAGATCCTTTGTCTTAGCAACCCTTTATCTAACAACAAACAAATTATTCATAACATATATATATTAATAAGAAAAAGGCATCTCCTTATCGTGCAACTGAAAGTTGCTGATGGCTGGCGCCATCTATCGGAATAAATATTGGCCAATTCAGGAATAATTAAAAATCAACGAGAATAGTTTATATTTATTCCGATAGATGGCGCCAGCCATCAGCAACTTTCAGTTGCACGATAAGGAGATGCCTTTTTCTTAATTTATGCACCTTATCCCAGTACAATATCACATTTGTACTATTTTTTCACATTGTGTAGCGTCCTCACGCGATTCTGGCCTTAACTACCCGTTTCATGATTTTTCAGGATGCCTTAAAGACCAATTTTTTTACTTTGGTCGTTGAGGTACAGCTTGCACCACGCTGATGAGGGCCAACAGCCCGAAACGCGTCCGTGGTTAGCTTTTCTTGATTAATCAAGAATGGGTATTTGGCCAATTCTGGAATAATTAAAAATCAACGAGAATAGTTTATATTTATTCCGATAGATGGCGCCAGCCATCAGCAACTTTCAGTTGCACGATAAGGAGATGCCTTTTTCTTTATTTATGCTTATGAGGTGATACAGCAGCGTATTTACAATTAGAGAGGAGACAAAATGAATTAAATCTAGAAAAAAAAGAAGTGAGGACATATCGGTCATTAAAGTCTGAGAGGCAAGGCCTTCAGCCAGTTCAGGGCTTCCGGGGTGACAGAGTGGAGATTCGAGATTCCTCCATTGCATTTGTACAGCGGGCAGTCATCTAGTATATGGGACATTGATTGCGGGACGTTGCAGGCACAATTTGGATCTTTGGTGTAGCCCCATAACTTCATCAGCTCTGCACACCTTCCCTGACCTGTCCTAAAGCGGTTTAGAAGCACCCATTCTCGTCGAGGGAGGGAAAAACCTGGGATCTTGACACTTGGGCTTGTGATGAGGTTCTTGTTTGGGATATCGGAGCTGATCCAGGAATTTGTCCATGCTTCTGAGATATTAAAATTTTGGGAGAGAAGTTGATTTCCTCTGGACACCATATCGGCTTCCTTGATTTTAGTCTATGATTTGGGGGAGACTGTAGGATAGGGTTAACCTTTTTCTTAATATATATATTAGTTTAGTTTAATGTGAAACTCCCGTCGAAGGGCTGATAAGTCCGAAATAAATTGGGAAAATAAAATGTTGTACAAGCCCTGGAAGTATTATTGATTTTATTAAATACATATATAGAGTGATAGAGAATTCTTAAGGAATCCGGGTTACTTCAAAAGTATTAAAGTAGAAAAGAATTTGTGTGCCATTCTATATATGCATAATATATTAAAAGAAAAAAAATCATTTTTCTTAAAGTTAAAATAATAAAAGGCACAAAAAAAAATTGTTATTTTAAACCTCTTATTTTTGGGACGCCAAGAAAATGAAACGGAAATTACAGGGCTGCAAAATTAATTTGGTATAAATTGAAATATCACAGATTTCAATTTAAACCAAATTAATTTTGCAACATTGTAATTTCCGTTCCATTTTCTTAAAGCTTTAGGACAATTTGGAATAGACTTTATCGCTTGTTGTTGCTGTAAATTCCTAACGGAAAAAAATTACCTTTAACGATATCAAATTTAATTCTTTATGAATACCTTTTTAAAATTTAATGTTAAAAAAAAGAATGTTTCGTAAATAAAAAGGTTAACTGTATAATGATTTATATTAAATTGCTTTTTTAGTGATTTGTCTCTTTATATTATAATTATTAAAAGATATTGGTCTGTAGTTTTTTCGCCACTTTTTCTCTTCTTTTATTTCGTGGTGAGATTTTGAAAATGAAGTTTTGTATCTCTTCATGTTCTGGTAGACCTTGCGCTTGGTCTTATCCCGACATAGAACCAACCTGCTCTCACAGTTCGGAAGAAACACATTTAGACTTTTCACTTTCCTTAAGTTCTCCTGCTTATCCCTAGTACACGTGGTACAGGCCATGATAATCATGGTGGGTAGAAGTAGGCGACTGTTTTTACTGTAAGTGTACCACATGTCGACATATGTGAAAAGCAGTTCGACTTTGCACTTACAAATGTGTCAGAGCCCCGTTTGGTTAACTTGCACTCGCTGGTGGGGTTGGACTTTTGCAAGAATCGGGGGACATTGAAGCATTTTTTTTTAATCAGAAAAAAAAAGTGCTCAATGCGGGAATCGAACCCGTAGCGGTCAAAAACCAACATCCTTCCACCGACCCCACTTTCCTTAAGTTTTTTTCATGAATGTATTACGCTAACAGGGTGACTGGAATTAATGCTATACTCAAATTACGAATGAAAATTTTATCAGAAGGAAATATTGAGCGTCAAAAAAAAAAAAAAAACGTAAAAATTTCGTGAATCCTGAAGTAGATCTGATGAGAAATATTTTTTAAAGCTACTTTCCTTATATATAATTTAAAAAAAAAATAAAAAGATATTTTCCTACAGACCTTATGTCTCAATGAATCCCAAAATTAATAGAGCATTTTATTCATTGTAGTATAGAATATGTAGAAATACTTTATATAGTAAAAAACTATTCATATATTATTAGAAATATGTTCAGATTATTAATTTTGATATTTTGCCACTTTAGTGCTCAAAATGCCCTGCAATTCACATCACTTAACGCAGCTTGTTGCGTCCTTCATCGACTCGAGAACCGTGTGATCCACCGTTCAGAGTTGGTACAGCATCTAGTGTTCCCAGTTGGTCACCCTCCCAAGTACTGACCGAGCCCGACATTGCTTAACTTCAGTGATTAAAAGAAGCTTTAAAAATTATTTCGAAATTTCAACGATAGATGGCGATAAGATGATAATGATATTTGAAAGATTTGATGATGATTCGTAATAGATTAACGAGGCTCACATAGCCCGAAATCATGGTTTTCAGAGGTGGACATACTGAATTTACCAAAGCTGGTCTTGTGCCTTTGTCACCGACCAGTATCTGTTAGTTTAAAAGACGGTCTATAGATGACGTTTACAAAAAAAAAATCATAAGACTCGGCAACTCTTTTTATTTACTTGATTAAAGGAAGCTTTCGGGCAAGCCCTTCTTCAGCCAATGCTTGCTGAGAAGGGCTTGCCCGAAAGCTTCCTTTAACAAGTAAATAAAAATAGTAGCAGGGTCTTATGATTTTTAGCAATTTGTCGAAATCCGCAATCGTGTAATGATGAAGATGGCGCTTAGTTTATGAGTCGATTTTGGCGGGAGATATGCAACTTTATGGTTGATTTCCTTACGTTAAAATAGCCAATCACGTTAAAAGAATGTTATACTGGTTATATATAAAGAGAAGGAGAGGTTTCGATAAGCTATAGAAGATTCAGGAAACCTCAAAGAAAGTTGGAACAAAAGAATTACCAAGGAAGCCGAATCTCTCCCAAGCGTCTAATTCTTTGCAGACGATGGAAACGAACAGTATGGCCCGATAGCTTTATTAATTGCATCTCTTCAGCTCTGCTCATTAATGGGACCATTAAGGTGTACCCTTAATTTCTACCCAATTAGGGCAAACTATTAAGGCTAAACTATTACCAAAGTAGAGAAGAGACGCCATTTTGGTGATGGTGGTCAACTAGTTAAGTATGTAGGTACTAAGGCAAATAATTTCGTCTTTTATTCAATGAGCTTTTTTTTTTGGAAAAAAAGAAAAATGAAGATAATAAAAAAATCTTTTGAGACTTTTTTTATTACCACTTTTTGTAAAGTTGTTTTTTTTTATGTCGTGTATAAGTTCTTCAGTATTTTTTTACTGCTCATGTTATTAGATGTATTTTTATTAGCTTTCTGTTCTTTTATTATTAAAATTTTATGGAGATTGGTGTAGTTTACAAAATATGACCGCCACTTATGGCTAGCCATATAAACATGGCTACTTTAAAAAAGCAAACGATTATTTGAAGTTATCGATTTGTTTTAAGCAGACGAATTTATTAAAGATCGTCTGTGAGGGAATTTTTTTTTTAATACGATATAACCACACATAATTTAACTACGTTATTGCATGCTTGCATTCAATATTGTATTAGGCTATTCTATTTTTTTTTTTAATATTGGGCAATCGAAAGGAATTATGGGTAAAGTATTTAGCGAATCTATGAACAAAAGCTTATAGGACAATAGAGAGTATATATACTAAACTTATGAAAATATATAAATACTTGCTATATATTTTTTTTTTATCTTGACAAGTGTGTGTGCTCTTTCCCAAAAATATCACAAAAAGACAAGATGGGCATAATTTAAAAATAAGGCACGCATTAAACATAATACACACACACACAAAAAAAAACTTTATTAAGACACATAGGTCTTACAAAGGATTCTCCTTGAGGTTACAAGACGGAGAAACCTATGAAAGTGGGAAATATACAAAGGGGTAAAAATGGAGAAAGATTATATACACATAGTAAATATATACAGATTATTATTTGAATAATCCTATGGAATTAAACATAATACAACCTAATGTGGACCATTTCAAGGAGAAGACCTCTTATAAGAAGAATGAACATGCAGTATATACTATAGTAATAAAACCATTAAAATCACGAATGTTTTTTAAAAATAAATTTTGATTTTTTTTTGTCTTAAATAAATTAATATGTCATCCTGAAGTTTGTTTTTCCTAATTTTCTACGTGACAATATTTCATAAATATTTCTTTCGTAGTTTTAAAATCCCAAACGAAAGTATGTAACTATATATACATATACAAAAACGAAATTTTATCGATAAAAAAATACCTTTTTTTTTGTAAATAATACCTTAATCCCGTTATTTATTTTTAAACTAACAGAATTACCAGAGGATTTTCCAAAAATAAATTTAAAGTAATAATCTATTTTTAGATTCCCACAAGTTTTCTTTGTTTCTCCAAAGAAAAAAGAGAGTTACAAATATTTGACGAAGTTAAATTTATCAAATCAATATTTTCAATTACACTTTTTTAAATATATATTTTTAGTTAGTTTAGTTTATAAAATATATATATAAACGACGATATATATATATATACAGGGTGATCCAAAAGTCCCGCACAACTTCAAAAATTAATAACTCCGCGAATATTTGCGCTAGAGCAATGCGGTAAACACCATTGTGTTCAGGATGCAATGGGATTTTTTATGGCAAATAATGAAAAATTCGAAATTGATTTTAGTTACAATTTTATTCGCCAGATGGCGCTCTACCAGAATCAGAGATTCAGCGGCCAAATTATTTGATAAATTGAAAAATATAACTGATCGATATGTTTGAAAAACACTGCTGATATCAATACACGAATTTTTGAAATGTTAATATAGTACCAAAAATTATGATGGCACTATTAATAGGATTTCTTGCTCTAAGAAATGTTTAGTTTCTTGACTGATTGGCGACCCTTGACTATTTAACTGGATATTTGTCATGATCCAACAAATGAAATATAGAGGGGAGTGACAAAATATATTTGTCGTACTTTATTCCAAATATCCTATGGGCTTGTCAAATGTTATCATTGTTTATTATACTGTACACAATTTTAAGAAATGTGTCCCCTCAAATAAAAATAATTTTTAAATCGACCTTTTGCGTTGAAAAACGTGGTAGTAAAAAAACAAACAAACAAAAAGCCTTTATTGAGGACCTCTCGTCCTATATAGGATTCGCCAGTTTATGTTAAAACGTGGTAGTAAAATCATTTTGTATTTTTTTTTTCACAAAATTTCTAAAGTTATTGGTGTACAGAAAATATTCCTTATGCTATTTCTTCTAATGAGCGAAAAGCGAAAACTAAACATAAGGGGAAAAATTGTGTGTACTAGTGTTATTCGAGAAGTTATAACACTCTGGTTTGCACGACATAATATGTGAGCAAATGACAAACAAAATATTACTGTTCACAAAAAAAAAAGAGTCAAGATGTGAGGACAGCATTTATTATCCCCATATCCCAACACAAAGAGCTGCAAAATATTGGTAGATAATATAATACATGGCAGCTTATATAACACATAAGGTAACTGCCTTCTCTCTTGTATTAGGTCACAATCCTTGCTCAATGTGGCGCCCTTCATTCTCAAACACCGCCTGCAGACGATAGATACAGAATGGACAGCATTAAATAACATATCTGTTGAAATTGATAAAACGAGCCATCTGATAGAAGCCTTCAACCTGGCCAATGTGGTAGGCCAGCATCGATAAACACGCGACTTAATGTACCCCCATAACCAAAAATCGCAAGGCGTCAAGTCTGGTGATCTTGGAGGCCACTGGTATATAATGTGGCGACTTATCACACGATTTTCACAGAACGTATCCTTCAGCAATTGTTTGGCACCTCGGGAGATATGAGGAGGTCCTCCATCTTTCATGAATGTTATTTCGCTTAGTGCTTTTGCCCTGCAATATGGGAACACCCTTTTATCTCAAAAGTTGAACATAACGTTCATCAGTTACAAAAACGGTTTTAAAAGTTCTTCCATTGATTTTTCAAAGAAAAATGGCCCAATAATAAAAGAAGTGAACCCACACAAAACTGTAACTCTAGGCTGGTAAAGTGGCATTTCTGTAAAAATCCTAGGGTTTTCTGTTGCCCAAATGCGGCTGTTTTGAATGTTAAATTCTCCGTTTAGAGAAAAGTGAGCATCATCTGTCCACAGAACATTCGACAGCCAGTTTTCATCAATATCAATTTACCGGAAACCCATGCAGCGAATTCTTGACGCATCTCAAAATCGCCAGCTTTCAGCTCGTGAAATCTTTGAATTTTGTATGGGTACACACAATAGAGACATTAAGTGAAGCGTCTTCGGATATCACAATCATACTCGGCGAATTTAACTCCAAAAGTTCAATTTGGGGATCACCTGTCCAGGATAACAAAAGTCAGCGGGTTAAGGACATGCTAACAGACCTCGACCTTACACCGTTAAATAACGGAGAGAACACCTACCTAAGTCCACAGGCACAGAATCCGCAATAGACATCACAGCGATAAATTACAACATCGCACTCACAACACAATGGAAAATCCTGAGAGGTGCAATCAGTGACCACAGACCAATTTTAACAACCCTAAACTTCAAAATTGAGAATGTTTATTAGAATAAAAGAACATGGAACTTTAGGAAAGCCGACTTGAAAAAAATTCACAGAAAAGCTTGAAGAACTGTGCAACGAAAAATTGAATTACAGAATGCTTGACAAAAACTTGGAAAAATTCTCTTCGAACATTTCAAAAGCTGCAAAAGCATCGATACCTAGAGGTAGACGTAAAGACCTGTGGATACCTTTCTGGAAGGACCACAGCATCGAGGCAATGATTTCAGAGAGAGAGACAATATCGATGAACTTCTCAAAAAAATAAAACAGAAGAAAACAGAAAGGAACTCATTGAAATTAGTCACAAAATAGAACAAGAAATTTGGATATGCAAACAGGAAAAATGGCAGAATTCTGCGAAAAAATGGATCCAAGAAAGGACAGCCAACACTGGAATATGATTAGAGTGTTAGAGAAAAATCAAAACCAACCAATCCTCCAATACTCTAACCGATATGAATAGAACAGCGCGAACGAGAACAAACAGATGGCTGACATAATTGCTGAATATCTTTCAAGCACTTCCATACTCAACTATACGAATGAAGACAGGACTCTAAAAATAATATAAACCAGTTAGTTAAACAAGCAAGAAACTTCCATCAACAAGATATTTTCTCGAGAGACTTCACACTGAATGAGCTAAACTTATCAATAAAATATCCAAGAGGTCACCAAGAGATAATCTAATCTTTGGTCAAATGATTAAACACTTTGAAGACAAAGCTAATAATCAACTCCTACGAATACTGAACAGTTCATGGCAAACTGGTAAACTACCAAAGAATTGGAAGATATCAATTATAGTGCCAATACTGAAGCCAAACAAAGATGCCAAGGAATACAAGAACTATCGGCCAATTGCTCTCACCAGCAAACTTTGTAAAATACCAGAACGAATTATCCACTCTAGGCTCATAGTCTGGCTCACTAACAATAATAAAATAAACCTCTACTAAACTGCCTATAGATCCCAGCACTGTACGACTGATCAACTGTTCTACTTCTGTCAATCAATAATAGATTCTTTCCAGGAAAAACCGCCAAAGAATACCACGGCTATATTCCTTGATATGACCTCAGCTTTTGATCAAGTGTGGAGGGAGAAATTACGTGAAAAGCTGCACAACATCGGAGTAAGAGAAAAACCTTAATATGGATTGCAGACTTCTTAAGGGGAAGAAGGTTAAAGGTTCGGGTTAATGGAGAATTTTCCAAGGAAGGAAGAATATGGACTGGTGTAACTCAGGGATCTGTGCTCAGTCCTCTACTCTATCTGCTATATATTAACGACATCCATCCTTACCTCACTGAAGACACAAAGGTTGCCTGTTATGCAGATGATATAGCCATATGGCACACAAGTAGCAGCATAGTAAATTCGTAAAAAATATTGAACACATCAATGAGAGGACTGAAGAAGTGGGCAATGGAACTCCAAATGAGCATAAACCCAATAAAACCAAACCTATGCGTCTTCTCCACTCACAGGGAAAAAGGCATAAATATAACCAAAAAATAAGCATAAACAAACAAATAATTGATAAAATTAGAAATCCATAATACCTAGGTGTGATACTGCAGTCCTGGATCTTTCAAGTTGGTCTCGAGGACCACGCCATCACCATCTCCTAAGCGGCGAAGTACGCGATCTACGTATTCATCGTAGATCGCAAAATGCGTGGTGTCGCTGGAGACCCACTGGCGCTTCTCCACCAAACTCTGCAGCGCTGGAAGAGGCGCCATATTCATTGTACATTGTGTATATAATGCATATTATCTTTTTTTAATAGTGCAGACTGTGCATGTATTGACAAGATGTCAATAGAATTATTTTAATTATTATTGATGAGGAATTGGAATTTTCAGAACACATAATTAGCACCTCAAATAGAGCTATCAGAAAACTAAGCATTCTGAGAAGGCTATGTGGAACAAATTGGGGAGCAAAACCCAGAATTCTCAGAACAACATACACCACCTTAATAAGGCCGATAATGGAATATGCAACACCGGTCTGGGCTCCCTCAAGCTCATCACTAAAAGTAAGACTAGACAGTGTTCAAGCAAAAGCGGCCAAAATAATCACTAGTGCTGTTTCATCCACCAACAATGAGAAAATTCAGAGAGAATGTGTTCTAGACCTACTCGCTCGAAAGCAGAAGACAAAATAAAAACAACTTGGATCGGCACTTCGGAAACGAGGAATCAGAGGACGAGATCTCTCTGACCACTTGTGGTTTGGTAGATCCGCCCTTTTCTGAGAATGAGGTGAAACTGACGGCTTTCAAGTTCGGGAAAAGGAAATCTCCTGGTCCCGAAGGGATCGATAACACGGTCGTGAAAGCCCTGGTAAGGATGCACCCATCGCTTCTTTCCAGGTTATTCAATAGGTGCCTGGACACAGGTGCATTTCCTGAGGCATGGAAGGTTGCCCGAGTAGTGCTTCTCGAAAGGTTTGGTAGAAAGGGTAATTCTCCTAATGATTATCGTATGCTTTCTTTACTAGTGTGTCTAGGTATGGTCCTGGATAGCCTACTAGCTCAGCGACTGAAGCACTGGCTAGAGAGTAATGAGCTCCTTTCCTCTTTCCAACATGGTTTTAGGGAAGGGAAGTCCACAACCACAGCTCTGAACGAGGTGTTAGAGGGGGTTGAGATGGGCTTAAATAAGGGTGCTTGGGTTCTTTTCGTGGCCCTGGATATTGATGGCGCGTTCAACTCCATGAGTTGGAACAAGCTGATGAGAAATTTGATGGACATGGGTTGTCCTGATAATTTGTGCAGCTTGGTTCGTGACTTTCTGAGGGATAGACGGATTAGCCTCAGTTTTGGTGGGCGGAAGTTGGAAAGAAACTGTGCTAGGGGTTGCCCCCAGGGCTCTTGCTGCGGACCTATTCTGTGGAATATCCTGGTAAACACCGTTTTCCAGGAGGAGCTCCCTGAGGGAGCCAGGCTGGTTCTCTATGCTGACGACCAGTTCCTCATCATTGAGGCTGCTTCGAGAGCGAAGGCTGAGGAGTGTGGTGAAACTTCTCTCCAAATTCTCTCGAACTGGGCCTATGACTCTGGCCTTAAGTTCAATGTCTCCAAAACTAAAGCCCTCAGCTTTAAGCCTAGGGACATAAGAAATAAAAGGAATGATCAAATGGGAACACAAGCCGGCTATCCGGATCGAAGAACGGAGGGTAGCGTTGGTCAATAGGATGACCATCCTGGGGGTGGTCATTGATGACAAGATGGGTTGGCAATACCAGGCGGAGGAGATGGTGGCGAGAGGCAGGGAGGCGTTGTGCAGGCCTGTCCTGGTTGGCTCTCAACAGGGGGGAGAAGGAGGGTACTATTTTTAGGAACCTCTGTCTCTCCTGTGTCGAGCCAATCCTGCTATATGCTTCCAGCGCTTGGTGTCGCCGAAACAGGGATCAGAAGGTGGCGACTACTCTAGAGAGAGTGCAGAGGACAGCGGCACTCAGAATCACAGGGGGATATCGCACTACCAGCAGTGAGGCCTTATTGGTCCTCGCTGGTCTTATTCCCCTGGGATTGAAACTAGAGGAGGAGACCATCAGACAGAAGATCTGGGAGAACAGGGAAGATGCCCTGGGACTTGAAGCGGGTGCCCTGGAATGGAAGAGGGACCCAAGAAAGCCTCCCAGTGGTTGCCAAAGTGGAATTGGAGTCCTGGAGAGCCGACAGGGAATGGCACGGAGGTTTTCACTGATGGGAGTAGGTCTGGAACCAATACTGGAGCTGGGGTAGTGATTTCCACTAATGGAGAACTCATCTTCCAAGAACGTTTAACACTCAGAGTGGACGAATTGGTCTTTTCAGCCGAGCTGGTTGCGATCAGGGTAGCCCTCAGAGTGTGTGCCGAGAAGAACTTTAGCCCGGACCGCCTCTATTCAGATTGTATGTCGGCCCTCGTCGCCATCAATCTGGAGAAAGGGCAACTCGCGCATCAAATAATCAAGGAGCTGGAGATGATGACGCGGGCTCCAGAGCTCCCTTGGTTTAGGAGGCACAGCCTCATCGAAGGTAATGAGTTCGCAGACAGGATCGCTAAGGCAGGATGCTTAAGAGGTAGATCACTGAGGACCCCAGTGACCAAGAAAGAAGTTTATAGGAGGATCAGGGGGCACGTCCAGGACTTATGGTTGGACAGATGGAGGAACATTGTGAAGGGGAGAGAGGTATTCAATTGGGTAACAACACCCAAGTACCTCTGTAAGGTAATGTCCCACAAACTCATTAGGATAGCTCGGAACATGGGCTCTTCCTCAAGGCTCCACAGATTTAAAATTAAGAGAAACCCTGATTGCGTCTATGGAGAAAGGGATGTGAATGCACGCCACTACGTCTTGGATTGTCCAAGGGTAGTGGGTGTGCAAGAGGAGAGAAGGAGGGCGAGGGGCGCGATCGAGAGTAAGCTGCTGAGAAATCACAGCAAGCTTCTTGAGAAAGCCTACGACGTGGCAGCTGAGCTTTTCCTCAGCTGTGAGTGAACAGAGTCGACCGGGGGCTGCCTCCCCGCGGTCCCTGCTGGACACAATAGATAGTTTCCTATTTTGCTGTGATTAAAGGCCACCGGTATAGAAATCCTTCCAGACACGTTGTCTGGGAGGTGGTGTTTCAAGGTACAATGTCCAAGCACTAGCTTGGATACCGTTACTTGGCTTATGAGTTGAACAGACTAGCAGCGAAGGGCATGCTTCGCATGCCGGCTTGTGGACCGAAAGGTCTGGGTGGCCATCTGCTTCTAGGGTATACCAATTGTGCTTAGGTGGGATCCTCCATTTCTTGTTTATTTTGGTTACTGCTTCTATTTCTTTAAAAGTAAGTTTATTTTTCTGTAGCAAGGGTTCTTTTGTGCCTTCTTTCGCTAGCGCATCAGCAGCTTCATTGCCTTCAATGCTAACATGTAAGGGTATCCATTGAAGATGAATTTTTGAGGTATTGAGAGTTTTTGGAGATAACCAATTATGTTCCTGCTTACTTTGTCTCTAAGTTCCCCTGTGTGACTCAAGTGTTGTATGGCACTTCTACTATCAGTAAGAATCCATATATCGTGATGTTTAATGTTTCTGATGGATTTTAAGACTCCATAGATGGCTATAAGTTCTGATCTGAAGACTGAGCAAAATTCTGGGTTTCTTCTGTTTATTTTCTCATTGCCATTTGTGGTTTTAATGAGAGAGCCACTACCAGTGTGTCCCAACTCGTCTCTGCTACCATCGGTATAGATAGTTATTGCATTTTTAGTAATTTTATATTAAATATTTCTAATGATAATTGTTTTAAGTATTCTGGATTTTGGTATTGTCTGTTGGTGGGTTCATTTAAAGTGGCATTAAAAATAATATTTTGTTAGTGGTTCGCATGAAGATATTTTTTCAGCTGAATAATATTTTTCCATTTTATATTTTAAAAATCCATTTCTTTTGGCCAGGTGGAGAGGGCCTTCTTTTTTGAGTCTTATATTGGGTTCCCAATTAAGTATGTAATTGAAAGTTCTGTGTTTGTTTTCACAACTCTTGATTTTGTTTATATATTTTGGCAGATTGTAGCTTATTCTATTCTTTAAGGGCATAATGTCTGCCTCGTAAAGTACAATATCATTAGGGCATGTTTTTCGAAGACCTGCAATAATTCTAGCTGCATTTAGTTGTATCCTTTCCAGTGTTTTTAGATTTGTTTCAGATGCTGTACCATAGATTTGATATCCATATTCCAAGATTGATCTCATTAGAGATGTGTAAGTTAATTTTAGTGTTGTTGCTTCAGCTCCCCACTCTTTCTGAAATATATTTCAAGATTTTTAGTTGGTCTCTTCCTTTTCTAACAACTCCTTCAATATGCTTACTGGAGTTAATTTCTGGATCCAGGGTGTAGCCGAGATATTTGGGATGTTTATTATATTGCAATTGTTGTTCTTTCAGAATAATATTTGGTTTTATTTTGTATAGTTTCTTATCGGTAGTAAAAAGACAGGTTTCAGATTTTTGGGGGTTAAATTCTAATTTATGTTTATTAGCAATTTTTTCTAGGTGGAGAAGAGTCTTGTTCAAATCTCTTTCAGCTTTTCTCCAGTTAGTGTTGCTGCTCCATAGAATAATGTCATCAGCGAAAAGTCCAATATTGGTTTTATGTGAAAATATTTCTTCTATGCCTGCAATAAATAGGGTGAAGAGAGTTGGGCTAAGGACTGATCCTTGTGGTAATCCTTGATACAATTTGAAGGTTTTAGATAGAGTGCCATTATATTTGACCCTGATTTGTATATTTTTAAGAGAATCATTTATCCAAGTGATAGCTTTTCCATCAATTTTGAAATGTTTGTATAATTTTGTAATTAACTTTTTTTCCATACCTTATCAAAAGCTTGTGTAAGGTCTAAAAAGCAGCTATGGTATGGTTAGTTGGTTTTTTGTTTTGTGCATCTTTTACCTTTTGTGTGAAAAATAAGAGTTGGTCTATTGTTCCATGTCCTTTCCTAAATCCATATTGTTCTTCTGGTAAGAGATTTCTTGTGTCGGGGTGGTAGGTGAGTCGTCTGAGTATAATTTTTTCCATTAATTTGCAGCAAATATTTGTTAGGGAGATAGGTCGGTAGTTTTTCGGGTCATCAGCAGATTTGTCAAGTTTTTAATGGGAATTATTGTTGCATTTTTACAGTCTTGAGGCAATTTTCCAGTTTTCCAGGAGTTATTGAAAATATTAAGAAGTCTTTCTTTGCCAATTTTGCCCAAGTTTGATATCATTCGGCCATGGATTCCATCTGGCCCAGGAGTCTTGTTTAGGTCAGTGTTTTCTAATGCATAAGCTAGCTCTTTCATATTGATTTTTTTCATGGAAAATATTATGAGTGCTGGTGACATTTTTACAGTCATGAATAATCTTTCGGGCCTTTTTTCAACCTTGATTTTACTACTTATTTGATATGAATTACCTAAAAGATTGGCAGCAATTTTGTCATTAGTTGCTGGTGTACCATCTGTATTCTTAATCATATTTGTGTTTTCAGTTTGTGGCTGGACTCTGTCAATTTTTTTGCCAAATTCCAAAGTTTTGTATTTGGGTTTCTTGGGTTCAGGTTTTCACAAGTTTGTTTCCATTTTTCCCTTTTCACATTTACGTATAATCTTTTTTATTTTTGCAATCACAATGTTCAGTTCAGTTCTACAATATTTTTGGTTTTGGGTGCACTTTTTTGTAGTTCATTTCTTTTAGTTATAAGTGTTTGAATATTTTTTGCCTGGTGTGTATAATTTGGAATCCATTTCTTAATATTACCTCTTGGTATTGAAACTTTGGCTGCTTTAATAATGGTGTTTTCGAAAGATATAATATTAGCCTTTTTGAAGTTCCAGAATTTTTCTTAATTGAGCTAGTTTTGGTCTTGGTGCTAATTTCTATCAAATTAGGCAAATGATCACTTCCAAAACTTTTTAATATTTGCTATTTGCATTTGTGGAAAATGTCAGGATAGTAAAACCTTATATCAAGGGCTTGTGCAGTATTATAGCTTGTTGGAATGATGGGTAGGATTCCCATCATTTAAGCACATGAAGGCATTGTCGTCAAATATGTTTGATAGTATTTTGCCTCTTGGGTTTGGCGTAGAACATCCCCATAGTTAATGTTTGGCATTAAGGTCACCTACAATAATAGTGTTGTCTGTAAGAAATTGAGCCATTGTTCCATCGTCAATAAATGTATTGTTTGGAGGGTGATACATATTGTATATGTGGATGGCTTTGTTTTGATTGAGGTAGACTTTGATACCTTGGGCTTCGAGGTCTAATGTGTTTGTAATATTAACGGCTATGTCCTCATAGTACAAATTCTTGATTAAAAATGCTAGGCCACGCCCTTCAACAGCATATACAGATGGATCTTCAGACCTCACCCTGAGTTATGGAGGGGCCGGAATTAACATAATACTGCAAGATGGAACAAACATCAAAATCAAAGAAGGAGCAGGACAGATTTCGTCAAACTTCACTTGTGAACTGACAGCTATCTGGAAAGCCCTTGATGTATGCCTTAACCAATTTTCAATTATCAATTTTCTTTTTGCTACATGTTTAATTTGCATTTACCTATTTTACATATCTCTGATTTTATTTGAAAATCGTTAACCAATTCTTCATACTTTTGGCGAAGTGGTGTTTTATTAATTTGTTATTTGATATTATTAGGGTTCTTTCCTGGTATCCAAAAAGGAAAAATACGTGTCGATCAGTTATATTTTTCAATTTATCAAACAATTTGGCCGCTGAATCTCTGATTCTGGTAGAGCGCCATCTGGCGAATAAAATTGTAACTAAAATCAATTTCGAATTTTTCATTAGTTGCCATAAAAAATCCCATTGCATCCTGAATACAATGGTGTTTACCGCATTGCTCTAGCGCAAATATTCGCGGAGTTATTAATTTTTAAAATAGTGCGGGACTTTTGGATCACCCTGTATATAGATGTAAAAACAAATTTTGAAAATAGTATTTTTAGCGTGAACATTTTTTTAATAAGTAAAAACTTTCTGACGCCACATTTTAATGTTCTATTTATAAAAGAAAAAAACAATTGAAGATAAAAATAGTTTCAAATATAGATGTCATTATATATACAATAAAATAATCCCTTGTATCAATATTAAGGTGAAATAACCAGGGATAGGTTTTTTATTAAAAATTTAATCCACAAATCTCTCTAGCTTTTGGGCATGAAAGCCCTTCTACAAGAGAAACACACACACACACACACATATATTTATATATATATATTATATTTGCCTTATTCTGTCTGTTTGTTTGTCTGTTTGTCTGAAGCTCACGGATAGAATGCGCGCCCATTGGCTGCCAGCAAACACGTGACCTCCCTGCCCGCCCCCCTCTAGACAACCCTGTTATCAGCTGTGTGATACATACACCTGTCTATAGCGGCCATTCTAGACAACCCTGTTATCAGCAGTGTGTTACATCCACCTGTCTATACAGACCACCCTGTCTATAGCGGTCACTTTAGGCAACCCTGTTATCAGCAGTGTGATACATACACCTGTCTATACAGACCACCCTGTCTATAGCGACCACCCTAGACAACCCTGTTATCAGCTGTGTGATACATCCACCTGTCTATACAGACCACCCTGTCTATAGCGGTCACTTTAGGCAACCCTGTTATCAGCAGTGTGATACATACACCTGTCTATACAGACCACCCTGTCTATAGCGACCACCCTAGACAACCCT
This sequence comes from Cordylochernes scorpioides, assembly GCA_030710605.1. Classification (NCBI taxonomy): domain Eukaryota; kingdom Metazoa; phylum Arthropoda; class Arachnida; order Pseudoscorpiones; family Chernetidae; genus Cordylochernes; species Cordylochernes scorpioides. Next base: position 20,033,661 of record CP092868.1, read on the forward strand.
GTTATCAGCTGTGTGATACATCCACCTGTCTATAGCGGTCACTTTAGGCAATCCTGTTATCATCAGTGTGTTACATTCACCTGTCTATACAGACCACCCTGTCTATAGCGACCACCCTAGACAACCCTGTTATCAGCTGTGTGATACATCCACCTGTCTATACAGACCACCCTGTCTATAGCGGTCACTTTAGGCAACCCTGTTATCAGCAGTGTGATACATACACCTGTCTATACAGACCACCCTGTCTATAGCGACCACTCTACAGCTGTGTGATACATCCACCTGTCTATACAGACCACCCTGTCTATAGCGACCACTCTAGACAACCCTGTTATCAGCAGTGTGATACATACACCTGTCTATACAGACCACCCTGTCTATAGCGGCCACCCTAGACAACCCTGTTATCGGCTGTGTGATACATACACCTGTCTATAGCGGCCACTCTAGACAACCCTGTTATCAGTTGTGTGATACATCCACCTGTCTATACAGACCACCCTGTCTATAGCGGTCACTTTAGGCAACCCTGTTATCATCAGTGTGTTACAATCACCTGTCTATACAGACCACCCTGTCTATAGCGGTCACTTCAGGCAACCCTGTTATCAGCAGTGTGATACATACACCTGTCTATACAGACCACCCTGTCTATAGCGGCCACCCTAGACAACCCTGTTATCGGCTGTGTGATACATACACCTGTCTATACAGACCACCCTGTCTATAGCGACCACCCAAGACAACGTGTTTAAAATATATTCGCACTCGGGTAAACCCCGGGCGTTGCCCGGGCCATTCGTCTAGTATATATATATGTGCTCTGCCATCTAAAAAGCACATGTGCTCGTGGTCAGGAAATGCCTTCTTTATTTTTAATATATATTTATTGCTTCTATGGATTAATTTCCTCCCGGAAAATTTTCCATATATATATATTGTGGCGAAGAAATATTTTATTATTTAATTTAATATTATTCAATGAAAATATATTCAACAGATTATAAAAATATATATTAATCTGTATTTGTGAAATCATCTTTAAAATATTTCTTTGCTTGCTTGCTTAAGATTCCCTAGCTGTAAATAGTTTGGCTGACCTGTTAATAATTGTCGACTCGTCGCTGCGACGTCATCAATAAATACTTTTACATCTTAGGATATTTCAAGGCTTGATTTCTACGCTACAACTGGTGGAGAGACTGGACCGATACCCATTAAGAAATAAAAGAAAAATTGATTCTGTTGAACCAGAAGAAACTTCTATGAATGTAAAGAAAGAAGGTACTCAGGTAAGCAACTACGTTGTTCAACATCTGCCAAGGAACCCTTCCATTTTCTCCTGGGAGGGTGGTGAAGATCTCCAAAAATGGTTAAAAGGGTATGCACGTGTGGCAAGGTACAACCATTGGGACGAAACCCTTTGTCTTACTAAAGTTTATTTTTATCTGTCTGGAACTGCTCTCAAATGGTTTGAGAACAACGAAGAAAGCATACAGACACACACTTGGAAGGAATTCACATCTCAATTAGAGAATGTGTTTAGAAAAAAAGAAAATTCAAAATTGCAAGCGGAGAAGAAACTTAAAACACGGGCAAAATTAAAAGGTGAAAGTACCGAATGTTACATCCAGGATGTCCTGTGCTTGTGCAAAGAGGTTGATCCTCAAATGAGCGAGGAAGATAAAATCTCCCACCTCATGAAGGGGATAGCTGAGGAGCTTTATCAAGCACTCCTACCGAGGGATGTACAGAGCACCGAGCAATTCATTACAGAATGTCGCCGTGTCGAAGCGCTGCGCTGTAGGCGAGTTACCCCAACCAAGTACGAGCGCCTACCAAATGTAGCCTCTCTCTGTGACCAGGATGACGGAGAAGATCTGTCATCGCTGATCCGAAAAATTGTTCGTGAAGAGATAAAGCAGGCATTGGACTCTCCTCAAGAGGAGCCTAAAATCGCTGTCATTGAAGATTTAGTGAGGGAAGAGATTGTAAAGACCTTGGCATCTAGATCAAAACCTACAATAAGTCCCCCTCAAGCATCCAGGCCTAGATACGAGGCCCAAACGATACGACCGCATTCTGAACCTCATTACCGAAAGCAAGGAAGAAGATGTGACACCAATGAATGGCGGACAACTGAGGGAAAGCCAATCTGTTTCTACTGCGGACGCCCAGGTCACGTCGTCCGCTATTGCCGCGACAGGAAGAGACACAATGAGGAAAGGAGAAATAAATATTTCGAAAGAAAGCAAGATGCAATGGAATTCTACAACTCTCAAACCGAATCTCAGGAACCCAACGATGAATCATCGAGGAAAATTTTCAGTCGCTACCGAATCCCTACCCCATATACCGGTCGAAACAGACAAAATTTCTCACCTGCTAGAAGATCTAGCTGGTCGCCCCGCAATGAAAATTAGATGATAGACCATATTGGAGGTGAGGCCGCAAAGTTAAGAAATCCTACCTTGCCGACCACAGTATAAATAAGAAAAAACTACATTGACGTAAATATAGACCTGCCAAGCCCTCAGGAAGAAGTTATCTCAACTGAAAGAAGACATCCACCACAGTCACCTGAAAATATCCCTGGCCCTAGTACTATGTAGTTATTGAGACTGACGACGTAAGTCTCCTTCTGAGCATCGGGTCGATGCTCTTTATAGGAGGAGGCTATGTGGCGAAGAAATATTTTATTATTTAATTTAATATTATTCAATGAAAATATATTCAACAGATTATAAAAATATATATTAATCTGTATTTGTGAAATCATCTTTAAAATATTTCTTTGCTTGCTTGCTTAAGATTCCCTAGCTGTAAATAGTTTGGCTGACCTGTTAATAATTGTCGACTCGTCGCTGCGACGTCATCAATAAATACTTTTACATCTTAGGATATTTCAAGGCTTGATTTCTACGCTACAATATATATATTATATAATCTCATTTATAAAATAATTATATAAAAATTATATTCAATTTTAAAATTTTAATTCCCAGATCAAATTACTCGGTAAAGTCCATTGTCATATGTCGCTGTTTCCCCTATATAAAACTCATTGTTGTTGTTTTCCGTTGGTCGGCTCAAATCTTTTTGTACATATGTAAATATATAATACAATATAATGCGGCTTATGATTGTAGAACGGAATTTGGCAATTATACCGCAAATGTTTCATTTGAACGAAAATCTAAATTAATTTAAAGGAGAAATAACGATTATTTCTAACCTTAGGGATAAAGTATGAAAGGATGAATTGTGAAGAGTAATGATAAACGGAAAAATAAAGTGTCCAGGGATGGTAATTGTCTTTTGTTTTCTCTTCATTCTTCACGCCTAAAGTCAAGGTATTATTTCATCCTCAGTTATTATATCAATTAAAACAATACACCTATCCCCCGATTTACACGGTACTTTTTTTACACGTTTTCGCTTTTACACGGTTTTCCAAATAAGTTTTTTTTTTTTATCGCACTATACTAAATGCTACTGTGATTGAACACATGCGCTGTGTACACATCTCATAAGGAATCTCGAGCTTATGTGCTGACTACATATTTTAACCTGTCAATACATTTTATTTCTGTGTACACCTATCCCCCGATTTACACGTTTTTCTCAGGAACGTATCTACCGTATAAATTGGGGGATAGGTGTATTGTGTTTTCCAAGATGTCCACGACTACATTAACATGAAATGCTCATATATCAAAACAATCTCACAAACGTACTCATGTATCTTTGAACAACCTAAGAAAATTCTACATCAAACAAATTTATTATTATAATATCTATATATATATAAATGAATGTTTGTATGTTTGTTTGTATGTCCGGTATACAAATTCGCAGTAGTTCACTAATTCAAACCAAAATTTCCATACATAGGTAAAAAATACGGGGAAGACGATAGGCTATTTAAAAATATATATAAATCAATTATTAAAACTATATATTTTTAGTCAGAAAATGATGATGATGATATTGCTGTATCATGTTTGATTATCAGATACAAAATTATATCGGGAAAAATTCCGAAAAGTAGAGACCACGGGTGAAACCAGTTCATTATTTTGTACGCAGGAACAAATTTCTAACAGAAAAACATTCGTTCGAGCAGAAAACAAAAGCCAGATCATCTTTGTATAAAAATATCGCTTCTCAGACACAAAGTTTGGAGCGGGACGTTTCACAAATGTGACATCCACGGCGCCAATTTATAATTGTAACGAATAGTATTTGAATAAAAACATTTAATCGGGTAAAACCCGGGCGTTGCCCGGGTCATTCGGCTAGTCTACAATATGATACATTAGCGCGCCATCTGTTATGAGAATTCGAAACTATTATAGACGTGTATATGATTCTTTTATAAATTAAATCATTTACTATTGCCCTTACTGCAATGAAAAATTAATGGGCCTCCTATCTATAGAAATTGTCTTTAATTATATATATTAATAATAAAATAATGTTGTAGATATATATCAATTTGTAAATAGCAGAGAGAATTATCATAGATTTAACTATTTTTGTAAATATATTTATGATTATCTTTCTAACCCCTGAAAGGTTCAGGTTCCTAATATGTATATATTATAGTTTCTCTTTTTGTTTTTGATTACTTTCTTGTATAATATGTTTATAACTGTTTCTGTTTAAAAAATCTAAATCGACGCAATTATCCCTAGCCGGGATATCGCGTTTTGTGTGTTGAAATAAAATAAAAATAATTATATATACAGTTAAACCTGTCTATAGCGCCCCCTCTAAATAGCGCCTCCCTCTCTATAGCGCCCGATTTTAAATACGTAGTACGATGCGATTTACATTAAAAGTGACCTGTCTATAGCACCATCTCTCTATAGCACCCTATTTTGGTGATTTCCAAGAGGGGGCGCTATAGACAGGTTTAACTGTATATATGAATAAAAGTAGCGTTAACATTATTTCAAATGTCCCTATATTACATATATAGCAACCATTTAGGTATGTTCCAGTAAACTATGCAGATAAGTATGTGAATGGAACATAATATTCAATCAAAGGTGTAAACAGAGTTTCATTCCGATACAAAACATTGTAGGAAAATATATATTCTTTTTGTTAAGAATAATAAAATTTACAATCAGTCGGATTTAAGGTATACAATTTTTAGGTTCCTTGGCTCAGTTTCAAATAGAGGGAATAGATTTTTTAAAAATATATTTACGAAAAAAAAATTCCAAAAAGATAAAATTAATTGCATCTCTAATAGGATTATATCCTAACTTTTCAAAAAACAGATCATTAATTATAGTTTGGCAGATTTCCCTTTTAAAATCTCTTTTAAATCGGCTGATAAGAATTGTAAATAGGTAGGTATATATATAAATGGGGAAGTCGATATGTATATTTTTGGTCCGTTGAAAACTTGAGAGATTTCTACTTTCTATCATAGCCCATCATTCTGAGAATGTACTTTGGGATATATACCAATACTTTAGACATTTATAAGATTTTTAGATATTTTTTTATAAAAGTATATCGCAAATTTCTTATATCTGAACATGTATACCTAACTAACTGGTATAATTTGGGGAGTTATAATCTTTTTTCAAAAATTATCATTCCTAGTACACGTGATACAGGCCATGATAATCATGGTGGGTAGATTTTGGCGTCTGCTTTTACTGTAAATACACCACATGTCTACATGTGAAAAGCAGTTTGACTTTTTACTTACTAGTGTGTCAGAGAGCCTCGTTTGGTTACTTGTATTCACTGATAGGGTTTTTCAAGAATAGGGGGCCATAGAAGCAATTTTGTATTCATAACAAAAGTGACCAAAATGCGGGATTCGATCCCGAGTCCTGGCTATCAGAAATCGCCGGCTTAAACCAATCCTCCGCCAACCCCAGAGTAATAATCATGGAAACATTCAGTGCTATTGCTTTTTAAATTTTGGTCGAATTTCTATAATTAGTGAACTAAATATGAAAAAGAATTGGGAAGGCTTGGCTCATCAGTGGTGAAACCTTCCAGGGACACTCATGAACAAAACTTAAGAAAAATAGACGACCGACGACATCAAACCTTTTCCAATTCCTTAAGTTTTGTCTATGAGAGTATATGTATTCGCAATTGAGATAAAACTTAAGGAAAAATAGACGACCGATGACATCAAACTCTTTCCACATCCTTAAGTTTTGTCTATGAGTGTATATATATTTTCAATTGAGATAATACCTACTTGATTTACACTCGCCATTTATTTTATTTCCAAAGTTTCGAAGACGTTTGTCACCCTTCTTAGAGTCACCCACCCTCCTTCCACTGAGATGGATGGCACAAAGTCTCTAAACTTTGAATAGAAAATAAAGATTTTTTTTTTTTTTACACAAACCAGTCAATTACAAAAAAAAAGCATAATATGCGCGCAACTCTTGCTTGATTAAAGGAAGCTTTCAGTTAAGTCAGGGGTCAGCAAAGTGCGGCTCGCGAACCACATGCGGCTCTTTGGATGTGAAGCTGTTTATATAGTTCCATACGTAAATATTATTTATGCGAGTACTATTTATTGTTGGCAAGAAAAAAAAATTATGGCTTTTTAAAACTTTGAAATTTTGTAATTTTTGACTCTTCCGACTCAAAAGTTTGCCGACCCCTGGGTTAAGGCCTTCTTCAGCTAACTGCTTCCTTTAATTAAGTAAATAAAAAGCTCGACATCCTATACTTTTTTTCTTTGTAATTTGTCGAGATCCACAATCCTGTTATAATGAAAACCAGCAAATGGTTTTAAAAAAAAAATTAAACTTGATTTAAGTTGAGGCCGCTTTTAAGACCGTAATTAACCGTTCCCAATGTCCCAAATATAACTATGGTGACACAATAAGAGATTGTATTTAAGACCGGTATCAAATTATAAACCAACAGTCTACCATACCTCTCTTACATTGTATTTGGCTCTTTTTTCTTTAATTTCCCGCTTCTCTAGAAGACAAAACAGCTCCATATACTATCAGACCGGTAGGTTTGATTAAACTGGCGAAACCGCTAGAAGGGTTTATCAATGATGAGCTAGGCCTTTCCTTTAATTTTCCATCATTACGTTAAGTAGTTACGTTAAGTTACGTCAGTAGAAATTTGTTTTAATAATAATAATAAATAATAAAAAAACATGCGCAATAAATAGTTAGCATTTTCAAAGACAGATGACGTGCTAATACATCCTGTATAAAATTGTATTTTTGACTTTCTCCGTCGCATATGTCAATAAGGTAATTTACCCTTGTAATCTTAGTAAATTAAATTTAATTGCCATCTATCGTTGATATTTTACACAAATAAATTTACAGGTAATGCGTTTCTTTTAAATATCATCAAATATTATCTCTACAGACCTTACTGCAACCCTCTAGAGCAGGGGTGGCGAACCTTTTTATATTAGAAGGCCAATTTTCATTTTACCATTTTTGAGAAGGCCGCATCCATATATATATAAATAAATCAGGAGATGCCTTCTTTATTTTTAATATCAACACCTGACCCACTTATCTTTTTTCTCTCTCTCTCTCTCTCTCTCTCTCTATTGTTTTTTCATATATATAAATATTATGTATATTATATAATATTAATAATAAGATATGACATTTGTATTAGATATTTTCAATAAAACTAGCAAATTTAGCGCGCCTTACGTCGCTCTAATAAAAGAAATTAAAGCACATACAATCCTGCCTTCTTCACAGACATAATAACATTTATGAAGAAAATCACACAAACAAAAACGAATATATCGAATATAAAGTTATAAGTCAAAAACAATTGAGCTATATATTAATTAATATAATAAAGAGAAACGGTCATTCTTTTTTCTTTATATATATAGGTTTTGCAACTTTAAGACATTTATAAGAGACAACAATAAAAACAATAATATAAGACAGCACAATTTAATTTTTTTTACTTTAACAACATTTTCATTTTCTTTGAAACTCTAACATCAATATGTTTTCGTTATTGAAAAACCTTAATTGGAAATAACATTATTTTAGAGTACTGTTTTAGTTTTGTTAAGGTCCTTTTAATTTAATTTAAAAAGCACCTTTTTGATAACATTCTAATATTTTAATATATTGCATTTATAATTATATTATTCTTACTATTTTATTTAGTGTGTACTCTCAGTTGTACTCTCACGGCATAATATCAACATTTTATAGTATAGTGTAAAAATGCAAAAATGCAAAAAAAACGTTACACTATAATATAACACTATATACACTATAATATAACAATGTGACATAGATCAATAAGTTTAAAATTACAATATTCGATATATATTGAAATTTTATTCTATTTTATTTTGAGCGTTTATTTTGAATAAATAATCTAAATATCGAATAAAGAATATAAAAATTAAAAATATAAAAATATAAAAATTAATATTTAATAAAATTATTATTACGAATATTTATATAGCAAATTATTTCGTTTTATTTCAATCAATGGCCGAGCGTGTCGCTAACGTCGAGCTAAATGCGTATTTTTGCTAACTGCGTTATTTTTAAAAGTTTAAATATAATTTTGAAGTTACCTGAATAATTCCGGGACTAAATGTAATATGTATACGAAATATTGTCGTATAAAATAAAATATTAAGAGAGGAGTTAGGGAACAAACAAACAAACAAACAAACATCCAGACATTTTTTGCGCTTTAATAATAAGATAATGAAAGTAATTGAAAACTGCGAAACAAAAATTATAATTTTGAATTTATGAAAAGGCCACAACTTGGGCAAGAAAAGGCCACATGCGGCCTCAAGGCCGCACGTTCGCCACCCCTGCTCTAGAGGGTTCACTACTGATGAGCCAAGCCCTCTCATTCATTAAATCATATCATTGCAGTAAGGTCTGTAGAGATAATATTTGATGATATTTAAAGAAGAAACGCATTGCCAGTAAATTTATTTGTGTAAAATTTTACCCTTGTAATCTATTTGGGAGGAAAAAGGCAAACGCAAATAGTTTGACAAATTAATACTGTAGATTAAATAATCTAATTAAAAATATTCAAAACATCTTTTCATATATATAATAAGTAGTGTAAATCCGTTATTAATAAGATTAATTAGAGAAAAACTATTAAATATTAAGATTTGAGACATTATTTGTTATAATTAGTTTTTTTAATGAAATTAAACTATTAGAGAATAAAAAAAATAGAGAGAATTTATTTTGAAAATTAGAAAAAAAAACCTTTTGTGAAATATAATTCAATTTACTTTTTAATACAATTTTAAAAAGTTTATTCTAAAAATTATGCTTTCTCTTTTCTTTTTTTTTTAAAGGTATAATTATAATTTACTTTATTCTATTATAAAAATGTAATCCAATTTTCATTTTTATTAAATTTTTCAATTCAATTAATGAAAATAGGAATATAGTTAAACATTTAAATATATATATATATATACATATGCACAATATATATGTATATATGGTGTTGTGGCTCATCATTCACATCACTAGTAAAGTTTTTTACTAGGGTGTATATCATAATATACATTTAAAGGGAGAGGTGCCTCTTTTTGTACATATATATATTTAGATGGAAATCTTTCCGGTAGAAAATTGATCTACAAAAGCACAGGGCGCCTCTCCCGTCAAAATAGTCGTCTAAACTAGACGCCATCTATTGACCGTCGCCGCAAACTAGTGGCCTCGAGTCGGTGACAAAGCCACGCCACCAGCTTTGGCAAACTGAAAAGCGTCCACCTAGAGACCATGGTTTTGGGCTAATGGCCCTCGTCAGCCTAGGGTGGACTTATTCCATGAGATCCACAAGTGATCTAATGGAATCTACACAATCTGCCAAAGAGGTGTTTAGTTGGCTAAATGGAGCTAGGTCAAATCAACAAACAACAACAAAAGCCTTTATTGAGGACCTCTCGTCCTATATAGGATTCGCCAGTTTACAGAGTAAGAGAAGAGAACTAAGAATACAGAGAGAAACCCACATGTAGTAGGTATAGTATTTTCTACACTGAGACTATATAAAACAGCAGCAACAAGCCTTTTACTGGTCTACGTCATTCTATAATCCTGACAAAGATTATTTGCATATAATTATTTACATCAATTAGATTATGTATATTGGCTAGGTCAAATCTATGGCTAAAATGACTAAATTTTCATATAT
>CP092868.1:20043954-20172123 GCA_030710605.1 Cordylochernes scorpioides
CATTACAAAATCATCATTTTATCTAGTGAACATTTTTTACCGGTCCCTTGAAAAATACTCAGTAAGTTGAATAAAATCAATATATATTGGCTCCCTCGGTAATGGGAAGTTAAAGGAATAATATCTTGCCTTGGAATTGTATCATTATTCTTGTCTCAAATAAATTGCCGTGTCATCCTGAATTTTGTCTTTCCTAATTTCTACTTTACAAAATCATCATTTTATCTAGTGAACATTTTTTCTCGGTCCCTTGAAAAATACTCAGTAAGTTGAATAAAATCAATATTAATTGGTTCCCTCGGTATTTGGAAGTTAAAGGAATAGTATCTTGCCTTGGAATTGTATTATTATTCTTGTCTCAAATAAATTGCCGTGTCATTCTGAATTTTGTCTTTCCTAATTTACAACAAACAACAACAACAACAAAAGCCTTTATTTAGGGCATTCCGCCCCATATAGGATTCGCCGTATTTACACCTCAACAAGAGAAGAGGGAAGAGGAAACATTTACAACAAAGTAAAGTTTGTCTCACATTCAGTTACCTATTTACAGATAGGTCATCCTCCAGTATCCTTTGCCCTGCATTCTTTCTTATGCGCCCAGCTTCTGTGCAGAACTTAAAAGTATTTAACAATCAGTAATTCATCATCCAGAGCTGAAGAGAGAAATTGACATATGTGTTGGTATCTAAATTGACCAAAGTTAGGGCTTGGGAGAATTTCAGTACGTTTTTCTGTTAAGAGAGGGCATTGGAAGAAATAGTGAACCAAATTATCATCCATGAGATCCTTACAAAGTAAACAGTTCCGGCCATTTTCTTTCCAGAAGTCTTTTCTTTCTTCCCTGAAGAATTGCCATAAAACTCTATGTTGTGTAACTAGTCTTTTGTTGGGAAGCGGGCTATTTAATCGTAGGTACTCCTCTGTCATGAATGATTCACTAAAAAATTTGTAGTGAGCAAAGTGAGTTGAATCAATGATTTTCATCTGATCGTTTTGAATTAGTTGGTCTGTGGTGGTTCTAATTATGCCTGGCAGTTCTTTCTGTATGACTAAGTATTCTTGGCAGCCCTTAAGAAAGGAATATCCCTTAGAGTCTGAAATTTTATTAAATTTTGAGTAAAACTGTTTTCTATTTCCTTTTTCGCGGTGACTTTCCAGAGATAGTTTAAGCAAGCATGTGGTAATCTGCTCGTCTCCATTTTTAAGATCCTGACCCAAAACCTTAATGGGAGTTTTACAGCATCAAGTTCAGTTGAAATTCTTCCACATTCTCCTCTGAGGATATATCCTGGTGTGAAGCTTGGTAATTCTAAGAGACGGCGAAGAAATGCATCTTGGGTATTATTGACTGTCTTCAGCTGGTTAATTGCCAACCATTGGTTTTCTTTTTTCGATCTTAATTTTATTATGTTTCAGATTTAAGCCCTTAAGTTGACTTTCTTTAATGGTATGAGTCTTGCTATGTGAAATATGAGGAGTTCCTGTGAGTTGAGCTTTGTTTCTAGATTGTGCATCTTCATTAGTAAGTATTTTATTACCTGAATATTTACATATATTTACGGAGATCCGCGGGTGTGCCTCTAGCTATATTGGTTCTCCTTTGGCATTCACCACCTGTCCCTCCCACTACCATGTAGTTGATGCCGTTTAGGAGAAGTTTATTATCCCTCAACTTCGATCTTATACCTTTCTTGTAAAGTTCCTTTCTCCTTTCTATTAAATTTTTTTCTCTGCTCTCTAATCTGGGGGCTGTAATCCCTGCTCATAAAATATTGAGTATTCGAAGTTTGGATGAATTCTTTAGGAGACTTATTCTGGACTCGTGATCAGGAACTTCAATCAGAATAGGCGCCTTTGGTCCCCTGCCCAGGCGATGACATTCGGCAATTACCACATCATCAGTAATCTGCATATCTTCCGCCATTAACTTCTTGACCTTTTGTAGCAGCAATTCCCGGCTGTCAGTCTCTGCTGATTCAATGCCATATATTATTAAATTGTTTTCTCGGGCTCGTCTCTCCAAAGCCTCCGCGCCTTCTTCCAGATTCCTTATTTTTAGGGTATTGTGAGAAATTGACCTCGTGTTAGCCGTCAGTGCATCTGTGCACGAAGCTAAAGATGTTTCCATTCCAGTCATTCTTCGATCCCAATCCTCCATCTTCTGTTCAATATTGAGCAACCTTGCATCAATTTTCTCTCCCAATCTTTCCACTTCAGCCGAAAGGTTAATTATCAGTAGCTTTAAATCGTCCATTGGTGCCTGGTCAGGAGTTGAGTGAGGCAAATTTGTCAATGTGGTCTGTCTTTTCGGCCCTGGGTTTAGTTCTACACATCCAATTATCAGTAAGGCCGTGATCACTTTCAGCCAGTAAGCCATCGAACAGTCCATCAAAGTTACACCAGTTCTATCTCCATAATATTTCATCTTATTGAGTTTAGTCTTAAATTCGTCGAATTTTCGTCTTTCCTAATTTTCTACATTACAAAATCATCATTTTATCTTGTGAACATTTTTTCCCGGTCCCTTGAAAAATACTCGATAAGTTGAATAAAATCAATATTAATTGGTTCCCTCGGTAATGGGAAGTTAAAGGAATAGTATCTTGCCTTGGAATTGTATCATTATTCTTGTCTCAAATAAATTGCCGTGTCATCCTGAATTTTGTCTTTCCTAATTTTCTACATTACAAAATCATAATTTTATCTAGTGAACATTTTTTCTTGGTCCCTTGAAAAATACTCGAAAAGTTGAATAAAATCAATATTAATTGGTTCCCTCGGTAATTGTAAGTTAAAGGAATAGTATCTTGCCTTGGAATTGTATCATTATTCTTGTCTCAAATAAATTAGCGTGTCATTCTGAATTTTGTCTTTCCTAATTTTCTACATTACAAAATCATCATTTTATCTAGTGAACATTTTTTCCCGTTCCTTTGAAAAATACTCGATAAGTTGAATAAAATCAATATTAATTGGTTCCCTCGGTAATTGGAAGTTAAAGGAATAGTATCTTGCCTTGGAATTGTATCATTATTCTTGTCTCAAATAAATTGCCGTGTCATCCTGAATTTTGTCTTTCCTAATTTTCTACATTAAAAAATCATCATTTTATCTAGTTAACATTTTTCCCGGTCCCTTGAAAAATACTCGATGAGTTGAATAAAATCAATATTAATTGGTTCCCTCGGTAATTGGAAGTTGAAGAAATAGTATATTGCCTTGGAATTGTTTCATTATTCTTGTCTCAAATAAATTGCCGTGCCATCCTGAATTTTGTCTTTCCTAATTTTCTACATTACAAAATCATCATTTTATCTATTCTCCCAATATATATTTTGTAAATAAATGATAAAACTAACTTTGACTTGTGCCCAATTAATAGGTAGAAAATCTTACTTTTGATAAAACATCATCATCATTTAGTTAAATCTACAAATCTGCAAATAACTCAAGATATTCAAGAAATTATTTTTCAAAAACCTTCCCGGGGATATACCTAATAATATCCCAAAATTTCACGGCGATTGGATGTATGTTTTTTGAATCTATAGAGAACAGACAGACAGACATTCAATTATATATATATATGATTTAACTCGAAAGCAGCGCCCCCATTGCGACGGTGATAACAAGTTTTTTTTATCTATTAGTTTTATTATCACTAAGTTTATTATCTTAAAGATTATTTATCAAAAGTAAGATTTTCTACCTATTAATTGCGCACAAGTCAAAGTTAGTTTTATCATTTATATTGGGAGAATAGATAAAATGATGATTTTGTAATGTAGAAAATTAGGAAAGACAAAATTCAGGATGACACGGCAATTTATTTGAGACAAGAATAATGATACAATTCCAAGGCAAGATACTATTCCTTTAACTTCCAATTACCGAGGGAACCAATTAATATTGATTTTATTCAACTTATCGAGTATTTTTCAAGGGACCGGGAAAAAATGTTCACTTTATCGAGAGATTCAAATTTACGAGTTTCAAATTATCAAAATATATCTATTATTTTTTTAAAATAAGTTTATAGGCAATTGTTTTAACAAATGTTCGTTAGAAAAACCTTTACTCGGGTAAAAACCGGGCGAATCCGGGTACATCCGCTAGTTACCAATAGAATAATCACTATATACATACATATATACATACATATATATATACATACATATATACATACATACATTATACACACACAGTAAGCGCGCCATCTATATAAAAAAAATAAAACTATTTAGCACTTTTTCAAATAAAAATAGAGTAGAGAGTGTTTTCTTTAAGAAAGGTAAATCTGATTAACATATGATGTACTAGCGCGCCATTTGTTAAAAGAAAGTTAAACTATTTTTGACTGCGTAAGAAACAGCCTAATGCAATAATACACAGCGAGATATGATAGATAAAACTGGCGAAACCGCTGGAAGGGTTTATCACTGATGAGCCAGGCTCCTTTCCATTATTACCATATTGCATTATGGACAGTAGAAAACTGTTATTTTAAAATAATAATCTAACCCGTCAAAAAAAAAAGATCATTGTAAACCACTCAATTACCAACTATCGAGGCATCGCACTCTTGTAACATAGCAAAAATATTCATATCAATCCTCAAATCTCGTCTAGGCAGCTGGATAAAAAGGAGAGAGATTGTTTCTGACAATCAGGCGGGATTCAGAAGCGGTCACCCTTGCAAAGATCACATATTCACTCTTTTATCCTTGATTCAAATGACCCTGAGCAGAAAGAATAAAAAATACTATATATATTTCGTGGATTTGAAAAATTCTTCCGATACATATCTTCATAAGCTAATATAATAAATCATTTCGATGTCTTGAGCACTCAATTACCAATAATGTATGTCTTCGGAGGACAAATAATGAGATAAAATGGTTCAGAAAAGATGTTGGGAAAATTGAAAGAAGAGAGGAAGATCTGCAATGTGAGCTAACTATAGAATTGGTCAAAAAAAGCTACCGGAAGGTCACTAGGTGAGCTGTGAGTAAAGGCCATTAATTGATCAAATTAGAGAATATTTGTCCATACAGTCATCAAAATTCTGAGATTGATTGTCACTAACAGATAAAAAATTAGAGAATATTTATCCATACAGTCATCAAAATTCTGAGATTGATTGTCACTAACAGATAAAAAATTAGAGAATATTTGTCCATATAGTCATCAAAATTCTGAGATTGATTGTCACTAACAGATAAAAAATTAGAGAATATTTGTCCAGACAGTCATCAAAATTCTGAGATTGATTGTCACTAACAGATAAAAAATTAGAGAATATTTGTCCATATAGTCATCAAAATTCTGAGATTGATTGTCACTAACAGATAAAAAATTAGAGAATATTTATCCATACAGTCATCAAAATTCTGAGATTGATTGTCACTAACAGATAAAAAATTAGAGAATATTTATCCATACAGTCATCAAAATTCTGAGATTGATTGTCACTAACAGATAAAAAATTAGAGAATATTTGTCCATACAGTCATCAAAATTCTGAGATTGATTGTCACTAACAGATAAAAAATTAGAGAATATTTGTCCATATAGTCATCAAAAGTCTGAGATTGATTGTCACTAACAGATAAAAAATTAGAGAATATTTGTCCATACAGTCATCAAAATTCTGAGATTGATTGTCACTAACAGATAAAAAATTAGAGAATATTTGTCCATACAGTCATCAAAATTCTGAGATTGATTGTCACTAACAGATAAAAAATTAGAGAATATTTGTCCATATAGTCATCAAAAGTCTGAGATTGATTGTCACTAACAGATAAAAAATTAGAGAATATTTGTCCATACAGTCATCAAAATTCTGAGATTGATTGTCACTAACAGATAAAAAATTAGAGAATATTTGTCCATACAGTCATCAAAATTCTGAGATTGATTGTCACTAACAGATAAAAAATTAGAGAATATTTGTCCATACAGTCATCAAAATTCTGAGATTGATTGTCACTAACAGATAAAAAATTAGAGAATATTTGTCCATATAGTCATCAAAATTCTGAGATTGATTGTCACTAACAGATAAAAAATTAGAGAATATTTGTCCATATAGTCATCAAAATTCTGAGATTGATTGTCACTAACAGATAAAAAATTAGAGAATATTTGTCCATATAGTCATCAAAATTCTGAGATTGATTGTCACTAACAGATAAAAAATTAGAGAATATTTGTCCATATAGTCATCAAAATTCTGAGATTGATTGTCACTAACAGATAAAAAATTAGAGAATATTTGTCCATATAGTCATCAAAATTCTGAGATTGATTGTCACTAACAGATAAAAAATTAGAGAATATTTGTCCATATAGTCATCAAAATTCTGAGATTGATTGTCACTAACAGATAAAAAATTAGAGAATATTTATCCATATAGTCATCAAAATTCTGAGATTGATTGTCACTAACAGATAAAAAATTAGAGAATATTTGTCCATATAGTCATCAAAATTCTGAGATTGATTGTCACTAACAGATAAAAAATTAGAGAATATTTGTCCATATAGTCATCAAAATTCTGAGATTGATTGTCACTAACAGATAAAAAATTAGAGAATATTTGTCCATACAGTCATCAAAAGTCTGAGATTGATTGTCACTAACAGATAAAAAATTAGAGAATATTTGTCCATATAGTCATCAAAAGTCTGAGATTGATTGTCACTAACAGATAAAAAATTAGAGAATATTTGTCCATACAGTCATCAAAATTCTGAGATTGATTGTCACTAACAGATAAAAAATTAGAGAATATTTGTCCATACAGTCATCAAAATTCTGAGATTGATTGTCACTAACAGATAAAAAATTAGAGAATATTTGTCCATACAGTCATCAAAATTCTGAGATTGATTGTCACTAACAGATAAAAAATTAGAGAATATTTATCCATATAGTCATCAAAAGTCTGAGATTGATTGTCACTAACAGATAAAAAATTAGAGAATATTTGTCCATATAGTCATCAAAAGTCTGAGATTGATTGTCACTAACAGATAAAAAATTAGAGAATATTTATCCATATAGTCATCAAAAGTCTGAGATTGATTGTCACTAACAGATAAAAAATTAGAGAATATTTGTCCATATAGTCATCAAAAGTCTGAGATTGATTGTCACTAACAGATAAAAAATTAGAGAATATTTATCCATATAGTCATCAAAAGTCTGAGATTGATTGTCACTAACAGATAAAAAATTAGAGAATATTTGTCCATATAGTCATCAAAAGTCGAACTCTATGGACATAAACAACAAACAATATAGTCACCAAAATTCAAACTCTAAAGACACTAACAATATATATATATATATATATATATAAAATAAATAGTTGTATAGTTTTATAGTTAAGTATTCTATTAAAATTATCTTCATTAGTTTGATTATTTAAATTCAAATTATAAATTTGTTAATTGTTATTATTTAGTATAGATAGAGAAAAAAAAATTCTTTACTTCTAAAACATCCTCTAGTTAATTATATAATTATAATTAATAACAATAAAAAAATTAACAAAGTAACGTCTATTACATCGGCTTTTACACGTCATTCAGACATACTCTAATCCTATATATAGAATAATCGAAGAGATAATATATATAATAGTTAGAAAAAAGATAGAAAGACAGAACCATGTACTATTAATCAAACTAATAGAAAGAAAACAAAAAGTTTTGTAAATAAGGTAGATAAGATTGTTAGTATATATATATATTTTTTTATAATTTTATATTTTATTCTTTTTTTTTTAAAGATTTTTTAATTTTTTTTATTTTAAAATATGAATATAAAAAGTTGTATTTAGTAAAATAACTATAATATGAATTAACTTTTATTATAAGTTTGGTTATTATGTTTTGAAACCCTAATGGTAGACCAGACATATACAAAAAACTTAAATTGGAGTAATTATTGAAAAAAGAGGTCTGCTGAACCGGGACTTCTCAAATAGAAATTCAGCTTTTCAACATTTCATCCCTTCTCTATTATGTCTAGACCTCCTTTCAACCGTATTTTATGTGTTAATATAAAGTTACTACAGTGAAACATTTATATGAACAGATATAATGTGTACCTACCTTGTCCGCGAACGCCTTCAACTGTAAACAACTATTTCTGGATAACACATGTTGTGGGGGGGTGGGGACAAATTTAGACCGAATTGTGGGAGAACAAGACATTCAAAGAATAAAGATAAGATAGTTAAGGGAAGAAATCCAAATTTTATAATCTTTACAGTCAGTTAAAATTAAAATAATTGATTCAACACTTATTCATCTTTCAATATTCCTTTAAAAAGGCAAATTATTAGAGTTTAATAAAGCTATTAATTGTGAAAATTCACTTTTATTTAATTTCCATTTTCCTCCCCAGAAATTGGAGAATAAACAAAATGAATTATATACAATATTACTTTAAAAATCTTGTGAAAAAATCTTCAAATCAGCTATTTAATTTAAGTTTATCTAACTGTTGAAGATTATAAATTTGTAGTATTGATTATTGAAAGAAATTATAGAAAGTTGATTTAATAAATGGATACTTCCATTTATTTTTTTTTAAGTATTTTATAATTGATATACTGTTGAAATATTTTACTTGTCTGATACTAAATTTGTTTTTAATAAATTCCATGTTTAAATTTTTAACATCTTCTATGAAATTTTCTAATATATTATTTATTCTATAAAATCTTAGAAACTGACCAAAATATATACCTTTGCAGCAATTTAATGAAATATTAGAATTCATATTACAGTATTTTATAATATTGAAATTATAATTACTTTTTTTATTATAAATTTTAATAGCATTATTTGTAAGGTCTATATTTAGGTCTAAAAAGTTAACTTTTTTGTTTCTATAAATTTTTTCATTGTTTTTAAGTTTCAAGTATTTAGGATAAATTTTAGGTATTAAATTTTTGAACTGTGGATTATTAAATATTATAATGTCATCTACATAACGGAACATTTGCCAGTTAACATTATTTTGTAGAAAGTATTCTCTTTCGTACCAGAATAATATTAAGTTTGCTAATAACGGACTAGAAGACGTTCCCATGGGAACTCCTTCTGATTGAATATATATTTTATTTTTAAATTCTATATAGTTAAAATTTAAAAATGTTTCCAGTAGAGTTTTTGCTGTTTTAAGATCTAATTTAATTGTTTTATATCTGTTATGAATAATTTTAATGTGGTAAGTTTTGTCATTAATGATTTCGTTAAATAAATTGGTTATTTTATTATTTAGATCTCTTAAATTTATATATATTAATTATATAAATTAATATATATATATATATATATAAACAATATAGTAACCAAAATTCAAACTCTAAGGACAATAACAATAAACAATATAGTCACCAAAATTCAAACTCTAAGGACACTAACAATAAACAATATAGTCACCAAAATTCAAACTCTAAGGACACTACTAACAATAAACAATATAGTGACCAAAATTCAAACTCTAAGGACACTAACAACAAACAATATAGTCACCAAAATTCAAACTCTAAGGACACTAACAATAAACAATATAGTCACCAAAATTCAAACTCTAAGGACACTAACAATAAACAATATAGTCACCAAAATTCAAACTCTAAGGACATCAACAATAAACAATATAGTCACCAAAATTCAAACTCTAAGGACACTAACAATAAACAATATAGTCACCAAAATTCAAACTCTAAGGACACAAACAACAAACAATATAGTCACCAAAATTCAAACTCTAAGGACACAAACAACAAACAATATAGTCACCAAAATTCAAACTCTAAGGACACAAACAACAAACAATATAGTCACCAAAATTCAAACTCTAAGGACAATAATAATAAACAATATAGTCACCAAAATTCAAACTCTAAGGACACTAACAATAAACAATATAGTCACCAAAATTCAAACTCTAAGGACACTACTAACAATAAACAATATAGTCGCCAAAATTCAAACTCTAAGGACACAAACAACAAACAATATAGTCACCAAAATTCAAACTCTAAGGACACAAACAACAAACAATATAGTCACCAAAATTCAAACTCTATGGACACTAACAATAAACAATATAGTCACCAAAATTCAAACTCTAAGGACACTAACAATAAACAATATAGTGACCAAAATTCAAACTCTAAGGACACTAACAATATAAACAATATAGTCACCAAAATTCAAACTCTAAGGACAATAACAATAAACAATATAGTGACCAAAATTCAAACTCTAAGGACACTACTAACAATAAACAATATAGTGACCAAAATTCAAACTCTAAGGACACTACTAACACAATAAATAATATAGTGACCAAAATTCAAACTCTAAGAACACTAACAATAAACAATATAGTCACCGAAATTCAAACTCTAAGGACACTACTAACAATAAACAATATAGTGACCAAAATTCAAACTCTAAGGGCACAAACAACAAACAATATAGTGACCAAAATTCAAACTCTATGGACACAAACAACAAACAATATAGTCACCAAAATTCAAACTCTAAGGACACTAACAATAAACAATATAGTCACCAAAATTCAAACTCTAAGGACACAAACAATAAACAATATAGTCACCAAAATTCAAACTCTAAGGACACTAACAATAAACAATATAGTGACCAAAATTCAAACTCTAAGGACACTACTGACAATAAACAATATAGTGACCAAAATTCAAACTCTAAAGACACTACTAACACACACACACACACACACACACACAATAAATAATATAGTGACCAAAATTCAAACTCTAAGAACACTAACAATAAACAATATAGTCACCGAAATTCAAACTCTAAGGACACTACTAACACAATAAACAACATGCCTTCTCACAAACCAAAGAACAATGAAGATAAAAGTTGCTATACGAAGGTAAGAACTTGGAGTCTAACAACAATGTTATAATGGAGTTTTGTTGCAACCCCATCAATTTCCCAACTTCCTCCCCCCCCCCCCCATTTGAAATTATAAATATTTTAATTAAAAGTTCTCCTCCAAGGGAAAAGTAATTAGGAGAACCTTATTTAGCATTTCAATCGTCGAATTCTAATTTGGATTCTACGATGTTTCTTGTCTCGCCGCTGTTTCTCGGCAGTATGACCCTCATCAGTACAAACATGCTACAATATGTAACATCCTACTGGAGGAGTTATAGAATATCTACCATACTACATAGACATGTTTTAACTGGTCACAAGTAACGGATCTGATCAATGGTCAGAATTTATGTTATCACTGAATATTTATTATCGAAAAGATAGAGGTTGCCTGGCCGGCATTCATTCTATATACAGTTACGAGCGTCATGCGTTCTTCATCTCTGTCACCGTTTGCTTTTTTTTTTTTTTTGGAATGGCGCTCTCCTATTGGTTCGCTACGATGGCGCCGCCACTGCGCGAGACACTTTCAATCACATTTTCAATCGGGTAAAACACGGGCGTTAATGATCCAACAGGTCCACGTGTCTAAATTAAAACACGGGCGTTGCCCGGGTCATTCGGCTAGTATTTATATAAAAAATAGACACTTCGGCCAGTTGGAGTTTTTTATTTTCTCTTCGTTAGGAGAAGTAAATAAAAATAAAGCATTTGGCAAGGTGTTAAAATTTATTCTGAGGTTTGCAAGGGCGTTCTCGCGTGATTTTTCGAATTTAAGTACAATATCTAAAGCGCGAGTCAAAAACAAATATTAAACTCGTCAATTCAAATCTTGGAAATAAAAATATATAATAATAAAATTATAATAAATTAAGTAAAAATAAATAAATAAAGTAATATACTAATAATAATCACAAAGATTATTATATAGATTTCTAACTATTATGTCCAATTTTTATCTAGCTTATTTTGTGGAAAAAAATAGTACAAAAGTGAAATTGCACTGGGATCAGGTGGATAAATTAAGAAAAAGGCGTCTACTGATTAACCAAGAAATTCTGTTATTCTGGAATAATTAACAATCAACGATTAATATATATTTATATCCGACAGATGGGGCAAACCATCAGCAACAGTCAGGATATGTGCCTTTTGAATTTTAATATCAACACACCTGACTCTTTTTAAAAAATTCATTTCCCCATTTATTTTTCACATCTACTTATATATTTGCCTTATTCTGTCTGTTTGTTTGTCTGAAGCTTACGGATGGGAATTTTCATAATCATCGGTGGTTCAGTGGTAGAATGCTCGCCTGCCACGCGGGCGGCCCGGGTTCGATTCCCGGCCGATGCATTTTTTTTTTTTTTTTTACAATTTTCAAAATTCATTTATATATTATACAAGAATGACATCCACGGCGCCAATTTATAATTGTAACGAATAGTATTTGAATAAAAGCATTTAATCGGGTAAAACCCGGGCGTTGCCCGTGTCATTCGTATATAATAATTGTATAAACGAATGCAAGACAAAATCACCGCGAATGTTTCTTTTTTTAAGGCAATTTCTTTTTAAGGCAATTATCGTTATTTATCGTTAATTTTTATTTCGATTTTATTGAAAAAAAAAACGATATGGTGCCTTTAAAAAATGATCTTTATTACTATGCAGTTTTCTATTTAGTCAATATACCTAAGTTCATGTTGCAAATGTAATTATCTCTATCGATTTAGTAGGTGAAATGCAAAAAAAAAAAAAAAATCGACATGATGAATTCTTTATGAAAATTCACATTTTTATTTTTATATTTTCAAGACACACACAGTTTGGGGCGGGACGTTTCACAAGAGAGACATCCACGGCGCCAATTTATAATTGTAACGAATAGTATTTTAATTAAAACATTTTAAAAACACACAGTTTGGAACGGGACGTTTCACAAGAGTGACATCCATGGCGCCAATTTATAATTGTAACGAATAGTATTTGAATTAAAACGTTTTTAAAATATATACGCACTCGGGTAAAACCCGGGCGTTGCCCGGGCCATTCGTCTAGTAAATATATATTTGAAGTACATAATTTATATTAAAACTAGACGAATAAACCGGCTTCATTCGTAATATTTTAAGCAATCTATATTTTTTGTCTTGTGTGTTTTACCAATTTTAATTATAGATTCGAAAAAAAATATATTAAACGTCTTCATTCGCAATTCAATTTCTTTATTTTGAAATGGGAAGCTTTCGATCAATAGTTTTCTTCAACAGGTCAATGACAAAATATATTATTTTGTGAAAAAAAAATAGCACAATGTAAAAAAAAAAATGGTATGAGGTTTTATTGGGCTGTTTTGCATATATATCTGGTACTGAAGATTAACTCTTGGCAAACATTTTTTTAACGAAAGCTTTTAGAGGACAGTAGGAATAGGTAGAAATACCTATGAAAATTCGAAACTTTTATAGACGCGTATTATTATTTTTTTGAAATTAAACAATTTCTACTGCCCTTACTTCAATGAAAAATTAATGGGTGGGCCTAGCTCATCTGTGGTGAACCTTCCCATTAATTTTCCATTGCAGTAAGGACAGTAGAAATTGTTTAATTTTAAAAGAATCATATACGTCTATAATAGTTTCGAATTTTCATAACAGATAGCGCGCTAATGCATCATAATAGAAATACCTATTTTGAAAATAGAGCAATCCATAAATAAATCTTCAAATAAAAAGCATATGTTGGATCAAAATATCATTTATTTTACTAATATTTCAGTTTACTTTAAAGTACACTTCAGTACATCAGTACACTTTAAAATGTTATAACACCTTGATAAAGGTTGGCGTTCAGACAACTGAAATATTGGTAAAATAAATGATATTTTGATCCAATATATGCCTTTTTATTTAAAGAAATACCTACAAGTAAAGACAATAGAAAATATTTTTGTTCAAAAAGAAACATACGCGCTTTAAATAGTTTACATTTTCGATAACAGATGGCGCGCTTCATATACCATCACAGTTTAGAATTGAATCCAATTTCAACTGTCCAAGGAGACATCAATAATGGAACCCGACAATTCGGCCCTGACGCTTAGTTAGGAGGTCATCATCACCCAGTAGCTGCCAACGTCTGGTGGCTCGCCTCTACTCACCAACTGGAGATATGTAAATAACCGGTGAGGTGTGCTCGAATGTCCACTGAGACGGAATAAATAACAAATTGAGAATGTAAACAAATACCACAGTTGAAGAAATTAAACCTACAATGACACACAACTGACCCTTTTATTTTTTTATGATGTTTTTTTTTTTAATGTGTTAAGCGTATTTACGCAAATTTGGCCTTAAATACTCATTTCTTGGTTTCTCAAGAAGATTCTGGGACCAAAACTATTTTTGGTCGCAGTGATACAGCCTGCTCCACGCTGACGAGTGCCAACAGCGCGAAACGCGTTCGTGGATAGCTTTTCTTGATTTATCAAGAATTTGGGTTGGCCAAATATCAGGGAAAAGGCTAAATCAATGTTTAGTTGATTTTTTGTTCCACTAGATGGCGCTCTGCCATCTAAAAAAGCACATGTGCTCCTGGTCAGGATAGGCTTTCATTATTTTAATATGTAAATACTATATATGTAGATACTATATATATATATATCAAGCGGTGTATTGCCGGTCTGAGAATTCTCTCGGTGCTCTTTACTGATGATCGCCCCAGAATATTTAAAACAGACGGATGGACATGCGAGATTTGCGGGACAAGAATGGAGCCGGGGCTACATCACCATATACTCTCATGTATGGGGCTGTAAGACGAACGAGAAGTGCTCCTCAGTGAAATAGGCCTTGAGGGATTCTCTTTGGAGTTCCTGTTGAATGAGGTGGTGAGAAACAGAGCTGGAGCGTTTGCGTTGTTCAAATTTTGGAAGACGGCTGAAGAGAAGGGAAAGCTATATACATAATCTAATCGATGTAAATAATTATATGTAAATAATCTTTGTCAGGATTAGAATGACGAATCCTGTATAGGACTTTGATTCCAGTAAAAGGCTTGTTGCTGCTGTTGTATATAGTCACAGTGTAGAAAATACTATACTATACCTACTACATATATCTCTGTATTCTTAGTTCTCTTCTCTTCAATTACGCTGTAAACTGGCGAATCCTTTATAGGACGAGAGGTCCTCAATAAAAGCTTTTGTTGTTGTTGTTGTTGATATTATATATATGTAAATATTATATATATATATGTAAATACTATGCGCTATTTCAGAAACGTTATTGCGACATATCTGCGTACAAACTTTTAGCTTTATAGTATAAAGATTAAAGCGAAATTTATTTCTTAAAATGTATTTCTAATGGAACTCTCTAATTACAAAACATTCTGTACAGTTTTCAAATAACAACAAAAAGTTATTTTATTTAATCTTACAGGAGTTCTCTCTCTCCAATTTCTCTTAACGTGTATTCAAATTTTCTCTCCGATTTTTAATTAATTTGAAACAGAAATATACGTTTAAAAATTTATAGAGAAATTCTCCTTTCATAAAAAAATTGTTATTAATTTGAGATTCAATTTACATAATAAATATGCTTCGATATATATATCTTTTGCTCAACATTAAACGAAAATTTTTTTATGGACGAAATTCACTGATTTATTATGTAAATTATAATAGGAAAGCTCTTCGGCAACACTGGATATACTTTCATAGAATTCTGTCTCCAGGAGCCTGGGTTACCTACATGTTGTTCTGTTCTGTATTGAAAATATTCTCATTAGAAACTATAAATGAATGGAACTTTTATACCCAGACATCTTCTTCTTCTTTCTTATCTCAAAGCCATGATAATCATGGTGGGTAGTTAGCGATTGCTTTTACTATAAGCGCACCACATATCTACACATGTGAAAAGCAGTTCGACTTTGCACTTACAAATGTGCCAGAGCCCCGTTTGGTTACTTGCACTCGCTGGTGGGGTTGTACTTTTGCAAGAATCGGGGGCCATTGGAACATTTTTTTTTTTTAAACAGAAAAAGTATCCAATGCGGGAATCGAACCCGGGTCGTAGTGGTCGAAAACCAAACGGTTTAACCAGCCTTCCACCGATCCTCCATACCCAGACATAAATATTTCATATTGATTTATAGCTAGTAATTGATGTTCGATGTTAAGTTAAAAACATCAGAGGCTTCCAGGCAAAAGTTTATTTTCAAAATCTTTCATCTTTAGCTTTCCGGCACGAACGCGCTTCTTCAGGAGATAACGCCATTGTGAAGAAAATGTCGGGTAATAGTTTCACAAAACACTGAAGCGAGTTCGGTAGAAGAATTCGCTGTGATGATTCTTTGTGGGCTGTTGCAAGGATTTAAATAAGATCACTAAATAGCAGAAAGGAGAGGGTAAAAATCTCCTTCTAACTAACTTTATTTAATAAATTCGCTGTGATGATTCTTTGTGGGCTGTTGCAAGGATTTAAATAAGATCACTAAATAGCAGAAAGGAGAGGGTAAAAATCTCCTTCTAACTAACTTTATTTAATACATATTAAGAGGACAGAGGAAAACACCCGACTGGTGGGTAGCAGACCAAGCCGTGTTCTGGTAGTCCTTTGTCGGCGGCTGGCGCCGCCGGGCATGTTTGTTTACTGTCACCCAAGCCGTCTGGACGCCATTATTCCACAACCATACAATAATGATATATCATGTTTTCTCCTGTAGAAGAGCGATCGTGGCCGAAAGCTAGAGTTGAAAGATTATGAAAATAAACTTTTCCCTGGAAGTCTCTGGTATTTTTACTCTAACATTGATACAAGGAATTATTATATTGATGTTCAATGATTTGTTCTCAAATATAAAGATCATGTAGAACAAAAGTTTATCTACACTTATGGAAACAAAACTTAAGGAAGTTGTATCTTTTAGCATGTATATCAGATAATAATTCTGAAAGATATTACAGTAACCTTTATTGAAGACACACAAAGTGTGAACAAAATTGCCTCTGTCTCTTCAAAATTAAAAATAAAATAAATTAAAAAACAGACAACCGGCGACATCCAAGACTTTCCACTTTCTTAAGTTTTGTCTATGAGTGTACAATAAGGTCTGCAGAATTAATTGTTGACGATTTTTATTTTAAAAGGATCATTAATTTTAAAAAGCGTAAAATGTATTTAATACAAATTGTGAACGAGCATATTTCAAATAATATTGCATGGTAAACTTTGTAGGTATATAAATATACGACCATCGATATCAAAGACTTTCCACTTCATTAAGTTTTGTCAATGAGTGTACAGTAAGGTCTGAAGAAGTAATTTTTGACGATTTAAAAAAAAGTTTTATTAATTCTAAGAAGCGTAAAAATGTATTTAATGTAAATTGTTACCGGGCTTTTCCAAATATTATTGCATGGTACACAATGTATGTATACTAGCCGAATGACCCGGGCAACGCCCGTGTTTTAATTTAGACACGTGGACATGTTGGATCATTAACGCCCGTGTTTTACCCGATTGAATGTTTTTATTCAAATACTATTTGTTACAATTATAAATTGGCGCCTTAAATAAATGCATATATTAGTTAATAACTATAGCCTATGTGCTTTATCTGTCTATGTACTGTTGGCTTCCGTAGGCGTCTCTTACTGGGAAAAAGAAAGAGAGGATTCCATTTAGTTATTAACTAATATATGCATTTATTTAAGGAGCGACCCGCTCCAACACAATAGTTACAAAACCCAAAAAGCGAGTGGGGGGGCAAAGTGTCTCGCGCTGTGGCGGCGCCATCGTAGCGAACCAATAGGAGAGCGCCATTCCAAAAAAAAAAAAAAAAAAGCAAACGGTGACAGAGATGAAGAACGCATGACGCTCGTAACTGTATATAGAATAAATTGAAAGATAAGAGGAATGCGAGAGAAAGATTACATAACTGAGGACATGCTTTTCACACGAGTTTACAGGTTTACACAACACTTGAACAACATGTTACTTCATATCAGGACAAAGTTGAATGATTTTGTCACATAGGAATATGAGAGGAATCAAACATAAGGATGACAAAACAATCTATTCTGATCAAAACAATTACCAACTTATTTACAGGAAAGAACAGATAGTCTATGAGAGTAACAGAATAGGTTAATACATTTAAGTCAGCCACAATGTTTACCAAAACGTCGATACTAATAAAGGACTTTCTCTAGCTGAAGATCATTTCGCTAGCAAATATATATATGGGATTGTTGGAGAACCATTGTTGGAAATGAATCTGTTTCCATAGAGAAAGGTTAAATGAAATCAATTTGAGGAGAGCTGGAATGTTGTTCGGGGGGAAGTAATTGGCGCAGAGTCCTCTCTAGCCGGCTCCAAGATTTAACTCTCGGAGGAAAGTCAATCTTGAAACCAATTAGATTTCCACGCCAGCTTTCAGCCCTTATTGATCGGCGTGACCTGGGGGGATCAGATTGTGAGTCTCTCTACACTGGACCTTGTCTCTCTGTCTGTCTTCCTGGAGTGTGACCTGCGGGGATCAGATTGAGAGAATCTCTCTACACTCGACCTTGTATCTCTGTCTGTCTTCCTGGAGTGTGACCTGCGGGGATCAGATTGTGAGTCTCTCTACATTGGACCTTGTATCTCTGTCTGTCTTCCTGGAGTGTGACCTGCGGGGATCAGATTGTGAGTCTCTCTACACTCGACCTTGTATCTCTGTCTGTCTTCCTGGAGTGTGACCTGGGGGGATCAGATTGTGAGTCTCTCTACACTGGACCTTGTCTCTCTGTCTGTCTTCCTGGAGTGTGACCTGCGGGGATCAGATTGAGAGAATCTCTCTACACTCGACCTTGTATCTCTGTCTGTCTTCCTGGAGTGTGACCTGCGGGGATCAGATTGAGAATCTCTCTACACTCGACCTTGTATCTCTGTCTGTCTTCCTGGAGTGTGACCTGCGGGGATCAGATTGTGAGTCTCTCTACACTCGACCTTGTATCTCTGTCTGTCTTCCTGGAGTGTGACCAGCGGGGATCAGATTGAGAATCTCTCTACACTCGACCTTGTATCTCTGTCTGTCTTCCTGGAGTGTGACCTGCGGGGATCAGATTGTGAGTCTCTCTACATTGGACCTTGTATCTCTGTCTGTCTTCCTGGAGTGTGACCTGCGGGGATCAGATTGAGAATCTCTCTACACTCGACCTTGTATCTCTGTCTGTCTTCCTGGAGTGTGACCTGCGGAGATCAGATTGTGAGTCTCTCTACATTGGACCTTGTATCTCTGTCTGTCTTCCTGGAGTGTGACCTGCGGGGATCAGATTGTGAGTCTCTCTCTACATTGGACCTTGTCTCTCTGTCTGTATTCCTGGAGTGTGACCTGCGGGGATCAGATTGTGAGTCTCTCTCTACATTGGACCTTGTCTCTCTGTCTGTATTCCTGGAGTGTGACCTGCGGGGATCAGATTGTGGGTCTCTCTACACTCGACCTTGTATCTCTGTCTGTCTTCCTGGAGTGTGACCTGCGGGGATCAGATTGAGAATCTCTCTACACTCGACCTTGTATCTCTGTCTGTCTTCCTGGAGTGTGACCTGCGGAGATCAGATTGTGAGTCTCTCTACACTCGACCTTGTATCTCTGTCTGTCTTCCTGGAGTGTGACCTGCGGGGATCAGATTGTGAGTCTCTCTACACTCGACCTTGTATCTCTGTCTGTCTTCCTGGAGTGTGACCTGCGGGGATCAGATTGAGAATCTCTCTACACTCGACCTTGTATCTCTGTCTGTCTTCCTGGAGTGTGACCTGCAGGGATCAGGTTGTGAGTCTCTCTACACTGGACCTCGTATCTCTGTCTGTCTTCCTGGAGTGTGACCTGCGGGGATCAGATTGAGAATCTCTCTACACTCGACCTTGTATCTCTGTCTGTCTTCCTGGAGTGTGACCTGCGGGGATCAGATTGTGAGTCTCTCTACATTGGACCTTGTATCTCTGTCTGTCTTCCTGGAGTGTGACCTGCGGGGATCAGATTGAGAATCTCTCTACACTCGACCTTGTATCTCTGTCTGTCTTCCTGGAGTGTGACCTGCGGGGATCAGATTGAGAATCTCTCTACACTCGACCTTGTATCTCTGTCTGTCTTCCTGGAGTGTGACCTGCGGGGATCAGATTGTGAGTCTCTCTACATTGGACCTTGTCTCTCTGTCTGTCTTCCTGGAGTGTGACCTGCAGGGATCAGGTTGTGAGTCTCTCTACATTGGACCTTGTCTCTCTGTCTGTCTTCCTGGAGTGTGACCTGCGGGGATCAGATTGCGAGTCTCTCTCTACACTGGACCTTGTCTCTCTGTCTGTCTTCCTGGAGTGTGACCTGCGGTGTTCAGATTGTGAGTCTCTCTACATTGGACCTCGTATCTCTCTCTGTCTTCCTGGAGTGTGACCTGCGGGGATCAGATTGTGAGTCTCTCTACATTGGACCTTGTCTCTCTGTCTGTCTTCCTGCAGTGTGACCTGCGGGCATCAGATTGTGAGTCTCTCTCTACACTGGACCTTATCTCTCTGTCTGTCTTCCTGGAGTGTGACCTGCGGGGATCAGATTGAGAATCTCTCTACACTCGACCTTGTATCTCTGTCTGTCTTCCTGGAGTGTGACCTGCGGGGATCAGATTGTGAGTCTCTCTACACTCGACCTTGTATCTCTGTCTGTCTTCCTGGAGTGTGACCTGCGGGGATCAGATTGTGAGTCTCTCTACACTCGACCTTGTATCTCTGTCTGTCTTCCTGGAGTGTGACCTGCGGGGATCAGATTGAGAATCTCTCTACATTGGAACTTGTCTCTCTGTCTGTCTTCCTGCAGTGTGACCTGCGGGCATCAGATTGTGAGTCTCTCTCTACATTGGACCTTGTCTCTCTGTCTGTCTTCCTGGAGTGTGACCTGCGGGGATCAGATTGTGAGTCTCTCTACATTGGACCTTGTCTCTCTGTCTGTCTTTCTGGAGTGTGACCTGCGGGGATCAGGTTGTGAGTCTCTCTACATTGGACCTTGTCTCTCTGTCTGTTTTCCTGGAGTGTGACCTGCAGGGATCAGGTTGTGAGTCTCTCTACACTGGACCTCGTATCTCTGTCTGTCTTCCTGGAGTGTGACCTGCGGGGATCAGATTGTGAGTCTCTCTACATTGGACCTTGTCTCTCTGTCTGTCTTCCTGGAGTGTGACCTGCGGTGTTCAGATTGTGAGTCTCTCTACATTGGACCTTGTATCCCTGTCTGTCTTCCTGGAGTGTGACCTGCGGGGATCAGATTGTGAGTCTCTCTACATTGGACCTTGTCTCTCTGTCTGTATTCCTGGAGTGTGTCCTGCGGGGATCAGATTGTGAGTCTCTCTCTACATTGGACCTTGTCTCTCTGTCTGTCTTCCTGGAGTGTGTCCTGCGGGGATCAGATTGTGAGTCTCTCTCTACATTGGACCTTGTCTCTCTGTCTGTCTTCCTGGAGTGTGACCTGCGGTGTTCAGATTGTGAGTCTCTCTACATTGGACCTCGTATCTCTGTCTGTCTTCCTGGTGTGTGACCTGCGTGGATCAGATTGTGAGTCTCTCTACATTGGACCTTGTCTCTCTGTCTGTCTTCCTGGAGTGTGACCTGCGGTGTTCAGATTGTGAGTCTCTCTACATTGGACCTCGTATCTCTGTCTGTCTTCCTGGAGTGTGACCTGCGGGGATCAAATTGTGAGTCTCTCTACATTGGATCTTGTCTCTCTGTGTGTCTTCCTGGAGTGTGACCTGCGGGGATCAGATTGTGAGTCTCTCTACATTGGACCTTGTCTCTCTGTCTGTCTTCCTGGAGTGTGACCTGCGGGGATCAGATTGTAGGCCTCTCTACACTGGAACTTGTCTCGACCTTGTATCTCTGTCTGTCTTCCTGGAGTGTGACCTGCGGGGATCAGATTGTGAGTCTCTCTCTACATTGGACCTTGTATCTCTGTCTGTCTTCCTGGAGTGTGACCTGCGGGGATCAGATTGTGAGTCTCTCTACATTGGACCTTGTTTCTATGTCTGTCTTCCTGGAGTGTGACCTGCGGGGATCAGATTGTGAGTCTCTCTACATTGGACCTTGTCTCTCTGTCTGTCTTCCTGGAGTGTGACCTGCGGGGATCAGATTGTGAGTCCTCTCTCTACATTGGACCTTGTCTCTGTCTGTCTCTTTTCCTGGAGTGTGACCTGCGGGGATCAGATTGTAAGTATCTCTCTACATTGGACCTTGTCTCTCTGTCTGTATTCCTGGAGTGTGACCTGCGGGGATCAGATTGTGAGTATCTCTCTACATTGGACCTTGTCTCTCTGTCTGTCTTCCTGGAGTGTGACCTGCGGGGATCAGATTGTAAGTATCTCTCTACATTGGACCTTGTCTCTCTGTCTGTCTTCCTGGAGTGTGACCTGCGGGGATCAGATTGTGAGTCTCTCTCTACATTGGACCTTGTCTCTCTGTCTGTCTTCCTGGAGTGTGACCAGCGGGGATCAGATTGTGAGTCTCTCTCTACATTGGACCTTGTCTCTCTGTCTGTCTTCCTGGAGTGTGACCTTCGGGGATCAGATTGTGAGTCTCTCTCTACATTGGACCTTGTCTCTCTGTCTGTCTTCCTGGAGTGTGTCCTGCGGGGATCAGATTGTGAGTCTCTCTCTACATTGGACCTTGTCTCTCTGTCTGTCTTCCTGGAGTGTGTCCTGCGGGGATCAGATTGTGAGTCTCTCTCTACATTGGACCTTGTCTCTCTGTCTGTCTTCCTGGAGTGTGTCTTGCGGGGATCAGATTGTGAGTCTCTCTCTACATTGGACCTTGTCTCTCTGTCTGTCTTCCTGGAGTGTGACCTGCGGGGATCAGATTGTGAGTCTCTCTCTACATTGGACCTTGTCTCTCTGTCTGTCTTCCTGGAGTGTGACCTGCGGGGATTAGATTGTGAATTTCTCTCTACATTGGACCTTGTCTCTCTGTCTGTCTGTCTGGGCCTGGAGATGCGGGGAGTCCAAGAAGACCCCCTCCTTGTCTGGAGGAGAACCCTATCAAGGTGGTGGAGCCTCCCTAGCTCCTAAAATCATTGTAAATTCCCATTATTTCTTCATTACTTTTATCATAATCATTTTGTAAAAATTGACTAGACGTCAATAAAAGTGTTTCAATAGTCAATAGTCTGTCTGTCTTCCTGGAGTGTGTCCTGCGGGGATCAGATTGTGAGTCTCTCTCTACATTGGACCTTGTCTCTCTGTCTGTCTTCCTGGAGTGTGTCCTGCGGGGATCAGATTGTGAGTCTCTCTCTACATTGGACCTTGTCTCTCTGTCTGTCTTCCTGGAGTGTGTCCTGCGGGGATCAGATTGTGAGTCTCTCTCTACATTGGACCTTGTCTCTCTGTCTGTCTTCCTGGAGTGTGTCCTGCGGGGATCAGATTGTGAGTCTCTCTCTACATTGGACCTTGTCTCTCTGTCTGTCTTCCTGGAGTGTGTCCTGCGGGGATCAGATTGTGAGTCTCTCTCTACATTGGACCTTGTCTCTCTGTCTGTCTTCCTGGAGTGTGTCCTGCGGGGATCAGATTGTGAGTCTCTCTCTACATTGGACCTTGTCTCTCTGTCTGTCTTCCTGGAGTGTGTCCTGCGGGGATCAGATTGTGAGTCTCTCTCTACATTGGACCTTGTCTCTCTGTCTGTCTTCCTGGAGTGTGACCTGCGGGGATCAGATTGTGAGTCTCTCTACATTGGACCTCGTATCTCTCTCTGTCTTCCTGGAGTGTGACCTGCGGGGATCAGATTGTGAGTCTCTCTACATTGGACCTTGTCTCTCTGTCTGTCTTCCTGGAGTGTGACCTGCAGGGATCAGGTTGTGAGTCTCTCTACATTGGACCTTGTCTCTCTGTCTGTCTTCCTGGAGTGTGTCCTGCGGGGATCAGATTGTGAGTCTCTCTCTACATTGGACCTTGTCTCTCTGTCTGTCTTCCTGGAGTGTGACCTGCGGGGATCAGATTGTGAGTCTCTCTCTACATTGGACCTTGTCTCTCTGTCTGTCTTCCTGGAGTGTGACCTGCGGGGATCAGATTGTGAGTCTCTCTCTACATTGGACCTTGTCTCTCTGTCTGTCTTCCTGGAGTGTGACCAGCGGGGATCAGATTGTGAGTCTCTCTCTACATTGGACCTTGTCTCTCTGTCTGTCTTCCTGGAGTGTGACCTGCGGGGATCAGATTGTGAGTCTCTCTCTACATTGGACCTTGTCTCTCTGTCTGTCTTCCTGGAGTGTGTCCTGCGGGGATCAGATTGTGAGTCTCTCTCTACATTGGACCTTGTCTCTCTGTCTGTCTTCCTGGAGTGTGTCCTGCGGGGATCAGATTGTGAGTCTCTCTCTACATTGGACCTTGTCTCTCTGTCTGTCTTCCTGGAGTGTGTCTTGCGGGGATCAGATTGTGAGTCTCTCTCTACATTGGACCTTGTCTCTCTGTCTGTCTTCCTGGAGTGTGACCTGCGGGGATCAGATTGTGAGTCTCTCTCTACATTGGACCTTGTCTCTCTGTCTGTCTTCCTGGAGTGTGTCCTGCAGGGATCAGATTGTGAGTCTCTCTCTACATTGAACCATGTCTCTCTTCTTGGAGTGTTACCTGCGGGGATCAGATTGTGAGTCTCTCTCTACATTGGACCTTGTCTCTCTGTCTGTCTTCCTGGAGTGTGACCAGCGGGGATCAGATTGTGAGTCTCTCTCTACATTGGACCTTGTCTCTCTGTCTGTCTTCCTGGAGTGTGACCTGCGGGGATCAGATTGTGAATTTCTCTCTACATTGGACCTTGTCTCTCTGTCTGTCTGTCTGGGCCTGGAGATGCGGGGAGTCCAAGAAGACCCCCTCCTTGTCTGGAGGAGAACCCTATCAAGGTGGTGGAGCCTCCCTAGCTCCTAAAATCATTGTAAATTTCCATTATTTCTTCATTACTTTTATCATAATCATTTTGTAAAAATTGACTAGACGTCAATAAAAGTGTTTCAATAGTCAATAGTCTGTCTGTCTTCCTGGAGTGTGTCCTGCGGGGATCAGATTGTGAGTCTCTCTCTACATTGGACCTTGTCTCTCTGTCTGTCTTCCTGGAGTGTGACCAGCGGGGATCAGATTGTGGGTCTCTCTCTACACTGGACCTTGTCTCTCTGTCTGTCTTCCTGGAGTGTGTCCTGCGGGGATCAGATTGTGAGTCTCTCTCTACATTGGACCTTGTCTCTCTGTCTGTCTTCCTGGAGTGTGTCCTGCGGGGATCAGATTGTGAGTCTCTCTCTACATTGGACCTTGTCTCTCTGTCTGTCTTCCTGGAGTGTGTCCTGCGGGGATCAGATTGTGAGTCTCTCTCTACATTGGACCTTGTCTCTCTGTCTGTCTTCCTGGAGTGTGTCCTGCGGGGATCAGATTGTGAGTCTCTCTCTACATTGGACCTTGTCTCTCTGTCTGTCTTCCTGGAGTGTGTCCTGCGGGGATCAGATTGTGAGTCTCTCTCTACATTGGACCTTGTCTCTCTGTCTGTCTTCCTGGAGTGTGACCTGCGGGGATCAGATTGTGAGTCTCTCTACATTGGACCTTGTCTCTCTGTCTGTCTTCCTGGAGTGTGTCCTGCGGGGATCAGATTGTGAGTCTCTCTCTACATTGGACCTTGTCTCTCTGTCTGTCTTCCTGGAGTGTGACCTGCGGGGATCAGATTGTGAGTCTCTCTCTACATTGGACCTTGTCTCTCTGTCTGTCTTCCTGGAGTGTGTCCTGCGGGGATCAGATTGTGAGTCTCTCTCTACATTGGACCTTGTCTCTCTGTCTGTCTTCCTGGAGTGTGACCTGCGGGGATCAGATTGTGAGTCTCTCTCTACATTGGACCTTGTCTCTCTGTCTGTCTTCCTGGAGTGTGTCCTGCGGGGATCAGATTGTGAGTCTCTCTCTACATTGGACCTTGTCTCTCTGTCTGTCTTCCTGGAGTGTGTCCTGCGGGGATCAGATTGTGAGTCTCTCTCTACATTGGACCTTGTCTCTCTGTCTGTCTTCCTGGAGTGTGTCCTGCGGGGATCAGATTGTGAGTCTCTCTCTACATTGGACCTTGTCTCTCTGTCTGTCTTCCTGGAGTGTGTCCTGCGGGGATCAGATTGTGAGTCTCTCTCTACATTGGACCTTGTCTCTCTGTCTGTCTTCCTGGAGTGTGTCCTGCGGGGATCAGAGTGTGAGTCTCTCTCTACATTGGACCATGTCTCTCTGTCTGTCTTCCTGGAGTGTGACCTGCGGGGATCAGATTGTGAGTCTCTCTCTACATTGGACCTTGTCTCTCTGTCTGTCTTCCTGGAGTGTGTCCTGTGGGGATCAGATTGTGAGTCTCTCTCTACATTGGACCATGTCTCTCTTCTTGGAGTGTTACCTGCGGGGATCAGATTGTGAGTCTCTCTCTACACTGGACCTTGTCTCTCTGTCTGTTTTCCTGGAGTGTGTCCTGCGGGGATCAGGTTGTGGGTCTCTCTACATTGGACCTTGTATCCCTGTCTGTCTTCCTGGAGTGTGACCTGCGGGGATCAGATTGTGAGTCTCTCTCTACACTGGACCTTGTCTCTCTGTCTGTTTTCCTGGAGTGTGACCTGCGGGGATCAGATTCTAAATCTGATATAAAACAATAACGAGTCATCTATATTTAGAAAATTAAAACATTAAAAGCACGAATGTTTATTTTACACATAAAACAACTATTACTGTCCTTACACTGCGAAGGAAATATACATATTGGAAAGGGCTTGACTCATCAATGGTGAATCCTCCTAGCGGTTTCGTCAATTTAATCTACCAGACCGCTTTTTAGAGCTCTAATACTGTATTGTACCATTCTGCTTATATATGATACACTGAAGGTTGAAATCTGGTATTCTAGAAAATTATGGAGATAAGCTTTTAGGACAGTAGAATTACATATAATTGCATCGAGCAATGCTCTTTCTCAAACAATGTATAAAAGAAACATTCGTACTTTTAATGCTTTAATTTCTTCTAAATTTAAAACAACAACAACAAAACTATGCAAAGTGGCGAATCTCATTTTCGTAAAGATGCAAATTGAGTTGAGAGGTTCTGAAATCTCAACGGATTAATTAAAACAACCTAATTACTATCTTCATTTAATAAACGACTCTGTTTTTTTTAAACAATTCTTTTTTTTTATTTAATCGTTCAACCAAATTGAACTTTTTTTTTACTTCAGCTCGCTGCTCAATTAGTTCTAGTACCATTTGGACCAAGCTCGCTAGATGCTGTTCTTTTTATAGGAAGCAAAAAAAGAAAAAGGATGTTCTTCTTTTGAAAAATTCGATCTACTTGAATGGAAATTACCAGAGCATATTTTCCTCTTGTTCGAGATGGCATAGATTTGGTTATCATTTGTTTGATAGAATCAGTTTGCTACAGTTATGTAAATTTATATTTCAAGAAAATGGTATATAGAGAGACCGATACTTTTTAATATTTTGCACACTTTAAAATGTTATAACACCTTGATAAAGGTTGGCGTTCAGCCAATTGAAATATTGGTAAAATAAATGATATTTTGATCCAATATATACCTTTTTAATTAAAAACTTTTTAATATCAACAGATAATTGATATAATAGTTGTTATCACAAAATTCGAAACTATTATAGACGCGTATGATTCTTTTTAAAATAATTTCTACTGCCTTTACTGCAATGGAAAAATTAATAATTATTAAAAATTATTTTAAAAAAGAATCATACGCGTCTATAATAGTTTCGAATTTTGATAACAGATGGCGCGCTAATGCATCATAATATAATAGTTGTTAATTAATCCCTTGTACTCAATCAAATAAATCAATCCGGGGATAAGTTTCTATAAATGTTTTTTTATTACTTAAACTCAATCTTTCGGAGTTATTAGATCTTCGACGGAAGAAATACACTAAATAAATAAACACCGACGCATGTAGTATATATATATATTGTTTTGAAAATAGAGCAATCCATATTTAAATCATTAGATAATAAAAAGGCATATATTGGATTTAAAAAATATATTGGCAATTAAATCTTTTTTTAAATCCAATATATTTAAACAAGATAAAATCCTCTGGAGTAACTTGGTAAAGAGAGAACATTCAAAGACAGAGAGGATAAGTTTCTTTTTATCCTCTCTGTCTTTGAATGTTCTCTCTTTACCAAAAAATCCAATATATACCTTTTTATTATCTAATATATATATATATATATATATATGTTTTTTTAAAGATGAAGAAAAAAAAACATAATATTAACTACAAATAAGTAATTAGCATATATTGGATCTGACCTAAAATTGTTTCGCCAATATTTCAAGGGACTAAGAGCATCTCCTACACGTGAAACTAAACGATAGATCAGAATAGATAACGACTGAACGTTGATTGCCCTTTTGATTATTTCAGTAAAAGAAAAAAAAATCTTGATTTAATAAGAAAAGATAGTCACACGTTTACGTGTTTCTGAATATTGATATCTCATCAGATAGGTCGCTTGTGGGATGTTTCACTCTATGTATAAAAGAAATATAAAAAGGGGAAAGAAAAACTAAATCAATGATACTTAATTACAATGGCTTCTGCAACAGACTATTTACAGAGGGGCATATTGGCTGATTATATTTGTTTTGAGTATGCAAATATAGTTAAAGTTAATTGGATCACATTTTTGTAATGTGTTACTGGAAAAAACACCGAGGGATGGTTTGGCTGGCTAGCTCTGAGTTTGTACGCTGTAGTGGGGAGTATAGAAGTGTCCTGTGTGATCTACATTCATGGACAAAACGAAATGGAAAGACTTTGATATTGCCGGTCGTCTATTTTTTTTAAGGAAACAGAGGTTGTTCACACTTGGTTATCTCGTGTATCTTCAATAAAGGTCACTGTAATATCTTTCAGAGTTATTGTCTTAATCCCGATATACATGTTGAAAGGTAAAAATTCCTTAAGTTTTGTCCATGAGAGAGAGAGAGAGTGTATATAGTGTGTCTTCAATAAAGGTCACTGTAATATCTTTCAGAGTTATTGTCTGAATGCCGATATACATGCTGAAAGGTAAAAATTCCTTAAGTTTTGTCCATGAGAGAGAGTGTATATAGTGTGTCTTCAATAATGGTCACTGTAATATCTTTCAGAGTTATTGCCTGAATCCCGATATACATGCTGAAAGGTACAACTTTCTTAAGTTTTGTCCATGAGTGTATAGTCCTTCTACATGTCTATGATAGATAGATATACTACCTGTAGAAGAACAATAAATGGCCGAAAGCTCGCCATACAAATTTAAAAATACGCATTTTTAACGTTTTATAATTTCTCCAACACTTTATAGCAATTTTAATTCTCTTTCAATGGAATCTTAAGTTTTACGATGTTGAGAAATATAAGATATAATTTAATCACTAAATCAGTACATGAGAAGAAATGGAGAAAAAAACAAACAAATCGATATGCCACCTATAGAAGAAACTTTAAATGTCCGAAAGCTAAATAAAGAATCGCATAAAACATAAATGGAAATTACCAGAGCATATTTTCCTCTTGTTCGAGATGGCATAGATTTAGTTATCATTTGTTTGATAGAATAAGTTTTCTACATTTATGCAAATTTATATTTCAAGAAAATGGTATATATAGAGAGACCGATACTTTTTAATATCAACAGATAACACAGGTCTACAAAAAAAACTTTTTTTTTTTGCACAAGAGAACCTGATGGTGTTTCTAGTGTAACTTTTCATGCTGAACTCAAAATTCTAATCAGAAATTTCCCATCACCCATGGTTTTTGCCTGACGATTTTTTTTAGTATTGGGATAAATACATGCATCCAACATGAAAGAGACTTACGAAAACATGAAACTGCTTTTGAAAAAGATAGAATATGAAAGATACGGTTGGAAAATATGCAGCGATTTGAAAGTCGTTGCTCTCTTGCGTGGATTACAGCTTGGATATACAAAATTTTGTTGTTTTCTGTGTGAGTGGGATAGCAGAGATAGGGAAAGGCATTACATTAAAAAAATCTGGCCAAACCGTAAAATCTTTACTCCAGGATATAAAAATATTGCAAATCTACCCCTGATCGATTCAGAAAATATTTACTTACCACCATTACATTTTAAACTGGGATTAAAGAAGAACTTTGTCAAGGCAATGGATCGAAATGCCAGTGGATTTGCCTACCTAAAACAAAATTTTCTAGTATAAGTGAAGCGAAGATTAAAGAAGGCATTTTCGTTGGACCTCAGATTCGAGAATTGCAGCAGGATGGACATTTTCAAAATAGTTTGAATGAAGTTGAAGCAGCAGCATGGAATTCCTTTAGAAACGTTTGCAAAAACTTCTTAGGAAGTGTCAAGGTTGAAAATTACCGAGACATAGTTAATGATCTGTTGCTTTCCTACAAGGCACTGGGATGTAACATGTCCCTCAAGATCCATTTCCTGCATTCACATCTAGATTTCTTTCCAGACAATCTTGGCGCAGTTAGCGATGAGCATGGTGAGAGGTTTCATCAAGCTATATCAAGCATGGAGAAGCGGTACCAAGGTAAATGGAGTCCCGCTATGCTTGCCGACGACTGCTGGGCACTCAAGAGGGATCTACCACAAGCAAAGTATAGAAGAAAATCCACTGTCACTGCTTTTCAATAATAAATATGTTTCGTTCATATATGCCTATATATTAACAATATTTCCAAATTCAAGTAGGTGTATCTCAGAAATATTGTGTAATAGAAAAAAACTAATGGTATATTTGGATTCAGGACATGTAGACAAGATGCTATTTCTTTGTGGACAAAGAAAAATATTTTTTGATAAACCAGTTACGTGACATTGTTTGCAATTTTTAGTGTATTTATCCCAATACTAAAAAAAGGCCGTTACGCAAAAACCATAGGTGATGGGAAATTTCTGATTAGATTTTTGAGTTCAGCATGAA
This sequence comes from Cordylochernes scorpioides, assembly GCA_030710605.1. Lineage (NCBI taxonomy): Eukaryota > Metazoa > Arthropoda > Arachnida > Pseudoscorpiones > Chernetidae > Cordylochernes > Cordylochernes scorpioides. The sequence continues at coordinate 20,074,904 of CP092868.1, forward strand.
AAGTTACACTAGAAACATAATCAGGTTCTCTTGTGCAAAAATCTTGTTGACCAGTGTAATTGATGTAATAGTGTTATCAAAATTCGAAACATTATAGACGCGTATGATTCTTTTTAAAATAAACAATTTCTACTGCCTTTACTGCAATGTTGCCAACGTTTTGTATTTTCTCAGAGTGTGTATATATTGTTTTAAACGTTTTCCAATGATTTATAATATTATAAAATAAATAAAGCTTCAAGGGCTAAGTTTCTTGTTCAAATTTTTATTTTCAAGCTTTCGGACTTGTTATTTCTTCAACGTGATACTCCTGTTGAAGGACTGACAAGTCCGAAAGCTTGAAAATAAAAAGTTGAACAAGAAATTTATCCCTGGAAGCTTTATTTATTTTATAATACAGTGGTACCTCGACATACGAGCGCCCCAACATACGAGTTTTTCGAGATACGAGCCGACGAGCAAGTGATTTTTTGCTTTTAGTTACGAGCGAAATTCGAGATACGAGTTCGGTTCGGTAGTGTTGAAGATATTAATCTGTGATTTTAAATGTTTCTTTTTGACCAGTACTTTTGTTTTGTTTTTGCTTTTCCTAAAATGTTTCTTTCTTCTTCTTCATTATTATTTGTTCTATATGCAAAGCTTTGTTTTTTGAGACTTGAATAAACAAATTCAAGTTTATTATATTTTTGTGTGCTTTAAAACTCATTTCCGGAACATTCTGAGAGGGAGGAAGAAACAAACCTCCTTGGACATGTTTTTTTCTAAACGGCCTACAGGTGAAAGCGAGAAAAATGTAGCGAAAAAGGCAAAGACCAGTGAGGATATCTAATATATTTCTTTACATTCTCTTTTTTGTTTTTGTGCAATAAATATTTGATATTTATAAATACGTTTTTATTATTTAAAACCACGTAACAAAAATAACTGGGGTTACATTTTGGAGGTTGGAACGGATTAATGGTAGTTCAATTGTTTTGTATGAGGAAATTTGCTTCGAGATACGAGTAATTCAAGATACGAGCAAGGTTGCGGAACGAATTAAACTCGTATGTCGAGGTACCACTGTATATTGTTTTACTGAATAATTCTTGAGAACCACAAATTGAAGATCTATCGTAAATAAAACCAAACACTATTTAAGACCCAATATTAAAAAAAAGTCCTTGATTCAAGTTTATACTAGGTCGTATTGTAAATTGACGGCGGATTTAAAAACTTAAAAATAATCAAATATACTAATAATATTAATCCTCTGATACTCAATTGTTTTTCTTTAGAAATGAAGTTTATATTTATTATATATTACAATGAATAATAAATATGAATTTTTAAAAGCTTTTTAGAAATTTATTAACAATGATTTTTAAATATCGAAATATTTAAGAAAGAATCCGATTTAAGACCAAGAATTTACGACTCCTTGTCTTAGTCTTAAATAGAAAATCGACAGTATATATATTTATATTACAATGTGTGATGATGTACATTCCTACCTACTTTTATTTTCAGGATTGCTAAGCCTTTTTATTATTATCTCAGTTAGTGACTAGATTATTTTTTTACACATAATATAATATCATCAAATATTATCTCTACAGACCTGCAATGATAAAAAGTTGTTGAATGAGAGGGCTAGGCTCATCAGTAGTTAACCCTCTCAACGGTTTCGCCAAATTAATCTCCAGACCGCTGAGAGGATTCACCACTGATGAGCCAAGCCCTCTCATTCAACAACTTTTATCACTTCTCTAAGTTCTGTATAGATACTATTTTATTATATTATTAAAAAGAAGCACAGTAAATTTACTTGCTACAAATTTCATCGATTAGATGGCAATTGAATTTATAAAATTTAGTTTACAAATAAAATATACTTCAAGAAAAAGAATAAGCAATCAACAATGGGCAAAAAAAAAGACAAACGAACAAAAATTTATTGATAGAAATATAAAGGGAGGCAGTCGATATCAACTAAAAACACCGCAACAAACGATCAGCAACACTGGGCGGGAAAAATAATGAGCGGGAATATTAATAATGATGTTAAACACAGAAATGACGTTGTTCTCTGAAAAATCAATCATCGAGAAATATTACTTAATGGTTGAGAAAGAATAAAAAAATATATGAAGAAAAATATTTATTCTAAATATTTAGGGTTAAGATTGAGCGCGCGTCGAAAATTAAAGAAATAAAGGATTATACGTTTTCTAATCTTTTTTTTTTTTTTAAGATAGGGAAATAGAAATTCAGAGATATACATATAAACAGACGATAGTTTATTTATCTCCTGCTATAAAAATAGAGAAAAAGACGCGCGCGTATTTAAAATCTAATCGCCACAAAAAAAAAAAAATTCTAAATAAATATAGAGATAAACTATCTCTTATGCATTATATATATATATTTAAATAAATATTTCTTTTTCGATTAAAGGGGTTTGAAAAGAATAAGAAAAAATGTTATTTACCTAATAAATTTTAATAGGCAAAAGAATAATAAAAAAAGGCAATTACTATTTCGTTATCCCGCCAAAAAAGGAAATAATATTTTAATGGCATTGTGTGTGAGGGGGGAAGATTTTTATTGACGCTATTATTCTGTGAATTTAATTTAACTGAATTGGCAACACTGCCTTTTTCTTTTAAACGTCATTAGTTGGGGGTTTAGAACGATCCGAAGATAAAAAAGAAAAGAAAAAAAAGGGAGTTTCATGTTCCTTTTCATGTTCTCCAAGATCATTAATTAAATAATTTGCCATGTAATTAATTTTTTCAAACGTTTAACAAGGTACTTAAATGTACTCTTTAAAAAAACCCTATTTAAAGCGAAAATTTTCTAATTAATGGAATTCTATAGAATTAAAAGTTGGATATAGGTTATGCAACGAGACGCTTGGCTTTTTTTTTTTTTAACTTTTTAATATTTACAGCCAATTCTTGGTATAAGACCCGCTAGATTTAAGCTCTATCCTTATTTAAGATCTATCTTTTCTCTTTTCTTTTTGGATACCGAGTCTCAAAATGCCATTCTAGTATATGAACTAATTAGAAATAAGATCTCTAACGCTATATTAGCTCAAATAATTTTAATCAAAAATTGGAGCGGTTGAAGACTCTAGTTGTCATTGTGGCAACGAATTCCAGGACTCGAGACATCTACTGCTGAAATGTCCTCGCTTCTTTACCGCTAGACAACAGAGATTAAATAATGTTGTAGATCTATATCAATTTGTAAATAGCAGAAAGAATTATCATAGGTTTAACTATTTTTGTAAATATATTTATGATTATCTTTCTAACCTGAAAGGTTCAGGTTCCTAATATACATGGTGTACCAGGTAAATTGGGAATTTCAACAATGGTATTTTAACTGAAATTTTTTGCAAGTAAAAATTAAAATATCCGAATGAAATTTGACACAGTAGTAGATAAAAGGATATAGTTTTTATTTATTCAATGTAGTTTCGATTATTAGCTACAACAGTCTCGAGGCGAGTGCGGAATGAAGCACAGGCCTTGGCGACGATGACCTTGTCCATTTGGGTCATCACCGTGTGAACTGCTTTCTTGACAGACTGGATGGTGGTATGAGGAGCTTTGTTGACATCTCTCTCAACAACGCCCCATACATAGTAGTCGAAAGGATTGCAATCTGGAGAATTAGGGGGCCAAATATCAGGACCCCAGTGACTAGGGACGTTAAGTGTCAGCCACGATTGTGTCTTTTTTGCCTTATGGGCTGGAGCTGAGTCCTGTTGGAAGACATACTTCCTTCCTGCGGCCACCATGTCCATCCAAGGCTTCACAACGGTCTCCAGAACATTGATGTAGGTGTCAGCGTTCATCCTAAGGCCCTTCTCAAAGAAATGGGGAGGCATGACATCACCTTCACTGCTGATAACGCCAAGGACCATTACGGAGGCAGGAAATTTCGTGTGCATCACGACAGGTATCTCTGAGGGGTCTTTACAGATCCAGCGATCATTCCTGGGATTTACCTTTTGGTCCACGTCAAAGTTCTTTTCGTCAGAGAAGAACCTTAGCATGCCAAAAGAGTCGTGTTTCAGGTTGTTGAGGAGGGCAGCAGCCTTTCCTTTTCTGTTATTCTTCATATTCTCAGTCAGCAACTGACCTTTCCGAAGGGCATAAGACTTGAGACCAAGGTCCTCATGGATAGTTCTGACAATTGTCATAGAGCCAACGTCCATTTCCTTGGCTATGGCCCTCATGCTCTTCCCAGGGTTTCCATCAATCTTCTCCTTGACATTTTTGACAAATTCTTCGCCTCTTACCCTGTCCGATCGACGCGAGTGCTTTTTCCTTGTAGCTATCCCCTCTTTGTTACTGTCGGCCTCATCAAACTGCTTCTTGACACGATAAATAGTGGTTTTGGGCAACTTAAGAAAATCCACTATCTCTTTGGGGCTCCTTCCGGCGCGCAGAGCAACGATGATGGCAGCTCGATTTTCAAATTCTCGGTTACTGTTCATCACTACACTGCGCACACATGTACTGTTGCATTTTACATGAATATGGCTACGTAATGAAAAAAAAAAACAAGTTTTTAATCTCAAGTAGTTTTTGTTTTATGGACTGTCAAAGTTAGTCCCAATATACCTGGTACACCCTGTATATTATTGTTTCTCTCTTTTTGTTTTTGATTACTCTCTTGTATAATATGTTTATAACTGTTTCTGTTTTAAAAAATATAAATCGACGCAATTATCCCTAGCCGGTATATCGCGTTTTGTGTGTTGAAATAAATTTAAAAAAAAAAAGCCCAAATTGTATTACATAGCAATATTTTATGGTTCCAAATTCAATTTGTTGTCTCGTACTTAAGACTAAAATATGTCAGCATTCAATTTAGTTATTCAATAGAAATATATTAATTTGAAATTAAAAAATGCGTTTTTATTGATTCAATATATTTTTAGTTATATAGACAACAGTTAGCCACTTTAGAGAATATCAGGAGATCGTGGAAATTAATGACCACTTATATTCGCTATGATGGTATAATGATAAAAATATTTGATTCCAGCTCAAATCGAATTTACGTCCGGAATTTTCTGACACTGTGACTGGTTCTTGAATAAAAAATCCAGTGTACTTCAATAGGGAGAAACCTAAACGTGCACATTAGGTTAATTTCTAGATAACAGACGACATTGTTGTTCGAGGTGTATGTAAATAGGGAATCGAACGTTGGTTTTCTGTGAGTTTTCTAGCGCCTAACAATAGCATCGAGGCGCATGCGCGAGGCCATTTCATTTTTGTTTTTATATATTTATTTATAATATATTAGTTTAGTTTAATGTGATACTCCCGTCGAAGGGCTGATAAGTCCGAAATAAATTGGGAAAATAAAAAGTTGTACAAGATACATAGCCCTGGAAGCATTATTGATTTTATTAAATACATATATGTTATATAAATATATTATTTCATTTAAAATTATATATCATAGATTAAAATATTCGGTTAAATCGACCGCCAGAGGTCACTCTTCCCCTATAAAAACTACCTGGTCACATCTTTGCTCTCCTGTTCTTGCCATGAACCCTGCCAAGAAGAAGAAGAAGAATGCCAAGAGGCTCATCGTGAACCTCGACGACATGGAGAGGGAGGACGAAATGGTGATCCAACGCAACCATGACATCCTGCATGCAATTGGCCATCCCGCCCTAATGACTCTGCATGAGGACCTCGTCCATTTCATCGCCAGGCGGTCTGAACTGATCAAGGCCCTCACTGCTGAAGTACAGAACCTCTCAGGCGCCCTCCATTCCTTCGCGAAGCTGGACGAAGTTAAGGAGGCTAACAGGCCCCAGACTGCCTGCCACAGCACCCAAACCTGCCCTGCTCCTTCCTGCAAGGAAACCAGCTCCCAGACTGACTCCATCAAACCCGCCACTCCTGCTCCTGCTGCCATCCCTGCCAAGAAGCCTGCCTCCACCTTGCCTGCCCCTGCTCCAACCAAAAGGAAGCAGCCTGAGGCTCCCAACCCGCCTGAAAAAAGGACAAACCTGAAAGGTCCTACGAAACCTGCGCCTTCCCGCGTCTCCAAGCCTGCGGCCGCCCAAGTGGTCCTCCATGGAGAAAAATCGGCGGTCCACACAGTGGTCATCTCTGATGACCCTCAAGCTGACCCAAGGAAGATGCTTAAAGCTGTCCGCGCTGCCCACACTCTCCCCCAAGGCGTTTGGGCCTCCCTGCGTACCAAGGGGAAGCTGGTCCTCCACTCCAGTAATCCTGAGACCATCCCTGAGGTGTCTACCTCCCTGGCCAGCAAGTTAAATAGAATGAAGGTCCGCCAGCAGAAGGAGATCCTGCCACGAATCTGCCTCTTCAAAGTGGATGAGGAAACATCCAACTCCACAATTGAGGAGACCTTCCTGGGAACCGCAGCTGTTAGTAAACTTCCTGGGGACAAAGTGGTACGCGTGGCGCACCGTTCGGCACCCAGAAACGGGACCTGCACCGCCTTCATCGAGGTGGACATCAAGACCTTTAGAGCCCTGGGCGTTCGCGGAAGAATCGTGGTGGATGGAGTAATCCTCAACTTCGAGGAGTCCATCCGCGCCCGCGTATGCTTCCGCTGTTGTGGCTTCGGCCACAACTCTGCCCAATGCACCAGAGTTTCTAAGTGCTTCCACTGCGGTGAAGACGGCCATGGAGGCCGCGCCTGCCCTTCCATTGCTGACCAGCGCACCTCCAAATGTGCCAACTGCTGCTCAAAGGGCCTTCCAGACAAGCACGAAGCGAGAGCCTCAAGCTGCCCCATCCTGAAGTCTAGGGCCCTCAAGTTCTAGGCTTCAAGGACCTTCTGCCTCCTATTTCCATCTGCCACTTCTACTGGATTCCTGGCCAATTCAAGACTCCTGCCCCGCTGCACCCTGGCACGTTCCCCTGAACGTTTCCACCACCCCTGCGAGATATCTCCAGCCGCCAGATCCTAGGATCCCTGGCCACCTGACATCGCGTCTGCTGCCTTGACGTTTTAGATACAGTGTGCCCGGAAAAGTCTCCACTGAGACTTGTGCGGGCGATGGCAAGAATATTCCCGTTGTTTTATTCCGATGGAGTTAATGTAGTTAGGATTGTTGAGGCCCCGGGATGTGCGTAGATCGAAACCGATAGAGCCGAGTTTTTTTCATACGCACTCCCAATTTGGTGTAAATATATTACAACCACAAACAAAAATAGGATAAACGCATTTATGAGAATCTGCCTTCGGACAAGTATAGGAGCTCCATTCAACCTATCAAACAAGATACTGAAGGAGGACTTGAACCAACCCGATCTAGAAGATATATACCAAACTTCCGTTAAGAAATTATACCTTCAAATGCAAAATTCAAATAATCCAACCATACAAGATATTCTACAAAATAAAGGAGATATCAATCCCCGATTCCGACGACTCGGCCCTGACACTTAGTCAAGAGCTCATCGCCCAACAGCTGCCCTCCTGCAAGGCCTAGGGGGACCACCTCTACTCCACCAACTCGCCATGTGTAAATAGCCAGGACAAGGTGACTCGCGAGCTGTGCTCGAATGTAACACCTGTAAATTGAGACGAAATAAATAAATAAAAAATTCCGATGGCCGGCTCAAAACATTTGTACATTATGTAAATAAGCTTTTCATTTTTTTATTCTTACGCCTTAAGCCAGGCATTACTTTTATCAAATTGTTTTTTATGCACATCCCTTAGCTCAAATATATAAATAAAAAATCTCTAATATTCAATATTATTATTATTATTTCAAAATTATTAACCACGACTGCATCACCAGAGATTAATCCTCAAGATAACCAAAATCAAGAAAATGACCAATAATTCCTCTACAAGCAATTAATCTCATAATCAACAGAAATTTCATTCTTTTTATTCATATAATATATATATAGAGTGATAGAGAATTCTTAAGGAATCCGGGTTACTTCAAAAGTATTAAAGTAGAAAAGGATTTGTGTGCCATTCTATATATATGCATAATATATTAAAAGAAAAAAATCATTTTTCTCTTAAAGTTAAAATAATAAAAGGCACAAAAAAGTTGTTATTTTAAACCTCTTATTTTTGGGACGCCAAGAAAATGAAACGGAAATTACAGGGCTGCAAAATTAATTTGGTATAAATTGAAATATCACAGATTTCAATTTAAACCAAATTAATTTTGCAACATTGTAATTTCCGTTCCATTTTCTTAAAGCTTTAAGACAATATAGAATAGACTTTATCGCTTGTTGTTACTGTAAATTCCTAACGGAAAAAAAATTACCTTTAACGATATCAAATTTATTTCTTTATGAATACCTTTTTTAAATTTAATGTTTAAAAAAAGAATGCTTCGTAAATAAAAAGGTTAACTGTATAATGATTTATATTAAATTGCTTTTTTATTGATTTGTCTCTTTATATTATAATTATTAAAAGATATTGGTCTGTAGTTTTTCCGCCACTTTTTCTCTAGTTTTATTTCGTGGTGAGATTTTGAAGAGAGCCTGTTTTGTATCTCTTCATGTTCTGGTAGACCTTGCGCTTGGTCTTATCCCGACATAGAACCAACCTGCACTCACAGTTCGGAAGAAACACATTTAGACTTTTCACTTTCCTTAAGTTCTCCTGCTTATCCCTAGTACACGTGGTACAGGCCATGATAATCATGGTGGGTAGAGGTAGGCGACTGCTTTTACTGTAAGTATACCACATGTCGATACATGTGAAAAGCAGTAAGACTTTGCACTTACAAATGTGTCAGAGCCCCGTTTGGTTAACTTGCACTCGCTGGTGGGGTTGGACTTTTGCAAGAATCGGGGGACATTGAAGCATTTTTTTTATCAGAAAAAAAAAAGTGCTCAATGCGGGAATCGAACCCGTAGCGGTCAAAAACCAACATCCTTCCACCGACCCCAACTTTCCTTAAGTTTTGTTCATGAGTGTATTAAGCTAACAGGGTGACTGGAATTAATGCTATACTCAAATTACGAAAGAAAATTTTATCAGAAGGAAATATTGAGCGTCAAAAAAAAAAACGTAAAAATTTCGTGAATCCTGAAGTAGATCTGATGATAATTAGAAATATTTTTAACGCTATTTCCTTATATAAAATTTAAAAAATATATTTTTTTTTTCCTACAGACCTTATGTCGCAATGAATCCCAAAATTAAAAGAGTGAGAGCATTTTATTCATTGCAGTATAGAATATGTAGAAATACTTTATATAATAAAAACTATCTCCCTATATATATAAAAGTCAGTGTATGTATGTATGTGGATATCTATGTCGGCTATACACGTCCACAATACGTAACTAATCTGACTGAAATTTTAACAGTATATAGATTAGAATCTGGAAAAACTTATAGTGAAAATTTCAGGTCTCTATCCCGAATATTCTTCGAGTTATTTGCAAATTGCGTTGCAAATTTGCCTTTTCGCTCGCAAGCACGCCTCTAGCGGTGAAGATGGGAGGTAATATCAGCTGACCTAATGTACATGTAAAACGTGTTTTGACAGGACATAGAGAAAAATCTGGAAAAGATATTTATCGGATTTTTAGCCAATAAAAAATAAAATTGACAGGTTCTGGGCAAAAATAGTTGTTTTTTTTTAGTCAGAAAATGATGATGACAATATTGCTGTATCATGTTTGATTATCAGATACAAAATTATATCGGGAAAAATTCCAAAAAGCAGAGACCACTGGTGAAGCCAGTTCATTTTTAGTGTGCAGGAACAAAATTCTAACAGAAAAACATTCATTCGAGCAGAAGACACAAAGCCAGATCATCTCTATAAAAATATCGCTTCTCTGACACAAAGTTTGGAGCGGGACGTTTCACAAGAGTGACATCCACGGCGCCAATTTATAATTGTAACGAATAGTATTTGAATAAAAACATTTAATCGGGTAAAACCTGGGCGTTGCCCGGGTCATTCGGCTAATATATTATAAATATGTTCAGATTATTAATTTTGATATTTATATTTTGCCACTTTGGTGCTCAAAATGTCCTGCAATTCACATCACTTAACGCAGCTTGTTGCGTCCTTCATCGACTCGAGAACCGTGTGATCCACCGTTCAGAGTTGGTTCAGCACCTGGTGTTCCCAGGTGGTCACCCTCCCAAGTACTGACCGAGCCCGACATTGCTTAACTTCAGTGATTAAAAGGAGCTTTAAAAATTATTTAGAAATTTCAACGATAGATGGCACTAAGATGATAATGATATTTTAAAGATATAATGATGATTCGCAATAGATTAACGAGGCCCAAATAACCCGAAACCATGTCCTTCAGAGATGGACATACTGAATTTACCAAAGCTGATGTTGTGTCTTTGTCACCGACCAGTATTTGTTAGTTTGAAAGACGGTCTATAGATGGCGCTTACAAAAAAAAAATCATAAGACGCCGCAACTCTTTTTATTTACTTGATTAAAGGAAGCTTTCGGGCAAGCCCTTCTTCAACAAATGATTTAGTTACCTGGAGAAGGGCTTGCCCGAAATCTTCCTTTAATAAAATAAATAAAAATAATTGCTGCGTCTCTTATGATTTTTAGTAAATTGTTGAAATCCGCAATCCTGTAAAAATGAAGATGGCGATTAGTTTATGCATCGATTTTGGCGGGAGATATGCAACTCTATGGGTGATTTCCTTACGATAAAATAGCCAATCACGTTAAAAGAATGTTATACTGATTATATATAAAGAGAAGGAGAGGTTTCGATAAGCTAGGAGATTCAGGAAACCTCAAAGAAAGTTGGAACAAAAGAATTACCAAGGAAGCCGAATCTCTCCCAAGCGTCTAATTCTTTGCAGACGATGGAAAGGAACAGTATGGCCCGATAGCTTTATTAATTGCATCTCTTCAGCTCTGCTCATTAATGGGACCATTAAGGTGTACCCTTAATTTCTACCCAATTAGGGCAAACTATTAAGGCTAAACTATTACCAAAGTAGAGAAGAGACGCCATTTTGGTGATGGTGGCCAACTAGTTAAGTATGTAGGTACTAAGGCAAATAATTTCGTCTTTTATTCAATGTGCTTTTTTTTTGGAAAAAAAGAAAAATGAAGATAATAAAAAAATCTTTTGAGACTTTTTTTATTACCACTTTTTGTAAAGTTGTTTTTTTTTATGTCGTGTATAAGTTCTTCGGTATTTTTTTACTGCTCATGTTATTAGATGTATTTTTATTAGCTTTCTGTTCTTTTATTATTAAAATTTTATGGAGATTGGTGTAGTTTACAACATATGACCACCACTTATGGCTAGCCATATAAACATGGCTACTTTAAAAAAGCAAACGATTATTTGAAGTTATCGATTTTTTTAAGCAGACGAATTTATTAAAGATCGTCTGCGAAGAAAAAAAAAATTTTTGAATACGATATAACCACACATAATTTGACTATGTTATTGCATGCTTGTATTCAATATTGTATTAGGCTATTCTGTTTTTATTTTATATCGGGCAATCGAAAGGAATTATAGGTAATGTATTTAGCGAATCTATGAACAAAAGCTTAAAGGACAATAGACTGTCTATATATACGTGTATATATATATATGTATATATATATATATATATATACTAAGCTTATGAAAAAATATAAATGCTTGCTATATATATAATTTTTTTTTATCTTGACAAGTGTGTGCGCTCTTTCCCAAACATATCACAAAAAGACAAGATAGGCATAATTTAAAAATAAGGCACACATTAAACATAATACAACCTAATGTGGACCATTTCAAGTAGAAGACAAAACCTATTTTGAGAGTATGAACTGTAATAAGACCATTAAAAGCACTAATGTTTTTTTAAAATAAATTTTGATTTGTTTTTGCCTTAAATAGATTAATATCGTTCTGAAAATAGAGCAATCCATACTTAAATCATTATATAGTAAAAAAGCATATATTGGATATATTATTCAATCCAATATATGCCTTTTTACTATTTATAGATTAATATGTCATCCTGAAGTTTGTCTTTTCTTAATTTTCTACATGACAATATTTCATAAATATTTCTTTCATAGTTTTAAAATCCCAAACGAAAGTATGTAACTATATATATACAAAAACCGAAATTTTATCGATAAAAAAATACCTTTTTTTTTGTAAATAATACCTTAATCCCGTTATTTATTTTTAAACTAACAGAATTACAGAGGATTTTCCAAAAATAAATTTAAAGTAATAATCTATTTTTAGATTCCCACAAGTTTTCTTTGTTTCTCCAAAGAAAAAAGAGAGTTACAAATATTTGACGAAGTTAAATTTATCAAATCAATATTTTCAATTAGATTTTTTTTGAAATATATATTTAGTTAGTTTAGTTTATAAAATATATAAACGACGATATATATATATAGATGTAAAAACAACTTTTTAAAAGAGTATTTTTAGCGTGAACATTTTTTAATAAGTAAAAACTTTCAAATACCTGTTTTCTTTTCTCTTTTCGCTCTCCACTTCTCCCATCCATATTTCCAAAAAAAAAAAAAAAAGTCCTAAATCTTTATTCTTATTTTCCATAGGATCATTCAAATAATAATCTGTATATATTTATCATGTGTATATAATATTTCTCCATTTTTACCCCTCTGTATATTTCCCACTTTCATAGGTTTCTCCGTCTTGTAACCCCAAGGAGAATCCTCTGTAAGGCCTGTGTGTCTTAATAAAGGTTTTTGTGTGTGTGTGTGTGTGAAGTAAAAACTTTCACACATTTTAATGTCCTATTTATAAAAGAAAAAAAAACAACTCACGATAAAAATAGTTTCAAATATAGATGTCAATATATATATATATATGTGACAATATAGTGGTAATAATGTGGTGGGGAAAGGGAAATAATCACGCCACAAATTGGTAGAGGAATTTGGAAGCCATCCGAGAGAGAGAGGTAGTGCGAGGGGCTGTCCGCTGAACGACCGTTTTGTGTCGCCACCACCCCCCGACTGTCCAAAAATAGGTCCTGAGGGTTCCAAGAAAAGCCCCCTCCGGCATGTGGCCAGTGGTTCAAAATGGCCGTAACTTAGTTGCCTTCTATCGACGTCTCTCTCTCGTTGACTGTAGGTTTACTTTATTATTTCTGGAAGAGCATATATTATGACATATACAATAAAATTATTCCTTGTATCAATATATTAAGGTGAAATAACCAGGGATAGGTTTCTTTTTTTTAAATTTAATCCACAAATCTCTCTAGCGTTTGGGCATGAAAGCCCTTCTACAAGAGAAACATACATACACACACACACATGTATATATATATTTTTGAAAATAGAGCAATCCATAAATAAATCTTTGAATAAAAAGGCATATATTGGTAAAATAAATGATATTTTGATCCAATACATGACTTTTTATTCAAATAAATATATATATGTGAAAAAATAATATAAAAAAAATAATAAAAAGGTCAGGTGTTGATATTAAAAATAAAAAAGGCATATCCTGACTAGGAGCACATGTGCTTTTCAGAAGGCAGAGCGCCATCTAGTGGAACTGAAATCAACTAAACATTGATTTAGCCTGTTCCTTGATATTTGGCCAACCCAATTTCTTGATGAATCAATAAAAGTCATCCATGAACGCGTTTCGCGCTGTTGGCGCTCGTCAGCGTGGAGTAGGCTGTACCACTGCGACCAAAAATATTTTTGGTCCAAGAGGCTTCTTGAGAAACCAAGAAATGGGTATTTAAGGCCAAACTTATATATACATATATTATGATACAATAGCGCGCCATCTGTTATGATAATTCGAAACTATTATAGACGCCTGTATGATTCATTTAAAAATTAAATCAATTACTACTGCCCTTACTGCAATGAAAAATTAATGAGCTTCCCATCTATAGAAATTGTCTTTAATTATATATACAGTTAAACCTGTCTATAGCGCCTCCCTCTCTATAGTGCCCAATTTTGAATACGTAGTACGATGCGATTTACATTAAAAGTGACCTGTCTATAGCACCCTATTTTGGCGAATTCCAAGAGGGGCCGCTATAGACAGGTTTAACTGTATATATGAATAAAAGTAGTGTTAAAATTATTTCAAATGTCCATATATTACATATATAGCAACCATTTTGATGTGTTCCAGTAAACTATGCAGATAAGTATGTGAATGGAACATAATATTAACTCAAGGTGTAAACAGAGTTTCATATTGATACATAGCACACTATAGGAAGATATATCCTTTGTTAAGAATAATAAAATAAAATTTACAATCAGTCGGATTTTAGGTATACATTTTTAGGTTCCTTGGCTCAGTTTCAAATAGAGGGAATAGATTTTTTAAAAATATATTTACGAAAAAAAAAATTCCAAAAAGATAAAATTAATTGCATCTCTAATAGGATTATATCCTAACTTTTCAAAAAACAGATCATTAATTATAGTTTGGCAGATTTCCCTTTTAAAATCTCTTTTAAATCGGCTGATAAGAATTGTAAATAGGTAGGTATATATGTAAATGGGGAAGTCGATATATAACATTTTGGTCCGCTGAAAACTCGAGAGATTTCTACTTTCTATTCTAGCGGCGAAGTACGCGATCTACGTATTCTTCGTAGATCGCGAAATGCGTGATGTCGCAGGAGACCCACTGGCGATTCTCCACCAAACTCTGCAGCGCTGGCAGAGGCGCCATATTCATTGTACATAGTTAATATAATCCATATTATATTGTTTTTTTTTTAAATAGTGCAGACTGTGCACTTTGTATGTATTGAGAAGATGTTAATATAATTATTTTAATTGTCAATTATAGCCCATCATTCTGAGAATGTACATTGGGATATATACCAATACTTAAGACATTTATAAGATTTTTAAATATTTTTTTATAAAAGTATATCGAAAATTTCTTATATCTGAACATGTATACCTAACTAACTGGTATAATTTGGGGCGTTATAATCTTTTTTCAAAAATTATCATTCCTAGTACATGTGATACAGGCCATGATAATCATTGTGGGTAGAAGTTGGCGACTGCTTTTACTGTAAATACACCACATGTCTACATATGGAAAGCAGTTTGACTTTTGTACTTACTAGTGTTTCAGAGAGCTCTTCAGTTTGGTTACTTGTATTCACTGATAGGGTTTTTCAAGAAAAGGGGGCCATAAAAGCAATTTTGTATTAAGAAAAAAGTGACCAAAATGTGGGATTCGATCCCGAGTCCTGGCTGTCAGAAATCGCCGGTTTAAACCAATCCTCCGCCAATCCCAGAGTAATAATCATGGAAACATTCAGTGCTATTGCTTTTTAAATTTTGGTCGAATTTCTATAATTACTGAACTGAATATGAAAAAGAATTGGGAAGGCTTAACTCATCAGTGGTGAACCTTTTCCAGCGGCACTCATGAACAAAACTAAAGGGAAAATAGACGACCGACGACATCAAACTCTTTCCACTATCTTAAGTTTTGTCTATGAGTGTATATATATTTTTAATTGAGATAATACCTACTTGATTTACACTCGCCATTTATTTTATTTCCAACGTTTCGAAGACGTTTGTCACCCTTCTTAGAGTCACCCACCCTCCTTCCACTGAGGTGGATGACAGAAAGTCTCTAAACCTTGAATAGAAAATAAAGATTTATTTTTTTGTTTACACAAAATCAGTCAATTACAAAAAAAAAAGCATATGAGGCGCAACTCTTGCTTGATTAAAGGAAGCTTTCAGTTAAGCCAAGGGTCGGCAAATTGTGTCTCGTGAGCAACATGCGTCTCTTTGGATGTGAAGTTGCGGCTCTTTATATAGTTCCATATGTAAATATTATTTATGTGAGTACTATTTTATTGTTGGCAAGAAAAAAATGTCTCTTCAAAACTTTGAAATTTTGTAAGTTGTAATTTTTGACGCTTCCGACTCAAAAGTTTGCCGATCCCTGGATTAAGGCCTTCTTCTGCTAACTGCTTCCTTTAACCAAGTAAATAAAAATCTCGACATCCTAAACTTTTCTTCTTTTTCATTTGTCGAGATCCACAATCTTGTGATAATTAAAACCTGCAAATTATTTAAAAAAAAACTTGATTCAAGTTGAAGGGCGCTTTTAAGACCGTAATTAACCGTTCCCAATGTCCCAAATAAATTATGGTGACACAATAAGAGATTGTATTTAAGACCGGTATCAGATTATAAACCAACAGTCTACCATACCTTTCTAACATTGTATTTGGCTCTTTTTGCTTTAATTTCCCGCTTCTCTAGAAGACAAAACAGCTTAATACACTATTAGAGCGGTAGGTTTGATTAAACTAGCAAAACCGCTAGAAGGGTTTATCAATGATGAGCTAAGCCTTTCCTTTAATTTTCCATCGTTACGTTATGTAGTTACGTTAAGTTACGTCAGTAGAAATTTGTTTTAATAATAATAATAAATAATAAAAAAAAAACATGCGCAATAAATAGTTAGCATTTTCAAAGACAGATGGCGTGCTAATACATCCTGTATAAAATTGTATTTTTGACTTTCTCCGTCGCATATGTCAATAAGGTAATATACCTTTGTAATCTATTTGGGGGGGAAAAAAGGCAAACGCAAATAGTTTGACAAATTAATACTGTAGATTAAATAATCTAATTAAAAATAATCAAAACATCTTTTCATATATATAATAAGTAGTAAATCCGTTATTAATAAGATTAATTAGAGAAAAAAAACTATTAAATATTAAGATTTGAGACATTATTTGTTATAATTAGTTTTTTTAATGAAATTAAACTATTAGAGAATTTAAAAAAAAGAGAGAGAGAAGAGAATTTATTTTGAAAATTAGAAGAAAAAAAAAACCTTTTTGTGAAATATAATTCAATTTACTTTTTAATACAATTTTAAAAAGTTTATTCTAAAAATTATGCTTTCTCTCTTTTTTTTTTTAAAGGTATAATTATAATTTACTTTATTCTATTATAATAATGTAATCCAATTTTCATTTTTATTAAATTTTCAATTCAATTAATGAAAATAGGAATATAGTTAAACATTTAAATATATATTAAAAAGGGCATATCCTGACCAGGACCACATGTGCTTTACAGAAGGCAGAGCGCCATCTGGTGGAACAGAAATCAACTAAACATTGATTTAGCCTGTTCCCTGATATTTGGCCAACCCAATTTCTTGATAAATCAAGAAAAGCCATCCACGAACGCATTTCGCGCTCGTCAGCGTGGAGTAGGCTGAACCACTGCGACCAAAAAATATTTTTTTGGTCCCAGTGGCTTCCCGAAAAACCAATAAATGGGTATTTAAGGCCAAACTTGCGTAAATACGCTTAGCACATTAAAAAACGAAAGAAAAAATAAAAGATAAAAAGATCAGGTGTTGAAATAAATATTAAAAAGGGCATATCCTGACCAGGAGCACATGTGCTTTACAGAAGGCAGAGCGCCATCTGGTGGAACAGAAATCAACTAAACATTGATTTAGCCTGTTCCCTGATATTTGGCCAACCAAATTTAAATATATATATATCGTATATTTTAAACTGTATAATAATGACACTTTCTATTTACTACCACCCAATGTTTTGTATATAAACTATTTGTATTTTAACCCCCTATTTGTATTTGAACTAAAAAATGGTGACGTCAAAATAAAAATCCAAAGAGAGTGCGGTCAGCTGGAGCAAAGGCAACGCCCAGCCCATGTGGGGCCCCCAGGGACTCTTTAGAGACGACCCCTGAAAACAGGACAAGTTTTGGCAGGAGGTCAGCAGATGGTTCTAGGAGGTGTCTCTGGGGCAGACGGCTCCTGTCTTGCACACACTCGCTCCCTCCATGTCTCGGTGATAAGCATCCAAGTTTGTGTCATGGCCTCTACCTCTGTCCCGTGGGCTGTCCCCGATCACCCTCGGTGTTAACATCCAGCCCTGCCTCTGCTTCTTGTTGTCCGCGTGCGGGAAGAACACCAACACGCGCCTCACGTACACGACTGCCAGTTCATCCATACATCGACATTCGCAACAATATTACATATATATACATATGCACAATATATGTGTATAATGGTGTTGTGGCTCATTATTCACATCACTAGTAAAGTTTTTTACTAGGGTGATCGTTATGATGTACATTTAAAGGGAGAGGTGCCTCTTTTTGTACATATATATGTTTAGATGGAAATCTTGCCGGGAGAAATTTGATCTACAAAAGCACAGGATACCTCTCCTGTCAAAATAGTCGTCTAAACTAGACACTATCTATTGACCGTCGCCGCAAACTAGCGGCCTCGGGTCGTAGACAAAGCCACAACACCAGCTTTGGCAAACTGAAAAGCGTCCACCTAGAGACCATGGTTTCGGGCTAATGGCCCTCGTCAGTCTAGGGCGGACTTATTCCATGAGATCCACAAGGGGTCTAATTGAATCTTCACAATCTGCCAAAGATGTGTTTAGTTGGCTAAATGGCTAGGTCAAATCAACAAACAACAACAAAAGCCTTTATTGAGGACCTCTCGTCCTATACAGGAGATTCGCCAGTTTACAGAGTAAGAGAAGAGAACCAAGAATGCAGAGAGAAACCCACATGTAGTAGGTATAGTATATTTCTACACTGTGACTATATACAACAGCAGCAACAAGCCTTTTACTGGTCTACGTCTTTCTAATCCTGACATAGATTATTTGCATATAATTATTTACATCAATTAGATTATGATGACTTTTCTTGATTTATCAAGAAATTGGGTTGGCCAAATATCACGGAGCAAGCAAAATAAACGTTTAGTTTATTCTTGCTCCACTAGATGGCGCTCTGCCATCTAAAAAGCACATGTGCTCGTGGTCAGGAGATGCCTTCTTTATTTTTAATTAGATTATGTATATTGGCTAGGTCAAATCTATGGCTAAAATGACTAAGTTTTCATATATATATATGTGATATCTTGGGACCTCTGGGACCAGTGTTACCTGATGCTCGACGAACCTCGATGTCAACTCTCCCGTGCAGTCGTGGTGGAAGGCGACACAGCTGGGCCAAAGGTGAAATAAACAAACAGAGATTCCACTAAGAAGCGTCTGACGTCAAGAAGGAATGGGATGAGGAAAGAGGGAGATCTTTAGAGCAAGTGTTACCGTTGAGGGCCAAGCGTAGACTAACTATTCTTGCTTCTCGATTTAACACCACGACCTTGCTTCTTTCTAATTGGCTGACCTATTTAGGTGATTCTTTCCCAATTGGCGGGACCATGTCACATGGCCGTTGGCTATTGGTTGATCTACTTAGGTGATGTCTTCTGTAATTGGCCTTGCGGCTTTCTTTGATGGAAAATACGTCCGGTCTTGGCCAGGAAGTACGGGGCGTTACTCGACTTTTATAACTTCTGCGTTATCAGATACGTCCTGTCTTGTCAGTAAATATTGGCTTAAACTTAGCTCGCAAGGTTTCCGGGGTCAGAAGGTTAACTGTGACTTTATTAATAGTCGGGCTCTCTTCTAGGCCTACTTCTTAGGTTTGACTTCTACGATCCTCTAAGCCTGATTTGTTTTAACCTTAACTTTCTCCTGTCTCTCTCCATTCCTTCTATCTGTGCAGTTGCAATACTTTATTAGATTCTTACGCGGTACATATTGATGTCAGTTGAGGCTTTCTATGTGCAGTACATAAGAAGTTATATACAGTCATGGGGTGGAACATGTGGTAGTAGATATCTAGACTATTTACAACAATTCCATGGTCTTAAATCATCACAGATGGCCCCGGATGTGAGAGGGTTCATATGGAGGGGTTTAAGAGAGCGGAATAGGAAGACTGTTATTAAGGAAGTAATTTTTAAAAAATTAATTGAAATGAGTTGGTATATAACATGGGGTTGATTTCTGTATATCCATAAGAGGTAATAAAGCATAAACAACTAATATTAAACATACAAGTAAAACAAAAATAGGAATAAAAGAATTAATAGAGAGCATATAATGACGATAGGTAAAAATAAAAATGAGTTGATGGGAAAATCATGATCTCTTCGTGATGGGCGTTAGAAAGGGTTGAGGGGTTAGTTATTACTTGGTTGAGGCAATGTCACTTTGACTCAAGTCCCAAACCATTTAATGTGCACGGCGCGGAGAACCTAGGCCATGTTTCACATGTAAATTTAAGGACCGAATAAAGTTACAGTACCACAATCGAAAAGTAAGATAAGGGGGATTGTTATGGGTTTTAGTAATTAGTCGTTAAGACGTACGCATGCAGGATAAATGAGGGCGTAGATCAGTGACCAGAAATCAAAGTTTTAATTAGAGTCGTCAGGGGCTTAGCGAGAAAAAGAGTAAAATAAAAAAAATGTGCCAGCGTGTGGCATGAGAGTGCCCTGGAATAATAAAAAAAATACAATTTGCACGTATCCAAGCCAGAAGTTGGGATAAGGTAAATCTGGGGGACGGTGTGTCAAGATTGTTAATTACGAAATCAAAGTAGGTCAAGTCTAGCCTGCGAAGGAGTTAAAAGTTCCTGCGGAAAAGGGTTAGTATTTATTAAGAAGTAACCTTTAAAGTGGTTGTTTAAGCGGTTATTGAAGATTGCCCTGTTTTTAGATCGTGATTTTTAGTTTGATTATAAAAGAATATATCATTGAGATATGAAATTGCGAAATTAAGGCTTTGCATCTAGCGTTAAAGGATTTGAAAAATCGAAAATAGAATTGCGAAGTTAAATGCAAAGTAATCTTAAAAAAATAAATAAAAATAGTGATGACATGATACAAATATTAACACACTATAGCAGTATATAAGGGGTAATAGAAAGTGAAAATATTAAATGAAAAAAAATAATGAGCAGTAATATACTCGATAGCATTGACATGGTAGCGGAAGATGAAACAATGTAAATAACATCTAATTTATAAAGTGAGAGAAAATATAAAATGATAAATGCAAATTAGTGATATAAACATGAAATATAAACTTGAGATTATTAGATATGAAAGATAAAATATAAAGTTGATTATAAAATAGAGTCATAAAGCAAAAGTAAATAAGTTTTGGTAAAGAAAAATAAAATAAAATGACAATAATCTAAACTGATTGGTTGACGTAAAAAAAAAACAATTATAAGAGCTATATAATGATTATATACAAGATATTAAGATGAAAATTTAAAACAATGTTCATCGAGAAAGAAGAGCAAGTAAGATTATACATAGAAATTATATATCGTGAAAGAATGGAAAGTTGTAGGCCAAACGTAATGTTCCTGTTTTTTTTTTTTTTTTTTTTTTTTTTGGATGGGTAGAGAGAGCTTTAAATTGTCCTCGATTGATATCTTTGGTCTTGTTGGCCTAAGTTTTTCTAACTTATCGAATTTGTTTTATGTTTGACGTGACTCGTGGGTCACATTGTTTCCAGCTGTGAAACTAACTGAGTCCTAATGTTGTCGATTTTTTAAACTTATGTGGGTGTGTGTGATTTTTGTAGGTAAAATGTTGTCCTTGGATCTAAGTGTCGATGTTAAGTGGACAAGTTAATCGAGGGCGAGAGAATCTAGACCTGGTGACGGGCCGTAACAAGATGTCGGCTGTTTGTTTGCTCGTGTCCAGCGGAAGAGGAGGGAGCGAAGCTATTTTTAATGCGATTCCGGATTTAGGTCAAGGGGGGAGCGAGGGGGCTTGCTTTCTTTCAACTTATTGGAAGTTAATTCGAACTACGTTCGGAGATATTAATTCTATAATTGTAAACGCAAAAGCGTTTTGATTTGTCACGTTTGGTGACAAGCGTTATGGGACTGACATAGGGAGATACAGAGGTTGTAATGATCCTGTGTGTTCAAGCATTTGTTCGATTTGTGTTTGTATTTCGAAAATTCGGATATTGTATCTGTTGATATTAAATCGAATGGTTTTTGGCGGACTTAGTAAAAATGTTATTCATTGATATCGGGTTAGAATTGAATGAAATTGCGACTATCTACGTGGACAATGTGTGATTAAAGGTGTCACAGGCGTGATGAAGGCGTCTTTGGCCTGAAAATTGAAAGAGTTTAGTGGTGTGTGGCGCTGTGACACGAAGCGAAAAAATTGTAAATGAAAAGGTGTCACGTGAAGTCTTTGTTTTGTACAAAATCTAACCTGTTTTACTAAGAATAACAAATTTACTAAAGTCATGGTTGCTGGTTGTACGAACATATCGAGAATTTTTATATTATTAGTGGATATGACACGTTTAATGTGAGAAAGAAAAAAAAAAAAAGATTGTGTGTGTTTAGTAGGGCGACGTAATAAAGCTTGTGTGGTTCGAAATTTGATTTGGGTGTGAAGTCGCGCATTAAAAATTGTGCCAATTGGAAAAAGTGATGTGAGAGGGTGTTGTTTATTTTGTTAAGAGCGATTTGTCGATATTTAAATATGCATGTAAAAGGAAGGAGTGTAATTATGTGGGAATTTAACGGTTGGAATAGTTTTGGAAGGCTGTGATTTAAGTTACTTCTGTCCAAAGATATGAAAGAAAAGGACATAGGGGCGTTGAAAATGGGATCAGGAACATTATAATGAGGTTAAATAAGAATGTTGGAGTTCACCACGTGTAAGCAACCCGTTATAGGAGGGGAAAATTTAGTAAATGGGACAGTTGTATTAACCTGTCCATGGGACACGTGTTGCTTGCACGAGGTGAATTTGTATAAGGTAGTAGGTAGAAGTACATTATCTTGATACAGGAGTAGCTGAGAACAGTTTATAATTAGTAGAAATCGTTTTATGGAATTAAGGAATAAAATGACAAAAGGCAATGGTGTATCGATGTTATGGAATTTTAGATTCCGCGTGATGTTATTTATTTTTAAGATCAAAAATATATAATCTATGATGAAAATATTGTTAGCTATGGCATTAATAGTTAAGTTAAATGGGTGGACAGGTATTTTTCTTTTACAAACTGATTTCTATTATTTTAAAAGTATTCTGCCTAATTAAAGCGATAGATGCTTCTGTATCAAGTAGTAGAGGTAGGTTTACATTATTGGACAGTTCAGTTCGAACGAGCAATTGTTCAACAAAAGTTATGTGAGGAGGAACCTACTGTTGTGTTGTCTTGTATGTCGGGACAGTCCTGGTCTTGTGCCATGGTTGGAGGATTCTTGGGAAGGTCAGAGTTCATTGTTTGCGCTGGGCTCGTGGTTTAGAGATGGCCGGGGGAGCAGGTAACATACGCTCGCGTGTTGGTAACTCGGAGGGGTGCTTGCAGGAGATTTGGTGGCTTTCTCAGTCTTGTAGAGCATTGTAGTTGGGCCCGATCTGCTTGGGCGTCGTAGTTGGTGAAGAAGCTCTGCGCCTCGTACGAACCATCGTAGCGTGGTAGCTTCACATCTCGCGAAAGTCCGGTCACGGCAGAAAGCTGATGTAGCGTCGTCGTCAACCTCCCTAGGACATCTGACACCGGCGGCGGGGGCGTGACGTCTTCCTGGCCGGGGGCGATTTCCTCCGTTCAACCGAGATTGTTTTCTTTCTTCGGAAAAGTGGGGTTTTCCCCACTTTCGTAGTCGGGATCGGTCTTCATGGGCTCCTTTGAATCCTCCTCTCTTCCCTGTTCCATCTTTCTGTACAGACAGTGGTCTATTTGCTTACTTGTACCTTGGCGTCCACTATCCTGTCGACTCTTCGGGACGGGGGAGTCTGTGATATCTTGGGACCTCTGGGACCAGTGTTACCTGATGCTCGACGAACCTCGATGTCAACTCTCCCGTGCAGTCGTGGTGGAAGGCGACACAGCTGGGCCAAAGGTGAAATAAACAAACAGAGATTCCACTAAGAAGCGTCTGACGTCAAGAAGGAATGGGATGAGGAAAGAGGGAGATCTTTAGAGCAAGTGTTACCGTTGAGGGCCAAGCGTAGACTAACTATTCTTGCTTCTCGATTTAACACCACGACCTTGCTTCTTTCTAATTGGCTGACCTATTTAGGTGATTCTTTCCCAATTGGCGGGACCATGTCACATGGCCGTTGGCTATTGGTTGACCTACTTAGGTGATGTCTTCTGTAATTGGCCTTGCGGCTTTCTTTGATGGAAAATACGTCCGGTCTTGGCCAGGAAGTACGGGGCGTTACTCGACTTTTATAACTTCTGCGTTATCAGATACGTCCTGTCTTGTCAGGAAATATTGGCTTAAACTTAGCTCGCAGGGTTTCCGGGGTCAGAAGGTTAACTGTGACTTTATTAATAGTCGGGCTCTCTTCTAGGCCTACTTCTTAGGTTTGACTTCTACGATCCTCTAAGCCTGATTTGTTTTAACCTTAACTTTCTCCTGTCTCTCTCCATTCCTTCTATCTGTGCATTTGCAATACTTTATTAGATTCTTACGCGGTACAGATTGATGTCAGTTGAGGCTTTCTATGTGCAGTACATAAGAAGTTATATACAGTCATGGGGTGGAACATGTAGTAGTAGATATCTAGACTATTTACAACAATTCCATGGTCTTAAATCATCACATATATATTCACATATATATTTGCAATCAGATGTTGCATTGGAAAAAATCGTGAAAAAAAAGTCCATCTCTAAACAATTTGTTCTAATTTGTACAAAATAACTTCACAAATTTTATATTGATCTTCCTTAGAATATTTGGGAATCTAAACAGAATTTTTATTAAATTTCTATCTATTGTAAGCACACACATTGATGGGAAATGTATATCAAATTACGTGTGTACCATTTCTATTTATTTCAAATGGTGAACAAAAACAGCACAAAAATAATTCTCCAATATTCTTGATTTGATTTGATATGAGAAAACATTCTGTGTGTTAGAGTTTCTTGGGTGTAATGATTTGTAATAGAAGTATTTTTTCAAGTACAAATAAAAGTATAAAGAGACAAAGGTCGCCTCTCCCGTCAAAATAGACGTCAAAACTAGACACCTTTGTCTCTTTAGATCAATATCCTCCCGGCAAAATTTCCAAATTAAAGTATATTAAAATTTCATTTCCTTCCATAGTTAATTTGTATAGTTATGTTGAATACTTTGATTTTCTTTTCATTTTCCCTTTTCTCCTTTGTTTGTGTTTTTTTTTCCTTTTCTCCATGAAAATGATATATGGCGAGTCCTTAAATGTCCTAATAAAGCTGTTGTTGTTGTTTAAAAAAAATTAAAATTTCTTAGAAATAGAAAGTATATATTTCTATTTGAAATTTTCATAAACCAAAATAGGTACCTCTCCCGTTAAAATTCAATGTTTTAATGCACAGGGGATTACCGAAACGTCAAGAACATTAAACATTAAAAAAAAAAGGTTAATAGAATCTACAACTTGAATTGTTCAAAATCCATCAACCTACAGTTATGGAATCCTCTATATCAAAATGACATATACTTCCAATCACCTCCAGAAAAAAAATCCAGTTATTATCCATATTTAAAAGATTGTACATAGAGTATTAGCCCGTTGAAGAGCAGTATATTTGCTCGAAAACTTGTAAATTCAAAATTAAAAGAAACCTTTTACCTGATTTTTATTTTTCCTCTTTCAAATATTTAAAAGAAAAATGAAAAAAAGCTCATTTGACAGGATCGAATCCAGGTCGCCCGGGTGATAGGCAGAAATCCAATCATTACGCCAAGGGGAGTTTTTTAAATCCATATTTTTAGGAAATGTCTTACAGTAGCTTCCGTTATATTTACATATTAAGACCTCCTTCTTGTCTCAAGATGGATTTACTCTAGGTGGGGGGGGGGGGGGGTGGATATGTAAATATGTAACTATGTATTATAACCGTTAACTGAGATCAATAAAGGATTTTAATTATAAAAAAAGAGAGTATCTATTATGTAAAAATCTGCAGCCAAACTTATATGAAAAATAAATAAATAGACAAACTGGGTGGAGTTATGAAGAGGCGGAAGATAATTCTTACACTCAAGATTGCCCCTAATTATAACTAATTAACTGAAAATACCTAATCAACCATCGTTAGTATCATCGTCATTAATCAATTCCATTTATAAAACCCAGTTTACCAAAATCTACATTGTTTAGATATGGTATAATAACATGTTTAACCCTATTTTTTTCTTTATTGTTCGCTTTATAGTATTTGTGTATATTCCCTTTGTACATATATCAATTGTGTTGATATGTCAATATATCAATTGTGTATATATATATGAAAAAACAATAGAAAAAATTGGCCAAATATCACGGAGCAAGCTAAATAAACGTTTAGTTTATTTTTGCTCCACTAGATGGCGCTCTGCCATCTAAAAAGCACATGTGCTCGTGGTCAGGAGATGCCTTCTTTATTTTTAATATATATATATATATATATATATCTTTTCATCTAACTAACTTGCATACTAATTCTGTACATATTTAAATATCTTTCTTTCTTTCAAAATTTTTGTTTATGTTTAAAGTGCAAGTATCCCTAGAGGGACATAGCGCTCTAAGTCGAAATAAAGGAAAATAGTATTTGTCTATATTAGACGAATGGAAAACTCTTCTCTTTCATTCTGCTCCAGTGTAGGTAATGTTGTGTTAATACAGAGATTTAGAATTATTAACATATTATAGTAATAAATTATATAATAATGAAGATAGAGGTTGCCTGGTCGGCATTCATAATTGTCATACGATATATTATGTTTCATTCAGATAGCTCGAATAAGGTGAAGACATATACGAGCAGCAAAAAAAAAAAAAAAACACATAAAAATATTTTTTTTTTTCATTTATTTATATCAATATCTCTCTATCAATATCTTCTTTTAATTTCACTCTTTTTTTTTTCCTATCTCAAGGATTATCAAACTCGTAATAATAACATTTTAAAAACTTTAGTTAAGAAAATCACAATATGGAATTTAATAGGTAATACGCGCTATGATAACCAAATCACAAGACATCTTGATTGTAAGACGTATTGAAGGTATCAAGAGGACGGCACCCTCACGTATTTGTAGACCAAGTGAAGAGAGAAACCAAAAAAAAAACAAAAAAGACTCTGCCTTACAACAGTTTATAAAACTATAGATTGATCCTTGTAGATAACAGAAGGAGGTACACCAGGACATTTTCATTTGAATTACAGTTAAACCTGTCTATAGCGCTCCCTCTTGGGACTCACCAAAATAGGGTGCTAGAGACAGGTCACTTTTAATGTAAATCGCATCGTACTACGTATATAAAATCGGGCGCTATAGAGAGGGAGGCGCTATTTAGAGGGGGGCACTATAGACAGGTTTAACTGTATTTGAAATAATATTGCCTGTGAATAATTTTCTTTGTAAAGGAGAGCGTTTACGAATTTACATATATGAGAAATCCGCCGTTATAATAAGCAAATAAGGTGTGGTTTACGCTTTAAATATGAAACTACTCTAAGTTTTGTCCATGAGCGTATATTTTTGACTAAGAGATTTTAAATAAATGAACGAGCTATTATTACTTTATAGATTAATAGTATAGAATAGTAATTATGATCATTTAGTGGTCTTTAGTAAAGATATCTCTGAGTGACTATCATACTTTAAATACAGTTTTGCGTTGTTTTTAATCACATGCAAACGAATTTTCCAAAAGGGAATATGATTTTCGGGACCTCTCAAAGAAGAAAAAAAAAAGACCAAAAAAGCTGGCCCTAGAAGCTACTTAGAAAAAAATAATAAATGGTTAGTGAGTGAATGTTAAAGTCAAATTTGCGTGAGCATACTAAAACATGCAGGTAAACAATAGAGAGAAAAGTTGATTAAAAAATATCAGGAATTAATAAATGAATAAAACACTTTGGCAAAAAAATATTAAGACTAGGATTAGCAATCCATATCTTTATTAAAAGCTAAATATATGCATTATAATCCTGCCCAGAACTCCTCTACGTGGTGGACGGGAGAAGCAGCACAAGTAAGGGACTGCCCTGTAGGGCGAAGTACGGTGTCGTAAGCCCTGAGCCGCTATGGTAATCGTGAACAGGGAACTCTGAAATGTGGCTGACTAACGGGGCAATGGCACCCCCCCCCCCCTTTCCATGGGGATAAGAAACCACCACGCATTATAATCCAAATGGTAATAGTAGTCAAATATATCTTGGCAATTATGTTTGTTAGGATTCAAGTTCGCTCTAACGATAAACCAGACAATTACTGTAGTTTATTGAATCCAACCTAATTAAACGGGCGCGCGAGAGAGATAAACATCAAAGTATTTACAATAAATTTAACTTATCTTTATAGTGGCTAACGCTACTCTCGTTGCATTACTAATAACAACTAAGCTTTTTTGTTTTAACACACGTGGCCACACACACAAATCCTTCTGGTCTAAATATACATTTACAGTAGAACTACCTCCCTGTAAAAGACAACACCTAATTGCAGAGCCAAAGTGTCCTTTAGGGAGAGGTGTCCTCTTACCTGAGAGTTGCTAAATAGTAAAAATTGTAATTTTGCAAATGAAAACTGTCCTTTGTAGAGATGTATCTACTAAAGGGAAGTTCTACTGTATAAGAATATACGTGGTACAGGCCATGGTAATCATTGTGAATAGAAATTGGCGAGTGTTTTTACTGTAAGTACATCACATGGCTACACATGTGTAAAGCAGTTATATTTTTACACTTACAAGTGTATCAGAGTTCCGTCTGATTTTACGTGCACTCGCCGGTGGGGTTGGACTTTTGCAAGAATCGGGAGCCATTGGATCATTTTTTTTAAATGATGAAAAGTGCCCAATGCAGGATTCTACTCCGGGTCGTAGCGGTCAAAAACAAACGGTTTGGAACACTCTTCCACTCCCCCCCCCCCTTTTTTTTTTATTCACAAACTCTAAAAACTCTAACATTATTGTTATTTTAGAACTAAATATAACAATACTGTAAGGAATATATTAATGGGTAAATCTGATATGATATTATAACAAAATATCTTAATAAAATAAGAATAAAAAAACCAACGATGTACGGGTTTCAGGCTTTTCGCCCTCTTCAACGTAACCTCTCTTTAAAGAAATGTTGATAATATCGTATGTGCTGTTGATAAAAAAAAACTGTATTAAAGAGATAATAGGAATTAAGACCGTGGAGCTCTGATGTGTTACTGCTCTAATCCTAAACCAAGAATCATCTATACTCCAAGATGAGTAGATTAAAGAAGATCATTTTTATTCAAAGAGCGCCAGGTGAAAGATATTTAACAACTTACACCCAACAAAAAAACCCTCATTAATATAAGTTATAAATATGGATGAACGCGAAAATTATTAATGGTGTTAATTAATCAAATGACAGGCTGAATTAATTAGGAAAACACGTGTATTTCCAGAAAATAAATAATTAATGTATTTAATCATCTACTCACACACACATCTTTTGATCAATTTTATCTTTAAGAGATATTTAAAAATACATATTTGTTTTTGAAGATATTCGTTTAATATTTCATTTTATTGTCTTCCGTCAAAGATAGTGTTCCATCGATATAGCTTCTTTGTTGGTTTGTATCCAGCTGGTTCTTCCTGGTATTCCGCCAACATTCCAGTGTCTTGGTGTAAAGTTCTCTGTATGAACCGAGGTTAGTTTGGTTGGTTTGTATCCAGCTGGTTCTTCCTGGTCCTCCACCAACATTCCAGTGTCTTGGTGTAAAGTTCTCTGTATGAACCGAGGTTAGTTTGGTTGGTTTGTATCCAGCTGGTTCTTCCTGGTCCTCCACCAACATTCCAGTGTCTTAGTGTAAAGTTCTTTGTATGAACCGAGGTTAGTTTTGTTGATTTGTATCCAGCCGGTTCTTCCTGGTCCTCCACCAACATTCCAGTGTCTTGTTGTAAAGTTCTCTGTATGAACCGAGGTTGGTTTTGTTGGTTTGTATCCAGCTGGTTCTTCCTGGTCCTCCACCAACATTACAATGTCTTGGTGTAAAGTTCTCTGTATGAACCGAGGTTAGTTTTGTTGGTTTGTATCCAGCTGGTTCTTCCTGGTCCTCCACCAACATTCCAGTGTCTTGGTGTAAGGTTCTCTGTATGAACCGAGGTTAGTTTTGTTAGTTTGTATCCATCTGGTTCTTCCTGGTCCTCCACCAACATCCCAGTGTCTTGGTGTAAAGTTCTCTGTATAAACCGAGGTTAGTTTTGTTGGTTTGTATTCAGCTGGTTCTTCCTGGTCCTCCACCAACATTCCAGTGTCTTGGTGAAAAGTTCTCTGTATGAACCGAGGTCGGTTTTGTTGGTTTGTATCCAGCTGGTTCTTCCTGGTCCTCCACCAACATTCCAGTGTCTTGGTGTAAAGTTCTCTGTATGAACCGAGGTCAGTTTTGTTGGTTTGTATCCAGCTGGTTCTTCCTGTTCTTCCACCAACATTCCAGTGTCTTGGTGTGAAGTTCTCTGTATGAACCGAGGTTAGTTTTGTTGGTTTGTATCCAGCTGGTTCTTCCTGTTCTTCCTGTTCCTCCACCAACATTCCAGTGTCTTGGTGTAAAGTTCTCTGTATGAACCGAGGTCAGTTTTGTTGGTTTGTATCCAGCTGGTTCTTCCTGTTCTTCCACCAACATTCCAGTGTCTTGGTGTGAAGTTCTCTGTATGAACCGAGGTTAGTTTTGTTGGTTTGTATCCAGCTGGTTCTTCCTGTTCTTCCACCAACATTCCAGTGTCTTGGTGTGAAGTTCTCTGTATGAACCGAGGTTAGTTTTGTTGGTTTGTATCCAGCTGGTTCTTCCTGTTATTCCTGTTCCTCCACCAACATTCCAGTGTCTTGGTGTAAAGTTCTCTGTATGAACCGAGGTCAGTTTTGTTGGTTTGTATCCAGCTGGTTCTACCTGTTCTTCCACCAACATTCCAGTGTCTTGGTGTAGTTTGCATTCTGTACTCCTGGGATATCTATATATCTCTAAAAGCAAAGTGATCACATTCTTTATTTGAATAACGAATTTTTTTCAAATGTCGTGTTTTTAAGCAGAATTCCTTTATCGTTTGACTCAACACTAAATTTCCGCTTACGAGGACAACAAGAAACCGGTTAGTAGAGTCGACAGACAAAATTGATTCTTTTAACGCTAAATTAAGTAGTTGAAAAAGGATAAAAACTAAATATATGTGATGGAACGATTTTAATATTTATTACTGAGATCGGAGATTAGAAGATGAGAAAAAATATTAGAACTATATTTTCCTTTTTTTTTTAATGTTGATAAATATGACGGGATTAGAAATATTTTCTTATTTGCCACCAAAATCCTTAATTGATATAAACGAGTGTGTTCCCCTGGCCATTAAATAACTGGTAATGAGCCGGATCACAGTAATTAATATCTCTGAGGGCATCACTTTAATGAATTGTCTGTGCTTCTCAATGAAAGGATATATGTAAATAACGGTTTGTTTTCACTGTTAATTTAAATATGTAAATTATTCTGTCAAATTGTGTCTTTATACCATTGTTCCATTCACGTGAAGACATCCTTACATCCTTACAAGGGTGATAACTTCGTTATAACATACGGTGATGTTTGACTTATTGTTTACATATTTACATATCGATATATTAGTAAATTAAATTCAATTGCCATCTATCGTTAAAATTTTGCACAAATATATTTACTGGCAATGCGCTTCTTTTAAATATCATCAAATATTATCTCTACAGACCTTACTGCAAAGATATGAGTTATTGAATGAGAGGGCTTGGCTCAACCCATTAATAGAGATTAATTTGGCGAAACCGCTGAGAGGGTTCACTACTGATGAGCCAAGCCCTCTCATTCAATAACTCATATCATTTCAGTAAGGTCTGTAGAGATAATATTTGATGATATTTAAAAGAAGCGCATTGCCAGTAAATATATTTGTGTAAAATTTTAACATTGATATACTCGTATACTCCTTTTGCACCGTCTGCAGATGCCAAATTCTCCCTGATGATAAAATTCAATTTTTAATCATTGGTTGATGAAATTCATGGTTGCGTTATCTATTTATGGATAAAATTAAAGGAAGTTATACCTTTTAGCATGTATATTGGGATTCAGACACAATAGCTCTGAGAGATGCATGTGCGACTGTGGACTGTGTGTGATATTCTCTAGTGAAACTTAAATACATATTAGTAATCTACATAATTCTCATATTGTTACATATGTGCTTCTGTTCCCATAGAATCTAGCAACTTAAGTAAGGTGGGGTAAGAATAGCATGAACCCATCTAGAATCATGGTAAGTCAGCCTGGGTCCTTGTTACTACTATAATCATAATCTCTCTAAATATATATAAAAGCCAACGTATGTATGTTTTTTATTTGTTCTTTATACATTTCCCCAATTTTTAACGAATTTGGCTCAAATTTTAACAGGGTATAGAGTCTGGAAGAAATTTTTGTCACAACCAAGCAAAATTAAAATTAACCAAGTACTAGACTAATTTACTTTGTTTTGTCATAAAATAATGATGATAATATTGCTACATCGTGTTTAATGGTCAGAAACCCAAATTCTTTGAGGGGAATATTCACTCGAGCAGAACACGAGCGAAGCCAAGTCATCATTTTTAGTATGCAAGAACAAGCTTTTTTTAAAGTGAAACATTCACACGAGCAGAACACACGGGCGAAGCCAGGTCATATATATATATAGTTCAAAGGCCACTTTAACTCTCTTTCACGCATATATTAAAATTACTAATAAAAGTTTATAAATTCAACAAGTAGAGAGAGAGAGATGATGTATAGGTAAAGATGCAGTTTGAAAAGGGTGACAGTGAATTTGCTGAAACGTTCAAAAAAAACAGTTGAAAGATTGATGTATCAACACTTTGATTGGATCCTTAGCACACATACAATGATGTGATATTTCATATCAAGTAATATTCATTTTGTGGGAAAACATTGGCCTAAACCAAACCTTGATAAGAGCAGAAAAATTGTCTAGTAAAACAACAACAACAAAAAGCCTTTATTTAGGGTCACTGACCCTATACAGGATTCACCAGAGGTATGCATAAGAACAAAGCAGTGAGACAAAGGAAATAACGATATAGACAGAAGAAAAAGAAAAACAAGAAAGAGAAAGAGGGAAGCAAGAAAAACAACAAAATTGTCTAGTAATAACTATAGATGTAAAATTATTGTAGAATAATATATTTAAATAATGAAATATATAAAAGTATAGAAATAAAGTAAGAATACACTATTACTCTCACTTAACTATAAAATATTTTGTAGAAACAAACAAAAAAAATCGAACTATTGAAAAAAATAATAACTAAAAACTGAACAAAAAAGCTTGACAATCTAAAACTACTTTTTATTACTATTTAAGCACATTATAGAGGATATAAGTATAGAAAGAGAAGAGGGTAAAGAATTTGACAGGGCGGTGCCAACAACAAACAGAATATTCTCCAGAATGGAAGAAACCATTCAGAAAGGATTAAGGAGGAAAAAAAACGGATTTAAGGAAAAAAACTCGAAAAATTGAAGGAGAGGGTGGATTAGCGATTCGTGGAAAATTGAAAATGGATAAACTCTGCCAGGCGGTATATTTTCATTTTTAATAATAATAATAAGAAGAACCAGACGAAACCCCGTTCGCTCGTTAAAGAGATTGAGAAATCGAAAAACTTTTATTTTAATGGAAAGAATAATCTATATCACCACCCCGTATGTAATTAAGAGAAAACTCTATTAAAAATTATTTTTAAATATAGATAAAGAATTCTTCCTGATTTGAAATTAAACGAAAAAACATGGTGAAGGAAGACAAGTTTCTTTTATTGATGCATAGGTGCAAGCTTTCGGGTAAAAACCCTTCTACAGGCGAGAAATGTAGCGCGACTTATAAGTCCTTCCTTCATCATGTTTTTTCGTTTAAAAAAAAAAAACTTTTTCTACAGTTCTTTCTATAATGATAACAAAAAATGTCACGTAAAAAATGGATGACTAACGATATGACAAGATGGCTTATTTCAATCAAGACAATCCCATCTTATTTACACACATACAAAGACACCAGTCTTATACAGATTCTATTCTCTCATTGCCGGCTTACAACGATATCCTCACAATGATCAATCACCATCATGTAGTTGAGGAGAAAAAGAGTGAATCTAAGTTCCTACTTACTGCTTTGATCTTATTTACATAAAAGGACAGAGAGAAGCAATGAAAGAAATACACTGAGTAACATATTTGCATAATTAAATAAAAAAAAATCCAGAAGTAAAATAATAATTATCCTGTCACATATATCCCTAAAACACATAGCTATTCAAATTATGCTATCTCTTCAAGTAGGAATTTCTGTTTTCTTTTTTTTTTTTCAAATTTTATTGATTCGACTTTTAACTTTTGTCGCATTTGAATTTGGAAGCCTTTTTGAAAGTAACGTTTTCAAGTTTTTTTCATTGAAAATTTTTATTTTAAAGTAGTATATAGTAGCCTCTCTCATGAGAGATCATACCCTAAAAACATAACAAAACCTGGTTTCTCTTGGAGATGGTCTTTCGGTTAAAAAAAAACACGTAATGACTTGACCTGACAGAATATCTGATAAGAGAGCATCTTCAGGAGAAACCTTATTTAGTCAAGTTTTCTATACTACGGTCTCTCGTTGGTGACTCACTCTACTGTACTCGTTGATAATTTCCATGCCAAGAAGATTTCTAATGGTATATTGTCACTGTATATATACTATTATTGTGCCTTATACATGCTTCGGATAAGCATTTTAAGGCATGACTCATGTTTGGGAGACTCCAAGCGCCCGCCGCAATGGAGGGCCAAGTAGAGGGCTGGAGAGGCGCCGGCAGAGCCGTGGGCACCCCGGGGGAGAAGAGGGCGAGTGCGCGCCGATTTTGAGGGAACCAAGGCAGCACCAAGCACAACTAAAGCGCCGCCGGCTTCAAAAATATTTAAGGGATCATTTCAGGGATCAAGATCAAGCGATCAAGACCCAGAGATCAGAAGGTCTGGCTTTTATCGTCTGGCTTTTATCCTTTATTGTCACTGTATAATATTTGCATATATATTTTCAATCCATCATGTAAATTATCTTATAATAACTATTATGTAAATAGTAGTCAAAATTGTCATTATAAAAGAAGTTTGTTTTGGCATGCGGGTAGAATAAACTTTCAATAGAAAACTACCGTTTGCGTGATTCCTAATACTTATTTACACGGAAATCCGTGACAATATATATTAGACTGTACATTCCGCACCATTCTCTACATAAAAAGAAATTTTGAAAAATATTTGAAACAATATAAAAAGAAGCGTTTGTATAACAAGCTGACAGAATAAGGCCAACGGTGTGGACATAACCGGGTGAACGTCATAAACCATATCCAACAGTCAGTTGAATCAACAGTACTTCATACAATGTGACCCAGTTCTGCTCTGTCGTACTGAATTATTACAAAACACATATGGGGAATATCGATTCCATTCGCGGAGAGTTGCTTCGATGTCGAATCAAGTTTGCCGTCGAATTGTAGAATTTATTTCTGGGGTGGTATTGAGTTGGATAAGTAGGTAAATGTTTTGATTTAAATATATCTTTATTTTTTTAAACGCGTAAGAATCTTTTTGAAATTAAACAATTTCTACTGCCCTTACTGCAATGGAAAAAATAAAGGGAGGGCCTGGCTCATCAGTGGTGAACCCTCCCAGCGATTTCGCCAGTTTAATCTACCATACTGCTGTTATATTGCATTTTTTTTTTTGTTAATTTTTCCATTGCAGTAAGGGCAGTAGAAATTGTTTAATTTCAAAAATAATCTTACGCGTTTAAAATAGTTTCGGATTTTGATAACAGATGGCGCGCTAGTGCATCATATTATAAATATATCTTTATTAAAAATAAAAAAGGCACATCCTAACCAGGAGCACATGTACTTTACAGAAGACAAAGCCCCATCTGGTGGAACAGAAATCAACTGATGGTGCTCTGCCTTCTGAAAAACACATGTGCTCCTAGTCAGGATATGCCTTTTTTATTTTTAATATCAAAAACCTGACCTTTTTATTTGTTTCTATTGTTTTTTCACATATATCTTCATTAAAAATAAAAAAAGGCATATCCTGACCAGGAGCACATGTGCTTTACAGAAGGCAGAGCGCCCTCTGGTGGAATATAAATCAACTAAACATTGATTTAGCCTGTTCCATCAGATGGCGCTCTGCCCTCTGAAAAGCACATATGCTCATGGTCAGGATATGCCTTTTTTATTTTTAATATCAACACCTGACCTTTTTATTTTTTTTTTCTATTGTTTTTTTCACATATATCTTTATATATATTTATATGATTAAAGCGCTTAATCTATTACCTAAACTAAAATATATGGAAAATTTGCCGGGAGGAAATTGATCCATAGAAGATCCATAGGGCGCGTCAAAATAAACGTAAAAACCTGACGCCATCTATATAAAAATATAGAACAAAATATAAAATAAAATAATAACAGTTTTTTAATTCTAGTTTGCCTTTTAATTTTTAATTAAAAAAAAAAAGTTTTCGAAACTTATGAGTCATCCTGTATATTACATAAATAATTTATTTGCCAATATTTCAGTTGGATAAACACCAACCTTTGTCATGTTATATTCTATTGACGTTATGTGGCGCTGAGCTTGTTGTTTACATACAATAAATACGTTGTTATACTTTGACAAAGGACAGATTTTTTTAAACCAATATATATATGTTATATAAATTTCTTTATGTGGATTGCTTTGTTTTCCAAACAAAACTTTTTATATCGAAAGAATATTTATTAATCTACTTATATAATTGCCTTATTCTGTCTGTGTGAAGTTCACTGTGTGAAGTTCACGGATAGATTTTGGTCAGAATGGATAAAATAAAAAAAGTGTCAAGGGATGGGAATCGAACCCACGACCTTCCGCTTACCGGGCAGATGCCATGACCACTAGGCTACATTACAATGAAAATAACAATTAAAAATTGCTTTAGTAATTTTTAATTGTTATTTTCATTGCATATTTATGATATGGGTTCATTCAAAAAACTTTTACCGCAGTTTAGAATATATATCTATATATTTATCTATTTACTTATATATTCACTGGCCGTGTGACCATTTAGAACCTTGCGGAAAGTTATAGGGTCATTTTTTTGTGAATTTTTTTTTGTTTCGATTTTATTGAAAAAAAAACGATATGGTGCCTTTAAAAAATGATCTTTATTACTATGCAGTTTTCTATTTAGTCAATATACCTAAGTTCATGTTGCAAATGTAATTATCTCTATCGATTTAGTAGGTGAAATGCAAAAAAAAAATCGACATGATGAAATCTTTATGAAAATTCACATTTTTATTTTTAGATTTTCAAGACACACACAGTTTGGGGCGGGACGTTTCACAAGAGTGACATCCATGGCGCCAATTTATAATTGTAACGAATAGTATTTGAATTAAAACGTTTTTAAAATATATACGCACTCGGGTAAAACCCGGGCGTCGCCCGGGCCATTCGTCTAGTTAAGAAATATATGAACTATATAAATATTTAAAAAATAAAAAAAAAATCCTAAAAAAATTCATGTCAAAATTTTAATAAATCGAAAACCTAAAAATATCTATAGTTCTACTTTTTACCATTAAGAGTAAGCATCACTGTAAAATTAAGAAATAAATGATTGGTTACCTTTTTTTTTCATAAAATATTCTTTTCCTAAACTAAAATTATTCAATCGTAAAGAAAGAGGCTGCCTGGCCGGCATTCATAGTTCTTCAAATTAAAGATACTTCGACCAGTAAATCTTTTTTATTATCTCTTAAAATAAAAATATATTTACTGACCGAAGTACCTTTAATTTGAAGAACTAAAATTATTCAACTGATTAAGTTTTCTAACAAAACGTGACTAAAATGTAACTGGATAATTGTTCTTGGAGGGTTCGCCACTGATGAACCATGCCCTCCCTCCCTCAGTAGGAATACTTTTAATTATATATTAGAATAAATGTTAACTATTTTTGACGTGTATGATTTTTTTCGAAATGAAATAATTTTCTACTGTCCTTATACTACAACTAGCCGAATGACCCGGGCAACGCCCAGGTTTTACCCGATTAAATGTTTTTATTCAAATACTATTCGTTACAATTATAAATTGGCGCCGTGGATGTCACTCTTGTGAAACGTCCCGCTCCAAACTTTACATGTACATTAGGTCAGCTGGTATTACCCCCCATTTTCCCGCGTGGAAGACGAGCATTCTACCACTGAACCACCGATGCTTATAAGAAATGGCCCTATTTGGGTATTTATTCCATTCACAAAAGCAAACGATGACAGAATTGATTGTTGATGACTCTGATACTTGTATATATAATGATAAAATATATGCAGTAAGGGCAAAGTAGAAAATTATTTTATTTCTAAAAGAATCGTCAAAAATAATTTACATTTTTTATAACAGATGGCACGCTAATGCATCATATTAATATATATATATATATATTAAAATAAAAGTAGCGTTTTTCATAAAATGTTTAAAACATCTTTATTCCTTTAAATCTTTAAACATCTTTAAACTTAAAAAATATATATAGAGAGGGGGTTATATTTATATATATATATCTCTAAAAACATAGAAGAATATAAAACTCTGAGAGTGCATTCTCCATGAAATTCTAAAATAAGCAAAAAAAAAGCGAGAAAAAAGTAAATAAATATGTATGTGCAAATAAATATATATATATATAGAATTATTTACGGATACACAGAGAAAAAATATATAATTTTACCTCCACATTTTTGTTGAAGATAAAAAAAAAAACGAAAGTATTCCAATATAGAATTCTTTCGAAGGCATTTCTATAAATTCCAGCAAAAATTTTATATCCTAGACATAGAGAGAGAGAGAGAGAGAGCGTTGCCTACGGATAAAATGATGATAAAAGGAGAAAATTCCTTTCGTAGAATGATAGATTTCTTCCATTTCCTTTTCATTGATTTCTCTTTATTTCGGTGTTATCAAATTAATTTGTGTGAATCATTTATATTTTTGACACAATCTCAAACACTTTTATTTTTCTATTAAGTGATTATCGTCTGAAACTTTTAGTTTCTTTTGGGGGGATTTAAAAATAAACAAATCGAAATGTTAGTTTTAATCGTTATCTCAAATACTAGAACATCAGCCTGTTCTACGAACAGGTCTAGAATGACAGCCATTTCTATAAGAGCCATATTGAGTTTTTACCTTAATAAAGTAAAAAATGAAGTAAGTATGAGACCAGGTGTTTCACTAATATATCTGTCGCGTTCAGCGGCGCAGCGCCCAGGCTCTATTCTGCCCAGACGCCCTAAGTCTATTTTTCTGGTCCCGGGAGGAGAACACCAACCTATCTCTAAGTAGGGTAAAAGCGACTCCAAGAAAGGAGAAACTGCGGGATTCCGTTGTCTTCTCTAGGGCAGGTATCTGTCAATGATCGGCCAAGCTACAACACGAGTCCAGCCAGCGAATTACAACTGATGATGATTTTATTTTTAGCGGCGAATACACATAAGAATTTACATAAAACAAAAAAAAAAAGAATCAAATTTACATAGTTTCAAATCTATGCAGAAGATTAACATATTTCTTTCCCGACAATATCTTTACCCATTCTAAATAAATGGAGAAAGCCGATTATTACAAGGTATTATTGTTAAGAAAAGACCAAAGGTAAAAGCGACGATTTCTTTACTGAAGAGGTATGAGCTTGGCGAATTCTTTCGGATAATAACGTTCTTCAACAGGCTGTAATACGAATACAAGCTTGTATTCTGAGACAAGCTTGTATTCATATTACAGCCTGTTTAAGAACGTTATTATCTGAATGCTCTCCAAGCTCATACCTCTTCAATAAAGAAACTTGTCACTTTTACCTTTGGTCTTTTCTTAGCAATGATATCCATCGATTCCTCCTATTGTAATATATATATAGTTTCCTATAATTCTTTTATCTATTCTATCCATTTATATAATAACATCATTTACCCTGTACCCTCATTTTTTAAAATTATATAAAAGATTTTTTATTAATATATAAATTTGACTGTTTCAGAATTTTCAACTTGCTCACTCGGGATGAGAATACAAATATTTGGATTTTTTTTAATAATAGAGCCATGATCCGTTTGATTAAAATAAGTATAATAACTTAATATGGATCAGAGCTTATTTTAAAACAATAGTGCTATCAACGTAGGCTGAAATCAAAGTACTGTTACAAGGATTTGGTCTAAGTGATCAGAGAGGAAAAGTTCAAGAAAACCTGGCTAGGTCGCCCTAGAGTAATAACTGAGAGAGGGAAGATAGGAGGATTCGAAGGATGGTTGTAGCAGACAGGACAACAACTGTACCAATGATTCAAGCAGCTCTACATGTGTAGAATGAATCTGAACCATCTCTGAACACTATTAATAACAGTCTTATCGAAGCAGAACTCCGTAGTCGCCGGCCTTTATTAATAATTTTCCTCTCTGCCAGACACAGAAGCAACTGGCTCAGCAGAAGCTTGGGCTCAAGAATGGCATTTTGTCATTTTTTTTATTTCTGATGAATCCAGATCCGATCAGGACTGTATTGTGGAAATGCATACAGCAAGAAGCCCTGGCTTCATGGGTGGCATGAAAGTAGGATCCTTTTAGTCTTTATTCAAGGCACAATGACTGCTCAGCTATACATTGCAGATGTGTTGCAACCTGTTGTGTTACCATTTCTTGAGTAGACTAATAATTCCATTTTCCAACAAGATAATGGCCAACTACATACAGCCAACATCTCACGAGCCTTCCTTCAAAATGTTGACATCCTTTCCTAGCCTAAATGTTCCCCAGATCTTTCCTCAATTGAGCATGTATGGGACATGATAGGGAGGAAAATTTGGCAATTACCACAGTCAAGTAATCTTCTACAGATTCGACAAAAAAATTTAAATATCTTGGTTTAACACCACAAGAACCCATAAAAAAACTGTATGACGTAATGCCTCACCGTGTAGCTGCTTGTATACGTGCCATGTCTGTCTTCCACGCCCCCCTCCCCAACTTGTCCTTATACTACAGGGTGTACCAGGTAAATTGGGAATTTCAACAATGGTATTTTAACTGAAATTTTTTGCAAGTAAAAATTAAAATATCCGAATGAAATTTGACACAGTAGTAGATAAAAGGATATAGTTTTTATTTATTCAATGTAGTTTCCATTATTAGCTACAACAGTCTCGAGGCGAGTTCGGAATGAAGCACAGGCCTTGGCGACGATGACCTTGTCCATTTGGGCCATCACCGTGTGAACTGCTTTCTTGACAAACTGGATGGTGGTATGAGGAGCTTTGTTGACATCTCTCTCAACAACGCCCCATACATAGTAGTCGAGGGGATTGCAATCTGGAGAATTAGGGGGCCAAATATCAGGACCCCAGTGACTAGGGACGTTAAGTGTCAGCCACGATTGTGTCTTTTTTGCCTTATGGGCTGGAGCTGAGTCCTGTTGGAAGACATACTTCCTTCCTGCGGCCACCATGTCCATCCAAGGCTTCACAACGGTCTCCAGAACATTGATGTAGGTGTCAGCGTTCATCCTAAGGCCCTTCTCAAAGAAATGGGGAGGCATGACATCACCTTCACTGCTGATAACGCCAAGGACCATTACGGAGGCAGGAAATTTCGTGTGCATCACGACAGGTATCTCTGAGGAGTCTTTACAGATCCAGCGATCATTCCTGGGATTTACCTTTTGGTCCACGTCAAAGTTCTTTTCGTCAGGGTTTCCATCAATCTTCTCCTTGACATTTTTGACAAATTCTTCGCCTCTTATCCTGTCCGATCGACGCGAGTGCTTTTTCCTTGTAGCTATCCCCTCTTTGTTACTGTCGGCCTCATCAAACTGCTTCTTGACACGATAAATAGTGGTTTTGGGCAACTTAAGAAAATCCACTATCTCTTTGGGGCTCCTTCCGGCGCGCAGAGCAACGATGATGGCAGCTCGATTTTCAAATTCTCGGTTACTCTTCATCACTACACTGCGCACACATGTACTGTTGCATTTTACATGAATATGGCTACGTAATGAAAAAAAAAAAACAAGTTTTTAATCTCAAGTAGTTTTTGTTTTATGGACTGTCAAAGTTAGTCCCAATTGGAGCATCTATTAAACGATTATTATCGAGACAGGTTTTCTTTGATTAATCCTAAATTTTTTTAAGATGAAAAGCATTATTATATGTTCTAAGAAGCAATTTAACTCTGATTGGCATATATTATTCAAGAAAATATTCTTTGCCTATATACTCAAGAGCATGTCAAAACATCTCGAAAACTTTAATTTAATAGTTGCTCTTGATAATTTTTTTTTTGTTTACTTTTCCCGCCAAATTTTCTCTCGGTTTATCGTCTGCTTGGTTTTTCCCTGGCGCCATCTTGGTTTGAGCCACGGGCCAAATTAATTAATTTTCAATATACAGGGTGATCCAAAAGTCCCGCACAACTTTAAAAAATAATAACTCCTCAAATATTTGCGCTAGAGCAATGCGGTAAACACCATTGTGTTCAGGATGCAATGGGATTTTTTATGGCAAATAATGAAAAATTCGAAATTGATTTTAGTTACAACTTTATTCGCTAGATGGCGCTCTACCAGAATCAGATATTCAGCGGCTATATTGTTTGATAAATTGAAAAATATAACTGATCGGCACGTATTTTTTCTTTTTGAATACCAGGAAAGAACCCTATTATATCAAATGATAAATTAATAAAACACCATTTCGCCAAAAGTTAGAAGAAATGGTTAACGATTTTTAAATACAATCTGAGATATGTAAAATAGGTATATGCAAATTTAAACATGTAGCAAAAAAAAAAAGATATTTTAGATGCGGTTTGCTGGAATTCTCTCAGCTTTTTAAATTTCGAAAGTAATAATTTTCTATTTTTTTTTAATTCAACTTTCTCTCAGTATCGATTATATTTATTTTAATTCATTTGAAAAATATTTATCTATCTCTGATGATTTATTTTACTCTAGAATGCCGTTGTTGTTTTTGTCGTGTCCAATAAAGAGCCTCAGATGTCTCCATGCATCTCTATCACTGCAGCAGCAGCATTGTCCACTATCTTGGGTGTGTAAAGCAGCTGCTCTGGGTCTATGTCAATTTTCTGCAAGGCTGCGGGCATGAGAATATGTGGGTAGGTGTTAGTTCCACACCAGGACAGTTGTTGCATGTTCTATAGGTTCTTGTGCCATCTGGATGTATTGTCATCCTTTATAATGTTTTGTTCTAAATCTTGTTATAGTTTTGTCATTTTTTCTCGGAGTTTATTTCACATTTTGATCTTTTCTTATTTTTTGTTAACTTTTATCTTGTATTTTGCAAAAGCATTAGCGTCAAATAATGACATTTGTTCTTTCCTTTGGCTCAACTTTCTGGCTTCTTTTGCAAATTCAACTGCCATTTCATTACCCTCGATCCAAACACTGGCAGGAATCCATTTTAGAATGCAGTTATTCTCCAATGATATCAGTTTAGTAAGTAACGAGTGTATTATCTGTGTGATTATAGTATTGCTCTTCTGAATTGCTTCTAGATCGGATATGAAGTCTTTGTACGGTATATTATAATTCCTTCTGCTTGATGCAGGGATGGTTGGTTAAGGCATACATCAAGAGCTTTCCAGATAGCTGTCAGTTCACAAGTGAAGTTTGACGAAATCTTTCTTGCTCCTTCTTTGATTTTGATGTATGTTCCATCTTGCAGTATTATGTTAATTCCAGCCCCTCCATTACTTATGGTAAGGTCTGATGATCCATCTGTATATGCTGTTAAATAATTTATCTGATCGCATAAACCAATTGTGTCAAGTCCTTTCTTTTTAAGTATGTTTTTGTTCTTTTTTTTTATTGCAGGGTTCATTCAGGTTAAGATTGATGATTACATTTGATGGCAATGGGGTAGGAAATATTGGTTATTCTCGAATTTGAAATTCATTATGTTTCATTTTTATGCTCTTTCTAATATTGTTGTTGTACTGAAGTGTTGAAGATCTTTTGAGCCTTTCTTTTTGTGTCCAGTTTAAATAGGTTCTATGGGATATGTGTTCGGTTTCTTTAGTTTCTAAGCTATTGGTGAATTTTATTGTTTTTAATTGTCTTCTGCTTTCAAGTAGGTCTAGACCACATTCTCTCTGAATTTTCTAATTGTTGGTATTTGAAATAGAACCAGTGATTAATTTGGCCGCTTTTGCTTGAACACTGTCTAGTCTTCTTTTTAGTGATGAACTTGAGGGAGCCCAAACAGGTGTTGCATATTCCATTATTGGCCTTATTAAGGTGATATATGTTGTTCTGAGAATTTTGGGTTTTGCTCCCCAATTTGTTCCACATAGCCTTCTCAGAATGTTTAGGTTTCTGGTAGCTCTATTTGAGGTGCTAATTATGTGTTCTGTAAATCGCAATTCCTCATCAAGTATCACACCTAGGTTATTGGCAGATCAAATTTTATCAATTATATGGTTGTTTATGCTTATTTTGGAGTTGAATTCATGCCTTTTTTCCTGTCAGTGAAAAAAACCTATAGGTTTATGTTTATTGGGTTTATTGCCATTTTGAGTTTCATTGCCCACTTCTCCAGTCCTCTCATT
The DNA here is from genome assembly GCA_030710605.1 of Cordylochernes scorpioides. Taxonomy (NCBI): domain Eukaryota; kingdom Metazoa; phylum Arthropoda; class Arachnida; order Pseudoscorpiones; family Chernetidae; genus Cordylochernes; species Cordylochernes scorpioides. The sequence goes on from CP092868.1 coordinate 20,119,523, forward strand.
GATGTGTTCAGTATTTTTCTGATATTTCTGTACTGCTACTTGTGTGCCATATGGCTATATCATCTGCATAACAGGCAACTTTTGTGTCTTCAGTGAGGATGGATGTTGTTAAGGTTGTGTCGTAATTAGATGTACAACAACTCAAACTTGACCATGACTCTTTTTTTAGCTCTTATTCTTTTCGTTTGGCCAACAACAAATGTCCAATTTATATACACATATATTTTGTACATAATGAGGCTTTAAATAATACGAATAATATTCATCTATTTACATAAACAACAGTTAATATATAGCGAGATGAGTAGAGGACTGAGCACAGATCCCTGAGGTACACCAGCCCATCTTCTTCGGTCCTTTGAAAATGTTCCAATGACCCGAACCTTCATCCTTCTTTCCCTTAAGAAGTCTGTAATCCAGATTATGGTTTTTCTTCTTACTCCGATGTTGTGCAGCCTTTCAAATAATTTCTACACTCGATAAAAAGCTGAGGTCTTATCCAGGAATACGGCCGTTGTCTTCTTTGGCGGTTTTTCCTAGAAATCTATTATTGATTGACAGAAGTAGAACAGTTTATCAGTTGTACAGTGTCTGGATCTTTAGGCAGTTTTTGGTAGAAGTTTATTTTATTATTGTTAGTGAGCCAGACAATGAGCCTAGAGGGGATAATTCATTCTGTTATTTTACAAAGTATGCTGGTGAGATCAATTGGCCGATAGTTCTTGTTTTCCTTGGCATCTTTGTTTGGTTTCAGTATTGGCACTATAATTGATATCTTCCAATTCTTTGGTAGTTTACCAGTTTGCCATGAAATGTTCAGCATTTGTAGGAGTTGATTTTTAGCTTTGTCTCCAAAGTGTTTAATCATTTAACCAAAAATTAGATTATCTCCTGGTGACCTCTTGGATTTAACTTTTCTATTGATGAGTTTAGCTCATTCAGTGTGAAGTCTCTCGAGTAAATATATTGTTGATGGTAATTTCTTGCTTGTTTAACTAACCTGTTTATATTATTTTTTAGAGTCCTGCCTTCATTTGTATAGCTGAGTCTGGAGGTGCTTGAAAGATATTCAGCAATTATGTCAGCCATCTGTTTGTTCGTTCTCGCTATTCATATCGGTTAGAGTTTTGGAGGATTAGTGTTGGTTTGGATTGTTTTATAACACTAATTATATTCCAGTGATGGCTTTCCTTTTTTGGATCCATTTTTTTCGAAGAATTCTGCCCATTTTTCACTTGTTTGAATATACAAATTTCTTGTTCTAATTAGTGACTAATTTCAATGAGTTCCTTTATGATTTCTTCTGTTTTATTTGTTTTAAAAGGTTCATTGATATTGTCTCTCTCTGCAATCATTGCCTCGATATTGTGGTCCTTCCAGTAAAGTATTCACAGGTCTTTACGTCTACCTCTAGGTATCGATACTTTTGCAGCTTTGGATATGTTCGAAGAGAATTTTTCCAAATTTTTGTCAATCGTTCTGTGATTTAATTCTTCGTTGCACAGTTCTTGAAGCTTTTCTGTGAATTTTTTTCCAGTGTTCTTTTATTCTTTTGGAAATTCTCAATTTTGAATTTTAGGGTTGTTAAAATTGATCTGTGGTCGCTGATTGCACTTTTCAGAATTTTCCATTGTGTTGTGGGTGCGATGTTGTAATTTATCGCTGTGATGTCTATTGCGGATTCTGTGCCTGTGGACTTGAATAGATAGGTGTTCTTCTCGTTATTTAACGGTGTAAGGTCGAGGTCGGTTAGCATGTCCTCAACCTGCTGACCTTTGTTATCCTAGACAGGTGATCCCCAAGTTGGTCTTTCGGCGTTAAAATCACCAAGTATGATTGCGATATCCGAAGACGCTTCACTTAATGTCTCTATCAGGCCTGTAGTGATGCTAGTATTATCGTGGTGATAAACATTTATGATTGGAATTGTTTTATCTGTAAGATAGATTTCTATTGACTGAGTTTCTGTCGTGATTTCTCTAGGCTTACTCTGATTATAGGCGATTTCCTTAAATTTGATTTCTAGAGTTTTAATCAAAACGGCAAGTCCTCCTCCGAATTTTCCCGGTCTGTCCTTTCGTAGTGTTGTATAATATTTGATATTGAATCTCAGATTCTGATTCAATTTTGTCTCCTGAGGACAAGAAATATGTACATTGTTGTCACTGAGAAGACAAGTCAGCTCTTTATTTTCCTCTGGGTACCATTTATATTGAGTTTTGCTTCCAGAGATCCAGTTTCCTAAAACTTTTTATCAATCGCTTTAGAGAGTAGCAACTCATGGGTCCTTTACCGCTTCGAATATCTTTAAAGGAACGAAACGCTCGTAAAGCTTCAGTGGCAGATTCTGAATCAAAATTTAAAAAAATCACCAAGAGTGCTTTATCCTGTAGTGACGGCATTCCAGGGGGAAGGGGAGAAGTCCGACCACACCTCCTTGCGGTCCCCCCTGGACCCTTGGAATATTTGACCAAATTCTGGTTCGTTTCCAAGAGGACTAACGTTGCAACGGCACCCATTTTCAAATGAAGAGCAAAACTGGTATCTCCAGTTATGCTACCGCGTCCGGGGTAACCGCCGCGTCAGGAGCTGCAGCTCGAGCTCGTGATGAGAAATCTACTACGAGGACTTTGCTAGGACGGACGCCCTTGGTCTTGAGCGGGAAGAGGTCCTGGACCTCCTCTCCTCGAAGACCAAGGCGCAACGGCAAGGACCCCTCCTGTCGCCTCTGCAGAGCAATGCTCTTTCCGGTCTAATCGACAACATCCTAGACCTGAAGCCCGGAGGCCAGAGTAATTTTTACAAAATATTAAGGCAGGTCAAGGCGGAACTTAGGACCAGTCCAGCCGCAGTTTCCAAGACCGATGAAGACCGCAAGAAATGGCTCCTTGACACATTCAAGGATTTGAATCACAGAACCATCTTAAGACCCATATTGTAGTGGACCAATGAGGAATCTATCATTAATGCGGTTCTGCGCCCCGAGGACGCTTGGAATCTTTTTCACAACATACCGCGGATACAAAGGAATATTCTCGCCGACTTCCTTGACACCGTCATCGGGCGCGCTCGGGGCGGCGATCAAATCACTCTGAACGGATTGTTCGATTTTAAGGCAGCTTTGTAGCTGCTGATGAGATCAAGACGTCCTCGGAGAGGGCTCCGCCTAATGTGAATTTCCACTTCCAAAGAAGACTGTGAATATTTCTTAACTCTTGATGGAGTGTAAATATTGACTAGTATGTCAATGAAGTCTATTTTAATTGTCAAATTGTCATTTATATTGAGTTGTAGTAGATTGAATTGTGTCCTCGTAGTAGATTTCTCATCACGAGCTCGAGCTGCAGCTCCTGACGCGGCGGTTACCCCGGACGCGGTAGCATAACTGGAGATACCAGTTTTGCTCTTCATTTGAAAATGGGTGCCGTTGCAACGTTAGTCCTCTTGGAAACGAACCAGAATTTGGTCAAATATTCCAAGGGTCCAGGGGGGACCGCAAGGAGGTGTGGTCGGACTTCTCCCCTTCCCCCTGGAATGCCGTCACTACAGGATAAAGCACTCGGTGAATTTTTTAAATTGTGATTCAGAATCTGCCACTGAAGCTTTACGAGCGTTTCGTTCCTTTAAAGATATTCGAAGCGGTAAAGGACCCATGAGTTGCTACTCTCTAAAGCGATTGATAAAAAGTTTTAGGAAACTGGATCTCTGGAAGCAAAACCTCGGAGTGGAAGACCAGCGACATGCAAGTCAGTGGCTGTTACGGTTTTTCAGAATGCTGAAGCTATTGAAACGTTATCCACGTATGGAGAAGTAAGTGCTAGACAAGTTTCTCGACAAACAGGGATTTCGTATGGAACAGTTTGGAGAGAACACACATTTAGGATTTTTCTATAAAAATACCCTAACAAAATTCAAAGTTTTCACGAGTTGAAAGTGTGCGATTTTGAGAAGCGTCAAAAATTCGCTGCATGGGTTTTCCGGCAAATTGATATTGATGAAAACTGGCTGTCAAATGTTCTAAGAACAGATGATGCTCACTTTTATCTAAAGGAGGAATTTAACATTCAAATCTGCCTCATTTTGGCAACAGAAAACCCTAGAATTTTTACAGAAATACCACTTCATCAGCACAGAGTTACAGTTTTGTGTGGGTTCACTTCTTCTTTTATTATTGGGCCATTTTTTTTTTTAAATCAATGGAAGAATTTTAAAAACCGTTTTTCTAACTGGTGAACGTTATGTTCAACTTTTGAGAGAAAAGGGTATTCCCATATTGCAGGACAGAAAAGCACTAAGCGAAATAACATTCATGCAAGATGGAGGACCTTCTCATATTTCCCGCGGTGCCAAACAATTGCTGAAGGAAACGTTCGGTGAAATTCGTTGATTAGTCGCCACTTTATATACCAGTGGCCTCCAATATCACCAGACTTGACGCCTTACAATTTCGGTTATGGGGGTACATTAAGTCTCGTTTTGATCGATGCCGGCATACCACATTGGCCATGTTGAAGGCTTCTATCAGATGGCACGTTTTATAAATTTCAACGATTTAATTGTGACCATTCTGTCATCTATCGTCTGTAGGCGGTGTTTGAGAATGAAGGGCGCCACATTGAGCAAGGATTGTGACCTAATACAAGAGAGAAGGCAGTTACCTCATGTGTTATATTTTGCAGCTCTTTGTTTTGGGTTATGGGAATAATAAATACTGTCCTCACATCTTGACTCATTTTTTTCTGTGAACAGTAATTTTTTGTTTGTCATTTGCCCACATCTTATATTATGTCGTGCAGGCCAAAGTGTTATAACTTCTCGAATAACACTGGTATACACAATTTTATCCCTTATGTTTAGTTTATCGCTTTTCGCTCATTAGAAGAAATAGCATAAGGAATATTCTCTGTATCCCCCCCAACTTTAGAAATTTTGCGCAAAAAATAATACAGAATGATTTTACTACCACGTTTTTCAACGCAAAAGGTCGATTTAAAAATGATTTTTTTTGAGGGGATACATTTTCAAAATTATGTACAGTATAATAAACAATGATAACATTTGACAAACCCATAGGATATTTGGAATAAAGTACGACAAATATATTTTGTCACTCTCCTCTATATTTCATTTTTGGATCATGACAAATATCTAGTTAAATAGTCAAGTGTCGCTAATTAGCCAAGAAACTATACATTCTTTATAGCACGAAATCCTATTAGTAGTGCCATCATAATTTTTGGTACTATATTAACATTTCAAAAATCGTGTATTGATATCAATAGTTATTTTCAAACATTCAATCTATTTCAAAAAACTCCATCTAAAATATTTTTTGCTACATGTTTTAATTTGCATATACCTATTTTACATATCTCAGATTGTATTTAAAAATCGTTAACCAATTCTTCTAACTTTTGGTGAAATGGTGTTTTGTTAATTCATCATTTGATATTATTAGGGTTCTTTCCTGGTATTCAAAAAGGAAAAATACGTGTCGTTCAGTTATATTTTTCAATTTATCAAACAACTTGGCCGCTGAATCTCTGATTCTGGTAGAGCGCCATCTAGCGAATAAAGTTGTAACTAAAATCAATTTCGAATTTTTCATTATTTGCCATAAAAAATCCCATTGCATCCTGAACACAATGGTGTTTACCGCATTGCTCTAGCGCAAATATTCGCGGAGTTATTAATTTTTAAAGTTGTGCGGGACTTTTGGATCACCCTGTATTTTATCCTCCCCTCTCTCTCTCTCTCTCTTTTCCTTTATTTTATAACGACTATATGAAGGAGATTGATGGTGATAATGATATATTAACAAGGCGTATATATAGTTAGGCTTCAATTTTATAAATAAATAAAAAAAAGAACGGATATATGATCTATTTAGTGTTAATAAAAATATATATTTAGTCTTGAAGATCTTTATAGATTATATAAAAAAGGGGAATGTGTATAAAATTGTTTATGAATTTAAAACAGAGCTAATTGAACTGTTGCTCTTCGTTTTGATTCCTACGCCGTTGGTGGGGTACAAAAGAGGAGAAGCCAGTTGAAGTAAAAGGTCCAAGACGGTGACTTAAAAGGGATAATAAAAGGTAAAAAATATTTCGATCAGCAATTATTTAACGAATTAATTCGACGATATTTCTGCAATTATAGGGAATCCGAATTATTTAAAATTCTCATAATCGAGGTAGATATTGTAGCGTTTTTTTATTTGTATTTACATAAATTTAAGTTTCATTATCTGTTTAGGCTTATTTGCATAGTTTGGCATGTATTGCGATTGCTTTATAAATTCGTATACTTCAATTTTAGGGGTTGACCGTTAATGAATTTCGTTTCTACTTACCTCTCCTGGCAACTATTAAAGATATACACTGCGTGACATTGAAAATGGAACACCAAGAAATAGTGGCCAGAAAGTGATGAAACTCGGCAGACAGAGAGAGACAGGGACGAACAATAAGTGATCTTTATTTCAAAATGATAGTCATAATACAGAGCGAGAACGGCGTCGGCTTAGTAGCAAGTAGGACCACCGCGGACGGCGATGCACGCAGCAACACGTCTAGGTAGAGAGTCAATCAGAGTACGGATGGCGTCCTGAGGGATGGCTCTCCATTCCCTCTCAACCATTTGCCACAGTTCGTCTTCTGAACGCGGCTGTGGCAAGGCATGCAAACGGCGTCCAATGATGTCCCAGACGTGCTCGATTGGTGAGAGATCAGGAGAGTACGGTGGCCAGGGAAGCATCTGTACATCTTGCAGAGCTTGTTGGCTAATGCGAGCAGTGTGCGGTCGGGCGTTATCCTGCTGATAAAGGGCATTGGGTACCCCCTGAAGGTAGGGGAGTGTCACCGGTCGCAGCACATTATCAACGTATCGTTGGGCCGTCATAGTGCCCTGAATACGAAGTAAAGGTGACCTGGAATCATACGCGATTGCGCCCCAAACCATGATTCCACGTTGTCGCACGGTGGGGCGTTCCACAATTGCTGCCGGATTGGACCTTTCTCCACGTCGACGCCACACGCGTACACGGCGACTATCACTGGACAAGCAGAAACGCGACTCATCTGAGAACACGACCCTGTGCCATTCCGTCATCCACGTCGATCTAGCCCGGCACCATTCCAAACGTTGGCGCCTATTCGGTGGGGTCAATGGCAGTCTTCTTAGCGGACGGCATGAGTGCAAGCCATTAGCAACCAATCGACGGGAAATGGTTCTGGTCGAGATGGAATGATCTAGGGTGTCTTGCACATGTTGCAGGATGGCGGTACAAGTGGCTTGTGGGGCCGCCACTGCTTGTCGAAGGATACGCCGATCCACACGTGCTGACGTCACTCTGGTTGCACCGACATTCCTATAAATTGTCACATTTCCTTGTTCCAACCATCTTCTCCACAGTCGGTGCACCGTGGACGCACCAAGGTGTGTATCAGCTGCGATTTGACGTATGGACCAACCTGCCCTTTTCAGTTCGATCACCATGCCCCTCGTAAAAGCGTCTGTCTGCTTGAACTGCCTCCGTTTACGATGACCTGGTATTCTCTGTTATTACACGTGTCTTTTGACACAAGAACAAAATTTCTACAATGATTTTCCTTGAAGAAATAACGACACGAATACTGTCCTTTCTGCAAGTTCCTTCCCTTATATCTTACTCCATGTGCGCACGAGAGCTGCGCATTTTACATCATTTGCATAACTCGGTTAGGCGCGTCTACCCTGAAATTTGCATAATTTTCTGGCCACTATTTCTTCGTGTTCCATTTTCAATGTCACGCAGTGTATTTTTAAAATTGTATATAATAGCTATTATTAACTATATAATAATGTTCTACACCTATTATTCTAAATTTAAAAGGAATGTGATAATATTTAAAAAACGATCGTTATATCGAAGTTCAGTAAATCGGAGTTACTCCGTTTTTAGTTGGAAAATTCCCCATAAAAGAGATACTCCTTATCAATCCCCGCCTCTGATTGGCTGAGGAAGCAAGTTACGGAACCAATCAGCATACCGCCTTCGCCTATTGTACGAAGCTTTACCAAAACCATCCAAAACCTGCTTTCATTCCTATAAATGAATCATCCCATTCTCTATAGAGGCTCTGTGTGGCTCAGTTTTGTCCATATTTCTAACATAACATAGTCTTAGTCAACAAGATATTTAACCTTGATTCGTTAGTTTTATCGAGTAACAAATAGATTTAAAAAAATTCTTAGACAACGTTTATTAAATCTGAAAGTACTCCTTTGTGAATCATTAACATGTGTCCCAGTAGCGCAGTGGATAGCGCGTTGGACTTCTAATCCAAAGGTCCCGGGTTCGAGTCCCGGCTGGGATGTTTTTTTTTTATTTTTTATATTTACTAGAAATAATAAAAAAAAAAAAAACATTAATGAACGTTGCCGCAGCCTTGCAGAAAATTGACTTAGACCCAGAGCAGCAGCTTTACACACCCAAGATAATGGATATTGCTGCTGCTGTGATGGAGATGCATGGAAACATCTGAGACTCTTCTTTGGATACGACATCAACAACATTAATGAACGTTTAAAGAAGAAGCACCTCCTAAATCGTGAAACAGAATTGCTGATGGCTTGTACCATCAAGTAAACATTTATAGTGATATCAGAATCAATTGTTTTATCTAATCGTTGATATTTAAATATTCCAGAAAATAGGCCAAAAACACTTTTATCTCTGTTAAATAAGGAAAACCAAACAGATAGGCGTTTCAGGACCATCGTCAGGGTGAGTTTATTGCTGTAAGTGAGTGCGTGTGATTAGAGAAGCTTTCTTCTTCGGGCACGTGAGAATGCTTGTTATCAGCTCCACACCACCGTCTGTTCTTTTAATTCAAGTTCTCAATCAATTGTCCGCTAAAATGTTACACACGATCAGCACTAAAAGCCAGACCATTATATCGCAATTTTCTTGTATTAAAAAAAAAGCGCTTCCTATCCAGAATTCCTGAAAGAGCCTTAAATAACGTGACCTATTTTTTTTTTTAGAGAGAAATAAAGTAGAAATTTATACAAATATATAAAAAACGAGGGATTTTTTTAGATATCGACAAATAGGTCAGTTATGCATCAAATATGATATTAACCTATTTATTGAACGTAAATTCCCAAACGCACATTCATTTTAAAAACTAGAATAAAATATGGTTTAAATGTCCCACATCAGTTGATAGGCAAAAATACTAGATATTCACAGGTTCCAAGACAGAGCCCGTTTATGACATAATATCTTTAAGAGAGGACCCGGTTGAAACATGTCCGTTTAAGACAGAATCTGCTTGAGATAATATTCACTTAAGACAGGAGGATCTGTTTTCGTTTAAGACACGGTCCTCTTAAAACAAGTCTCGCTTTAAAAAATATCGATTTAAGACAGGGTCCGCTTAAGACACAGGTTTTCCTGTAGTTATAAAAGTTGCAAAAAAAAAAAAATGGCACAAAAAACCTAAACGCTTTATATTCCTTTTATTTGTCAAACTCTCTAAATTTCAATAGCTAATTATGTTAATTTGACTATTTTGGTTTTTAAAAAATGTCAATTGAATTTGTCAACAGGTCACTTAAGAAGATTTAAAAGTAATATCGATGTGACCGCATGTCGAAAGCTTCCCTAAGAGAAGACCACGTGATAAGGTGGAAAACCCAGAACCACGTGGTTTTAACAGCGTACATCAGGTTCTCTTGTTTTAGACTGATTTTAGAGTAGTATGTATTTTATATTATTAAAACACATTTGTATTATTGTGTAATTCATAACATTTGAATTTAACCAATGATGAGGTGTATCGTGAATTTGATTGCAAATTTTTATTTAGGGCAAAATATAAACACATTATTCCGACCTATCCATTAGGAAAGATGGCACACACTGATATTTAAAAATGATTATTTGAGCGCGCGGTCAGAACAGGCCTATTTATTTGCATATATTGTTAACAGCACGTGTCATCTCTATCGTTGTTTTAAGGAATAATGTTTCCAAAAATAAGTTATCTAAAAGAATATGGGGTGGATTTGTGAGCAAAAATGAAATCACAAATACACCAATACACCACATCTTTTTTTTTTTGTAAGGGTCGTAGAATAAAACATGAAAATTCTTTAAACGATTGTTATATCGTGTCCCAGTAGCGCAGTGGATAGCGCGTTGGACTTCTAATCCAAAGGTCCCGGGTTCGAGTCCCGGCTGGGATGTTTTTTTTTTTTTTTTAATTTTATAAGTAGTGAAGAATAGAGTAGAAAATAGCAAACAATTAATATATGGCAAATATTCTTTAGGCTTGGAATTAGCTCACGGATTATTTACTTAATTAATTTTTTTTAAATGCATAAAGAGGGGTGCAGTGGAGGAATGGTATAAACCGATTTCTGACAGCCACGACGCGGATCGAATCCAGCATTGGTCACTTTTTTTTCTCGATGAAAATTACTCCAATTACTCTCCGACTCGTTCAAAAGTCAAACCCTACCAATGAGTGAAAGTAATCAAACGGGGCTCTGGAAGACTTATAAGTGCAAAAGTCGAACTGCTTTCTACATGTGTAGACATATGTGGTACACCCTACAGTAAAAGCAGTCAACAACTACTACCCACCATGATTACCATAGCCTGTACCGCATGTACTTAGGGATTTTTTTAAGGAAAAAAAAATTATACCTTAAAATAAACCAGGTAAAAAAAAAAAACGCCCAACGTGGGGCTCGAACCCACGACCCTGAGATTAAGAGTCTCATGCTCTACCGACTGAGCTAGCCGGGCACGTAAAGCCTTCTCTATATTAATATCATATAGCTGTATTTTAATCCTAGGGACGTTTTAAAACAACTGAATGATACGCCTGGGTTATCCTCGAATGGATATTTGAAGAAGTATTCTTTTGATGACAGGGAGTCACCGAAAGGTCTGGAAGTAAATAAATAAAGAACGGTAGATATAACTGCATCTTTTCAAAGCCAACTCCCAACCTGCAAATTATTTATTCGAATAGATGGCTATAAAGAGATAAAGTATAGATGATCCTACATGTAAAATCCCTGTGTGTGTTACTTTCCAAAACTCAATAAAAACTAATAATTTATTTTTATTTATAATTAATTTTATTTTTCCGTTCTCATCATTACTCTTCACAATTCATCCTTTCATACTTCATCCCTAAGGATAGAAATAGTCATTATTTCTCCTTAAAATAAATTACGATTTTTCGTTCAAAAGAAACATTTTCGGTAAAACTTGTCAAACGTCGTTTTTTCAATCATAAGCCGTATTATATTGTATTATAAAAAACGAATAAGTTTGTTTCCAATATCGTTTCTATTTTAGATATCGCCATAATCTTCTTTATCACTGAAAATTGTCAATATTTCAACTATATTCTTTTTAAATATATATAGAATATAAAAATCTATTTCTACCGCCCTTATACTTCCAAAAAAAATGAAATAAGGGAGGAGCATGGCTCATCAGTAATGAACCCTCTCAGCGGTTTCACCATTTTTACTCTCCAAGCTGCTCTATTATTATATTAGACTGAGTTTCTTACATACCCTACATTTGTAATTGAAAGCAGTAGATGGGAGAGTTTTGAAACAACTATGGATATAAATATTTATAATACGATGCACTAGCGCGCCATCTGTCCTCAAAGCTTATGTCCATAGTTCTTCTAAAATGCCCATTCCAAGAGTCTAGCAACAGTATCACTATAAAAGGAAGTTCCAAAAATGCAATATAACAGCGGTATGGTAGATTAAACTGGCGAAACCGCTGGGAGGGTTCACCACTGATGAGCCAGGCCCTCCCTTTAATTTTTCCATTGCAGTAAGGGCAGTAGAAATTGTTTAATTTCAAAAAGAATCTTACGCGTTTAAAATAGTTTCGAATTTTGATATATATATTTAATGTAAATTTATTTTTTGTCTTTTTTTTATCAAATCAATAAAACTGACAACCTAAGGCTTATTAGAAGTAGATGCTCAGCATTTCAACTACAGTAACTCCAGACGACAACACTTCTTGGACTGTCCTCATTCAATGACACTGCCCTTTTGAATCTACCAAGGAACAAAGCGGTCTGGAAACACTTGGGGAACTGGTTCACTAAGGCTACCAAGACAGACTCCTAAACCGCAGGACAGCCTGGGTAGTTGGCGATCTATGGATATGCTCCAGGAGCCTGGGTTATCTATATGTTACTAGGCGTATAAGTAGATGAAATTAGATGCCCTAGACGCCCCAAAATAAAAGATCCACTGCGTATAACTTCAATGTTGTACAATATAACAAACAACAAAATAAATTAGCAATAGTATTGTAGTATTTGAATAAAAGCATTTAATCGGGTGAAACCCGGGCGTTGCCCGGGTCATTCGGCTATATAAAGAAAAGATGCATATATTGGATTCATAAATATTTTTATTATTCCGATATTTCGAGGGGCAACTCGCCTCTCTTTATCTAGGTTGTTTCTTTCATTGGCCTTGTAGAACGAGAGTGGTGTACGCGTGCTATAGTATTGTAGTAGATAAAACAAATTGTCGAGCTGTCTGGAGACCAATTTCAACGTTGGCTGATCGTATTTAAGACATAGATCGCTATTTGGAGCAATACCTTTGCCAGCGACTTTCGAAAAGCGACGCGTGTTCGTTTTAACTATACTAAAAAAAGCTTTCCCGTCGCATATGCGACGGAGATAAAATATCTCGTTTTTAATAGAACGAGACAGCAGGAAGTGATGCTGGGTATAACACGCTCCAAGTATCTCCTTATTCTCGATCGAAACTGATCTGACACCATTTTTTAAAATAAGAATTGTTCACGCCTTCTTTGTATCTCTGAGAAGAATCTATATAAAATGACTTAATAAAGGTTGTATTGAGAGATTGAATATGTTGTATATAATATGAGACGTATAAAATAAAATTCATTTGTATATATTGTAGTAAAGTATTTATTATTTTATTTACATATTATTAATTTTGATATTTTCATATGTTTTATTACTCCGCGTAAACTTCCCTCATTGTTTATATTTTATCAAGTTTTAATTGGTGTCTGTGCCTTAAAATAAATTGCTGTTTCATTCTGAAGTTTGTCTTTCCTAATTTTATACGTTATAATATATTTTTTTAAAGTTTACCACAGAGGGAGATACATATCAATGATCCTCTTCTACTGGCTAAACGTAGCATTGCACAACTTAGAGAAACCTTATTCGTTCATTTCCGCCCCCCCCCCCCCCCCGGGAAAACCATACTGATGTGGTAAGAACCAATGAAACGATGTGTATTCTACAATGTACACATTGAATCTGAAATTTCTCATTTTATGTTCATATGTACAGCATCGCTTTTATAGAGAGGAAAGATTTTTGTTCAGAATCGCACAATTCTCACTTTATACTCTCTTATCTAAGTTGATAAGAAATATACTTTTTTTGCCATGAAACTAACCAGACGGGAAACACTTGGTTCACTAAGGCTACCAAGACAGACTCCTAAACCACAAGACAGACTGGGGAGTTGGCGATCTATGGATACGCTCCAGGAGAGAGCCCAGGTTACCTATATGTTACTTTTTACATATTAAAAAAATGTTAAATATATCATCTCTTTCTCTTTTTATTTTCTTCTCTATTTTCCCCCCTTTGATTCAGCCCAATCCTTGCGAATTCTCTTATATAATGGATATATGACCTATAAATAAAAAGGGTTTATATGTCTATGAGTAAAAAAAAAAAGGTCATTTTTTTTCGAATTATTCTTTGGACGTTAATTTGTTGTCTGTGATGGATGTGTGGGCCAACAGCCATTATTGTGTGTCCCTGAGATGTATAACAATAGAAGAACACAACAATCATCCAACAATGAAGGATAGAACTCAGTACGACGACGACGCCTGGGTATCAAATTTCAATAATATTGAGTGGCAACGTTGCGCCGTTATTAACGGAGATATATCGATTTCAGTTCCCTGAAACTTTTCCTCGATGCTTTTTTCTTTTCCTTCGCTTCCAATTTTTTTGTTTGTTGTTACGAGACGAACATATTTCTATATGCGAAAAGAGAAAGAAAAAAAAAAGGGAATAGACGATGAAGGTCAGACGGTAAAAATGATTAAATAGGAATCTACGTTGCCAGCTTTAATGAGTATTTTATATGATGATGAAGCATCATCATCTATGGGAATATCTATCAACTAAACATTGATTTAGGTTTATTCCAGGATATTGGTCAAACCCCATTTTTTCTTGATAAATCAAGAAAAAGGTTAACGACCTGTACACGTTTTAAGGCTGTTGGTCAGTATAAGTGTAGCCTGGTTAGGTCATATCCAGGAATTAAAAATCTAGGCCAACTGGTAGTTGATATTTATTCCGATAGGTGGCGCCATGTTATATCCAATCGTGGACAAAACTTAAGGAATTTGTACCTTTGTATCATTTATATCGGGATTCAGACTCTCAAAGATAACTCTCAACTCTGAAAGATATTACAGTGATCTTTATTGAAGACACGAGATAACCAGGTTTAAACAAAATTGTCTGTGTCTCCTTTAAAAAAAAAAAGGCGACCGGCGACATCAAAGACCTTCCACTTCCTTAAATTTTGTCCATGAGTGGAAAATGCTCATTTGAGCGGTAGGGGAATATAACCAATTTAATAAAATATATGTTTTAATATTCAACTTATTTTATAAAAAGTCTATACGCAAAGTATATCGCTTAAGAATATTAAGAATTAGAGCTGATCATGGTGGTAACTTAATGAATTTTCTAATCATGTAACTTGCTGATGTCAGAGCGCCATCTATCGGAGTAAATTTAAATTAGTAGTGTTAGCAAATCTTCTAATTAAAATCCTGTTGAAGTAATCCCTAAAATATAGCTCAGTGCATATCATCTGTGAGAGTTGATGTGACGCTTTTTAGAAGTGTTGTAAATGACAATGGTAATCTAAAAGAATAAAAGTCACCTCTCCCGTCAAAATAGACGCTAAAACTAAGCGCCATTTATGACAATGGTAAGTTAGAATGTACAGTAAATTTGCATGTTTGGTCTGCTATCTTGTTCTCTACTATACTGATGAGGTATTTGACTTATTAGAATCGTATATTGTGTGTAGGAAGAAAGTTCTAGATGATTTCTGCATTGGAGGCCATAGGACTGCAAACGACAGAAAAATATTGGTAGTCTGAGGCGATTTGGAAGTTTTCAAATGGAATATATTTTAATGTTATTTATGTTTAAAAATAAGGTGTTCGAAATTTTTATTCTATATAACTTCTCAAAAATGTTTATAAAAGAATAATTATAATTAATATATACAATATTATCTACATAAATTCAAGTCTTTTATTAAAATTATTTTTAAAGAGGGTAGAATCAAAAATTTAATATATATATAATTAAAATATATTTTCTTATTAATATTTTATATTAATAAATGTATCTACAGAAAAGTTACATTTATTAATTTTTTTTTTTTTTACCATCATAAAGTCAAAAAGAGGAATCAAATTAGAGTTTGAAATTAAAATTTTCAAAATTGCTATCTATAAAATTTCAATTTATGTTTTTCTAGAAGCGTAGGCTCAATTTTCGTTAAGGTCCTTAATGACATTTTAAAATATACACATATTTTATGTTATCATTTCCAACTTTGAAAAATTGGAAATCTAAAATTAAAATTTTAAAACAGGAAAAAAAAATAATTTCCCTAACTTGAAATATTTTTTTTCTTTCATTAGAAAGTGCCATTGAATTCAAACATCAATGAATTAATTTTTAAGTAAAATAATATTTTTTGTCATCAAATTAATCGCATTCGTTTGGAGTTTTTCTCTTCCAAAATATTTGAGAAAATATAAGAAAAAAGTGTGCTCATTATTTTACCAAATTTTTAAAGTTTAATCAAATAGGGCACCCTTTTCTATTTGATTATTTTTAATTTTAAAATAATTATATAGCCTTCTTTTTCCTCCTCTATCTTCAAAAATGGCTTTTTTTATAAAACCATTTCTTTCAATAAAAAATCAAAAATAATTAATTTGGACGTTAAAGAAATAATTGATTTTGGGTACATCGTTTGATAACGAAATTTCACTTCTGCTTTTTCTAAACTTTTATTTTATCGTTAAATTTACATTAGGAATATATATAGGCCTCTTTTAAAATAAATATTTTATGTAATTAGAGAGAGATAATAATATAAATTTATATTTTTATAATAAAAAAAAGATACAAAATGTGTTTTTAGGAGAGCATAAAAATTCTATAATTTATAAATTCTGAAAAGTGAGAGATGATTAATTTTTTATAATTTATTTATACCAATTTATATAAAAAGTTGTAATATTTATATATATTTTTTTATATATAAAGTGTTTTTATACAAAGTTGATTATAATACAATTATAAATATTGTAATTATCACTGTGTATAATAAACTTTATTTAATTAGGTATAAATATATGGAAATCTAAAGATATAGAAAACATAAATTTAAAAAAGTAATACTTTATCAAACGAATTTTATAATGTGTGTTTTAAGCAAAAATATATATATATTTAAATATCTTACCTTGACAGGCATGTGCGCCGCGCTGGAATCCAACTGTTTAATTATCTAATTAGTTAGAGATAATTAATTTAATTTAATTAATTAGGATGAAATGTCACATTGCAAACATTACTCTTGATGGGAATTTTTGCCAAACGCAGATTCATTGTTTTTAGCCGTGTGACCAAAAAATATTTCTAAAAGTAACTTCATTTTGACATTTTATTTATTTCTGCGATATTTAATAACATTTTTTTATTTTTATCGCCTCATTTAAAACAATTAAAAATATTAAATATATATTTTTTTTTTTTCACTTAAATATATAACAACATTTTACACTTTACTAACACTATTTTCTTTTTTAAGCGATATTTTCGGTTTTATTCGAAACTTTAAAAGTAATATGTTTTCTTTATTATATTTTTTTATTGAAATACTTTTTTTAAATAAAATTAGAATATTTTTATATTATTAAATATATAAAAATAAAGGTCGCCTCTCCGTTCAAAATAGACGCTAAACCTCATATATCGACCGCCTCATAGTTTTAGCGTCTATTTTGACGGGAGAGTGACCTTAATTTTTATAGATCAATTTACTCCTGCCAAAATTTCAATCTACTATTATAGATATATACTACAATCATATTTCAATTTTCAACTTGGAAAAAAAAGTGTTTTCCCTATAGTTTATTTTAGTACTGTTTATCTTTTATTTTAAAAATTGCATTTTTGATTTAAATATATATATGAGCACACTCTTTTGACTCTAATAAGGATATATTCTATTTTGTGTGCATATTAAAGGCTTTGCACTCTTTAGAAATTCGTTTGAAAGTTTACATTTCCAATCACTTCGACCACCCAGAATTCTAAAATTTTATCACCTTACATTGCCATAAAGTTTGAACAAAATGTACCAAATTTCGCACTTCTAGGTGCTCTGTAAGTATGTTAAAATTGGGTCAAAAGATTAGTAGATGGACAGAGATTTATGGAAGAAAGTTAAATAGAAGCTTTATTAAGTTTCTTTCATGATGTTTTACTGAAGATATTTACTGCCAATAATATCGTTTGTTTAAAATGCAATACAATCTCAAACGTGTAATTTAATATTTAATATATCTTAAAGCTGTGGCGCTGAGTTTGTTGTTGACACACATTTATATGTTATAATACCTTGATAAAGGTTGGCGTTCAGCCAACTGAAATATTCGTAAAATAAATGATATTTTGATCTAATATATGCCTTTTTAATTAAAGATTTATTTATGGATTGCTCTATTTTCAAAATATCTTAAAGTGTATATAAAATTTCACACAAATCAAAATCACAACGTGTTTTTACTTTATAAAGTTTCAAATTAGTTTGAAAGTAAACGAGTTTAACGGAATGAATAAAATAAATATTTAAAGTCACAATATAGGAAGATTTGTTTCAAAATGAAAAATTCTCAATCAAAATCGAAAATGTTATTAAACTTTAAAATGAAATATATTGTTTATATAGAAATAAAAGCACATTCCAGATGGAGAGAGAATGTTCTAGAGCGTTTAAGAATCATGTAGAAAAAGCGGAAGACAACTGATTGGCCGATCTAAAGCTATTGCGCAACGCTCGGTGCTGGCGGCTTTCTGATTGGCTGACCAACCGTGACCGTTCTGGAAAGATCTACTCCGGGATATATAGGGATGAGAAACTCATGCCAGGGGGAGAAGAAAGATAAGAAAAAGAGGTCGAAGAACGAAGCTACGTGGTGTACTCCAAGCAAGCTGCTGTCTCAAGAGGTCGGACTGCTGCTTACCGCCGACGCCGGTGTACTTCCTGTGCTGCAGTTGGTGAGTTTGTAACTGCTGTGTTCTTTATTGTTGTTTTATTTTTCCGCTCTTCTGTAATTATTTTATCGATTAGGCTTAAATAAAGTCCTAAAGATCCTTTTATAGATCCTTTTTATGTTAAGGTGAAAAAATATCAGGCTTACGGGTTTAAGTTTATTTTATTTTTATATATTTATGTATATATATAAATATACACTGCGTGACATTGAAAATGGAACACCAAGAAATAGTGGCCAGAAAGTGATGAAACTCGGCAGACAGAGAGAGACAGGGACGAACAATAAGTGATCTTTATTTCAAAATGATAGTCATAATACAGAGCGAGAACGGCGTCGGCTTAGTAGCAAGTAGGACCACCGCGGACGGTGATGCACGCAGCAACACGTCTAGGTAGAGAGTCAATCAGAGTACGGATGGCGTCCTGAGGGATGGCTCTCCATTCCCTCTCAACCATTTGCCACAGTTCGTCTTCTGAACGCGGCTGTGGCAAGGCATGCAAACGGCGTCCAATGATGTCCCAGACGTGCTCGATTGGTGATATTTCAGGAGAGTACGGTGGCCAGGGAAGCATCTGTACATCTTGCAGAGCTTGTTGGCTAATGCGAGCAGTGTGCGGTCGGGCGTTATCCTGCTGATAAAGGGCATTGGGTACCCCCTGAAGGTAGGGGAGTGTCACCGGTCGCAGCACATCAACGTATCGTTGGGCCGTCATAGTGCCCTGAATACGAAGTAAAGGTGACCTGGAATCATACGCGATTGCGCCCCAAACCATGATTCCACGTTGTCGCACGGTGGGGCGTTCCACAATTGCTGCCGGATTGGACCTTTCTCCACGTCGACGCCACACGCGTACACGGCGACTATCACTGGACAAGCAGAAACGCGACTCATCTGAGAACACGACCCTGTGCCACTCCGTCATCCACGTCGATCTAGCCCGGCATCATTCCAAACGTTGGCGCCTATTCGGTGGGGTCAATGGCAGTCTTCTTAGCGGACGGCATGAGTGCAAGCCATTAGCAACCAATCGACGGGAAATGGTTCTGGTCGAGATGGAATGATCTAGGGTGTCTTGCACATGTTGCAGGATGGCGGTACAAGTGGCTTGTGGGGCCGCCACTGCTTGTCGAAGGATACGCCGATCCACACGTGCTGACGTCACTCTGGTTGCACCGACATTCCTATAAATTGCCACATTTCCTTGTTCCAACCATCTTCTCCACAGTCGGTGCACCGTGGACGCACCAAGGTGTGTATCAGCTGCGATTTGACGTATGGACCAACCTGCCCTTTTCAGTCCGATCACCATGCCCCTCGTAAAAGCGTCTGTCTGCTTGAACTGCCTCCGTTTACGATGACCTGGCATTCTCTGTTATTACACGTGTCTTTTGACACAAGAACAAAATTTCTACAATAATTTTCCTTGAAGAAATAACGACACGAATACTGTCCTTTCTGCAAGTTCCTTCCCTTATATCTTACTCCATGTGCGCACGAGAGCTGCGCATTTTACATCATTTGCATAACTCGGTTAGGCGCGTCTACCCTGAAATTTGCATAATTTTCTGGCCACTATTTCTTGGTGTTCCATTTTCAATGTCACGCAGTGTATATATTTATTATTTTCAATTTAGGCACAAACATTTTTTAGATTCAAAATTGCGCTTATAAAATTTATAAAGGTTTACATACAATTTTTAAAATTTAAAATTCGATAATTAATAAAAATTGGGTATCAATTTTTAAAATAAAATTATAGAAATACTATTCAATACAACTTATACCTTAATAGACGTATAAATTTGAAAACGAAGATAATCTAAAATGCATAAGATAGATTATTTTTTGAGACATAAGATTATTTGAAGGCGGCACGCCCTAAGAAGATTTATCACAGATGCTAGTGGTGCCTTCGGCTTGGAATTTCTGGAATGTCATTGATCGATTTGACCAAGGTGTAGTCGTCTGCGATCATTTGTTGGCGCCAAACGTGACTCGAATATCCATAGCCAAAAGAAAAGTAAAAAAAAAAAAAGTGTATCAAACGATAATCATAGAAGAGGAAAATTTTAAGAAATTTTATTAGAAAATTTCTGTTTTTAATGGAACTTCATTAATTTCTCAGCAGGTGGAGCTAGCATATGCATATTTTATACGCCTCCAACCAGTAATAAGTAGGTAAGATGATGTATCTGTTTTTGATTCAGAATTTTAATGTGGTTATTGATAATTTTAAGTTATTTTTTTATGCATAATTACTCAAACGTAGCGAAAATATTTTATACATGTTACAATTTTAAGTGTATACTTAGCGTTTTATATATAATTTATTCATTATTCATTAAATTTCCTTTAATTAATGCTTAATAAAGTACATTTTTCTATTTAATTAAATTAGCCTAATGTTCGATACAAGAAGAGAAAATCTATTGTTATATAAACATTTTAAAAACTTTAAAATTTACGCACTGATTAGAGAATGTAAACTAAAGTTTTCCGTATACTAATAATGAGCCACTGATGACCAAGGTTCTCCCATTAATTTATCATTGTATTGAGATCAGTAGAAAATTGTTTTATTAAAAAAATAATCATACGCGTCTCAAAAATAGTTTACATTTCTTATAATCTCCCAAGAAAGAAATCTGTCTGGCGTAACCTCAGTAATTGGACTTCCGCTGCCAATGTGAAGAAAACCAAGAAGACTTAGATGTCAGTCCGTGTAGTTGGTGACTTCACTGTACTCATTCCTAACGAATCTTCTTTCCACACCTTTACTAGAGAATAACAAACGGCGATTTTAAGATTACGAAAAGGACATCTTAGAATGCTCAAATTTAATGGAAAAATCAAAACATTCCTTAAATGCCCCAAATGCGATTCCCAACCAGCCAGTCCTGAACATCTATTGAATTATATCAAATCCTCCAAAAAAAGAACTCTGGGAAAAACTCAGGACTATCATAGAAAAGCTGAGACAATGGAACCTAATGCAGATCGTGTAAACGACTTGAAGAATAAACAACAACAGTTGGCGACTTCTGTAAGTGGCTCCAGGAACCTGAATTAACACTAAATAAAAATATATACAATGTCTTCATTGGTAACTTCCATCACGGAAAAGACTCCTCCACAAGGGACTGCCAGAGTTCTTTCACACAGATTAGACAAGTCACTACGGTGACTGGCATTGCCCCACCTCAAAACACAAGATGTTACTTATAGATAGTTTCCTTTGCCATAGCTGTTGTCTTCGTTGAATGGATGCTGACGTTAAAGAACCAGACCCGAAGTACTGTAAGCAATTCTCAGGAAGCGAACACCTCCCTGAGTAAGAATCGTACAAAAGGCACACTAACATGAACTCCCCAAATGGCAGGGATCTGTCTAGATTCAAGGCGGCTATAAGCTCCTGATCCGGACGTTCCCTCGGAGAGGACTACGTCGATTGTATATATCTCTCTTCATTCCTACCATTATTATTACCTTATAATTCCATTTGAGTGTAAAGATTGACGAGATGTCAATAAAGTTGTTTAATTGTCAAATTGTCACATTAGACAAGTCAATACGGTGACTGATATTGTTCACCTCAAAACACAAGATGTTACTTATAGATAGTTTCCATCGCCTCTACAGTATTCTTCGTTGAAGGGATCCTGACGTTAAAGAACCAGACCTGAAGTACTGGGAGCAATTCTCAGGAAGCGAACATCTCCCTGAGTAAGGATCGTACAGATGCCACGCTAATACATATCAAATCAATTCATACAACAACCTAGGAATAACACACAGGAAAACGGAATTTCCTAAATAGTTGTATGAGATTTTTATATGGTAAAGATAAAGGCTGCCTGGCCGGAATTCATATTTCTTTTTAAAAATAGACGGCCAGTTAAAATTTTATTTTCTCAATGTTTCAACAATAATCTTTTGTAAAACGACACTTGAAGTTACACCGCATGAGTTTCCATCCCTGGACACTTTTATTTTTCCGTTCATCATTACTCTTCATAATTCATCCTTTCATACCTCATCCAAAAAGGTTAGAAATAGTCAATATTTCACCTTGAAATAAAGTTTTGATTTTTCGTTGAAAAGAAACTCATGCGGTGTAACTTCAAGTGTTGTTTTACAATCACAGGCCGCAGTGTATTATATAATAATCTTTTGTTTTCGTCAAGAGAAATAAAAAAAAAAAATAATTGTTTAAAATGTTGAGATAATTAAACTTTAACTGGTCGAAGTATCTATTTTTTTAAAGAGGTTTTTATAGTTTGTAAAATTACAGACTTTTTATTTATTACAAAGAGTAATTCAATATTAAAAACGGCATATCCTGACCAGGAGCACATGTGCTTTACAGAAGGCAGAGCGCCATCTTGTGGAACAGAAATCAACTAAACCTTGATTTAGCCTGTTCCCTGATATTTGGCCAACCCAATTTCTTGATAAATCAAGAAAAGCCATCTACGAACACGTTTCGCGCTTTTGGTGCTCGTCAGCGTGGAGTAGGCTGAACCACTGCGACCAAAAAAAAAATTTTTTTTTGGTCCCAGTGGCTTCCCGAAAAACCAAGAAATATTTTAATATTGATTTCAACACCTGATCTTTTTATCTTTTTTTTTTTTCTTTCGTTTTTTAAAGAGTAATTCATAGAACATAAAGATAATGGCGGGAGAATGGTATTCATGTACCAAAGGAAGCAATCTTCCTATTAAAACACATGTGTTTATCATCCCAATGCAGAACGCCAAGTTGGGGATAAAGAAGGTGACATGGAATAAACATCTTTTGGAAAATTCTAACCATTTCCTAACTCCTCCCGTAGGATGTTATGAAATCGAAGCCGTCCCTGTACTGATGAGGGTCATAGCCAGAAACCATGGTATATAGGTTGTTGGCTTTTATCTGAATTTATCAAAACTGGTGTTAAGACTTATTTATATCAAAAACTCTATAACTATATATAAAAACGTTTTATAGTTAACTGAAGAATGGCTTGCTCGAAAGATTCCTTTAATATAATACACTCATGGACAAAACTTAAGGAAGTGGAAAGTCTTTGATGTCGCCGGTCGTCTGTTTTTTTTTTTTTTTTGAAGGATTTAATGGCAATTTTGTTCACACTTGGTTATCTCGTGTTTCTATAATAAAGGTTACTGTAATATCTTTCATAGTTAT
The DNA here is from genome assembly GCA_030710605.1 of Cordylochernes scorpioides. Lineage (NCBI taxonomy): Eukaryota > Metazoa > Arthropoda > Arachnida > Pseudoscorpiones > Chernetidae > Cordylochernes > Cordylochernes scorpioides. The sequence continues at coordinate 20,143,147 of CP092868.1, forward strand.
TGTCTGAATCCTGATATACATGGTAAAAGGTACAACTTCCTTAAGTTTTGTCTATCAGTGTATATATTGGTATTAACTACACTAGGAATTTGTCTTGATTGCCAAAAGGAAACCAGTTCACCAAGTGTCTTCATTTCTAGCATTTCTTGGTAGTTTAGCAGATCTGTGGTGTTGAAAGATATACTATTATTGTGCCTTCTACATGCTTCGGTAAGCATTTTAAGGCATAACTCATAGTTAGGTGTCTCCGAGCAACCCGCCGCAGAGGAGGGCCAAGGAGAGGGCTGGAGAGGCGACGGCGAGGCCGTGGGCACCCCGGGGGAGAGGAGGGCTAGTGCACGCCGTTTTGAGGGAACCAAGGCAGCGCCGAGCACAACTCCGGCACCGCAGGCTTCAAAAATAGGGGATCATCAGAGATCAAAGGTCTGGCTTTTACCTTTCGACCTCCCGAAGGAAGTGTGGTACTGAAAGAGGGCAGTTTAAGAAGTGTAGTTTCCTCTTTTTGACAATATGTGAATAAGTTGGATCTGAGACCTGTTTAAATTTCACTGTGTTTTTATTCCTAAAATTATCTAACTAATACAAATTAAACAAAGAAAAAAAGGCATCTCCTTATCGTGCAACTAAAAGTTGCTGATGGCTTGCTCCATCTATCGGAATAAATATCAACTATTCGTTGATTTTTAATTATTCCAGAATTGGCCAATTTTTTTCACATTAATACAAATTAGTTAATAGTAAAAAAATATTTTTTTTTAAATAAAAAACTTCTATAAACATATATAAATCTACCATATCATTCTCTTTCTCCCTACACCTCTTTTTTTCTTTTTTTTTTTTTTGGTTAGACAAAGTTAAACGCCAAACGACTGACGTGAATTATCGGCCATTTTGACCAAATTGTTTAACTGGCCAATAGCTAAACATAATGGGAGGAAATTTTATACCATTATCCCACACAGGATGTGAATTTAGAAGAGCACTAAGACATCTAGTGCATATTTATTAGAGAAATAAGGCCATTAACAAGAAATTATTACCAAGTCATACTATTTATTCCAACGAAACAAAATGGAATAATGACATCGTATTTTAGATGGAAACATACTTTGTGAAAAGTATTTAAAATGTTGGCCATATATATTTAGCAGCAGATTTCTACCATTCTTGATGTATTGGTATGCAAATCAAGATGTATCGTGCAACTGAAAGTTGCTGATGGCTTGCGCCATCTATCGGAATAAATATTAACTATTTTTGTTGATTTTTAATTATTCCAGAATTGGCCAAATACCCATTCTTGATTAATAATAATATAAAAAAAAGCTAACTACGGACGCGTTTCGGGCTGTTGGCCCTCATCAGCGTGGTGCAAGCTGAAAATCAAGTTGTAAGGGTTAGTCTTTTCAAGAACAAATTTACTAATATATTCCCATTCTTTTCAAAGTAATAATATTTGTCATTTGTATGTATGTAAAAAAAAGGTTTATTTGCATATAATTGTTTTGATATGCAAATTAAACCGAGGAATGTTTCGATAATTTTTTTTATATTTTAATTTATTTTGGTGATGGTTTTTTTTGTGGGATTTAATTTGTCTTTTTATTATAAGTATACCCCCAAATTTGTTAGAGTTGATAACGATATTCAAATGTAAAAATGGAACACGTTGTATTCTCTGAAACTGGTTTAAAAAGTTTATAATCGAAATATATACCTTATAGACAATACTAAAGGAAGTGGAAAGTTTTTGATGTCGCCGGTCGTCTGTTTTTTTTTTTTTTTTGAAGGAGACAGAGTCAATTTTATTCATACTTAGTTATCTCGTGTGTCTTCAATAAAGGTCACTGTAATATCTTTCATAGTTATTGTCTGAATCCCGATATACATGGTAAAAGGTACAACTTCCTTAAGTTTTGTCTATGAGTGCATAATGCAATCTCCATTGAAAGACCACTTTGAACATTAATAACCCTGGTCTCTTTTGGAGGTAGTCGCTCATTGGAGGTAGGATTAGTTAATATCACGTCCATAAAAAAAAAAGCCTTTATTAAAATTTTAGTCTTATACAGATTGTCCATACTCTGAATTCAAAAGCAAGAAAATAAATAAAACAGAAAATTATAGTAAAGACTATATTACCATTAAAAGTGAAGAAACGTATTTTACACTATTTATCTTTTTATTTACACTCGTGGACAAAACTTAAGGAAGTTGTACCTTTTAGAATGTATATAGGGATTCAGACAATAACTCTGAAAGACCCACTCATGGACAAAACTTAAGGAAGTTGTACCTTTTAGCATGTATATAGGGATTCAGATAATAACTCTGAAAGACCCACTCATGGACAATACTAAAGGAAGTTGTACCTTTCAGCATGTATACAGGGATTCAGACAATAACTCTGAAAGATACACTCATGGACAAAACTTAAGGAAGTTGTACCTTTTTGCGTGTTTATAGGGATTCAGATAATAACTCTGAAAGCTATTTAAGAAGTCGCCTCTCCCGTCAAACTAGTAAACTCTGATCGGTGAAAAAGCCTCAATTCCACTTTAGCAAATTGAGAAGAGCTCACCTGGAGACCAGGCGTATATTTCAGCGTATATTTTGATGGAAGAGGCGACCTTTATATGACCGATTAATTTCATGGAAATAAACAAAAATATCAGACAGTAATTTATAATGATAAGGGGAAAAGAGAAAGAAATTTAATATTATATTCATCTTTATTAATTAAAATATATTATTTTATTACTCTACTTTTTTTTTAAATGTAAAACTTGACAGTAAATATTATTTATAAAATATTTTTATATATAATATATATTTGGAGAATATATTTAATTATTAATCGCACACACATAAAATAGTTCGAATTTCCAACAAACACATAAAATGGTTTCAATTATTAATGAAGGTAAAATATGGTTACCACAAAAACGGCCATTACTTTATAAATTATTTTCTTATTTTTTCCCCTTTAATAATCAATATAATGCGCCGAGAGCTTTAAAAATAAAAATAGGTGATTTTTTAATATATATATTTTACTTGTAAAATTATATATTTTTAAATATATCAATATAACTTGGGTTTGCAGTTATTAGAAGCGTAAAAAAATTTAGCGAGATCCTAGCGCCATCTTTTAGCAAATTTTTAAATTAATTTCACGTTTGATACCAATCGCTCATTTATTAAAAGTCAATAATAAAACGATATTTTAAAAATAAATATTTAATTCCATTACACTTTTTATTATAATATTTATATTTTTATTTTATATGGAATTATCTATTTGTTATGTTTACTTATGCACTTTTAAATTCTTCTTTTTAGTCAATATTGTCGAATGTGTATGGAATATTTTAATGCAATTTGTTAAAAGATAATTTTTTAAAATTTCTGTTTAAGTAACTAAATAAAGATTTAAACAAAAACAAAAAATAAAACAGTATGAATGCATTATAATCCGTTTTTAATGCAGGTCATTGATTGTTTTATATTGAATTTATTTTGATGCCTGTTTAGTTGATCAATTTTTCTAGAAGTTGAAATAATATTTTTTTTCCAAAAATAAAAATAATAAAAAAAAAGCTAAAGAGCAATTGTAATAAATATATATAAAAAATAAACTAAAAATTTTGCATGCAGTCGTGGCCGAGTGGTTAAGGCGTTGGACTCGAAATCCAATGGGGTCTCCCCGCACAGGTTCGAATCCTGTCGGCTGCGTTTTTTTTTTCAAATTTTCGTAAGTAAAATGTGTATATATATCCGTATTTTTCCATTTTTTAATTTATAAATCATACACACATGAAACTATTTTATTTAAAAAATTGTGTGTATAATTAAATAATTTAAATTAATTCACGTTAACATCCAATTTTATTCGCGCTTATGAAAAATTTTTACATTTAAAATTATATCTAGAGTACAACTTTTTTTTTTAAATATTTTTTTACGTTTTTATTTTTATATAATTCTGTTGGCGTTCAGCCAACTGAAATATTGATAAAATAAATGATATTTTGATCCAATATATGCCTTTTTAATAAAAAAAATATATATGAGAGAATTCTATAAAATCATTTTATTTAAAAATATAATATTTTCTTATTATAAAACTATTTTAGAGGCGTAATATTCTTTTAAAATAAAACAATTTCTACTGTCCTTACTGCGATGAAAAAATTAAAAGGGAGGGCCTGGCTCATCAGTGGTGAACCCTCCCAGCGGTTTCGCCAGTTAAAATGGTAGATTAAACTGGCGAAACCGCTGGGAGGGTTCACCACTGATGAGCCAGGCCCTCCCTTTTAATTTTTTCATCGCAGTAAGGACAGTAGAAATTGTTTTATTTTAAAAAGAATATTACGCCTCTAAAATAGTTTTATAATATGATAACAGATGGCGCTCTAGTACATCATAATATTTTCTGTATGGGTAGTTTTACATGTAATAAAAGAATCTTACATTAACCAAAATAACTCTCAAATTTCAGAAAGTTTTTTAGACATGTTGCCTGAGACCTATGTTAGCAAAAAGAGTGACCTGCACACTTGTAACGGGGTGTTATCAGTTAACGGGAGAGAACATATCAAAATATAAAGAAAAAAGAAGAAGGGATAAGTCATATGATAAGACATGATAACTTCTTCAAAATGCTGAAGGACATATTGGAAGCACTAGAACAAGAGGACATATTCGTACTATATTTGTAGACCAAGAGAAGAGAGAAACCAAGACTCTGTCTTACCACCATTTATAATACTATGTTCCAATTCTATATACAGTTACGAGCGTCATCAATTCTTTTTCATCTCTGTCACCGTTTGCTTTTTTTTTTTTGAATGGCGCTCTCCTATTGGTTGGCTACGATCACGCCACCTTTGCCCCCCCCCCCCATCATGCCCCCCCACTCATTTGTTGTTTTTGTAACTATTGTGTTGGAGCGGGTCGCTCCTTAAATAATCTATTGTTAGCAATACCTCATTATAGGTCCGCAAATATCGAAAGTATAGGTATGTAGCTTTTGTACTATTAAGGTGTATATATATACACATACTTATGTACATATGTAAGTACTATTATCATTAGGGATATATTTAAGGCGCCAATTTATAATTGTAACAAATAGTATTTGAATCAAAACATTCAATGGGGTAAAACACGGGCGTTGCCCGGGTCATTCGGCTAGTTTTAGTATATGTACCGCCGAACAAGCGTGTACTATTTATAAAACTATGGCTATGGATTGATCAGCTTGTAGAAATATGATTGAGGAACGCTTCACGATTTTGCGTGTCATCCTTGCGCAGGGGCCATGCTAATCTTCTCTGTAACATGATTGAGGAGGTACAATATTCTTAGGACTGATTCAGCCAATATATTGATGAGGCTGAAGTGGGGATGTAAAGCTCATTTTATTGAGAGGCTGCAGTACATTGTCCTGGTGGGCTATGGTCACCAGGGCCCGTTCCAGGGCTGGGTTTGTGATCGGTCCCGGAGGTTTGTTGGGATCCGATTCTCATCGGTGTCGCCGTTGGGAGGGTTATATCTGTGACAGGACATCTTTCGTTCGCCGGGCAAGGAAAAAAAAAAAAGAAAAAAATAATAATAAATAGCACGAAGGTCAAATGATAACTGGCACGTTGTATTTTTAACGCATTCCGCGAAAACGGTGGTCAGTGGTCAAATACAACTTGTACCTGTTATCTCTGTGGTGCCTTTTCTCTGATAAATAATAATGTTAGGTAGCGGAACGAGAATACTAAAAAAGGTCCGCCACCTTCTGATAACAATTCAAAGTGTCCTGTCCAAGTGCTGGAAAGATCAGAGATAAACTTCGTAAAATTGTTTAATAGGCTCACTACTTGATCGCCCTAATATTTCTAAGAAGTAAAGTCAACAATTAAAAGAGTTAAAGTTGAAGGAACCAAAACAAGGACAGCGGCAATCCCAGATGCTGTCTCGAAGCGCGCAAAGCTCCGTCTTCTTGTGGAGTCCCCGGCACCTGATGCTATCCTAGTTTTTATAGGAAACGCGCTGTACCTAATTCTAATCTGTGGAAGTTGATTTGCATAGATCTTTTCCTAAAGCCTAGTTTGCATAGTCTTCTTTCTTTTAATCTTGCAAAATTTGCCTAGGCTTTCCAACAAATAAATAAACAAAATTTAAAATAATTTTGTAACGGTCACGTGTATTTCCGGTCGGTTGCTTGTTGACACACAATAAGTACAGTAGAACCTCCCTTTAGCAGACACCTCTCTACAAAGAACAGTTTTCATTTGCAAAATTACCATTTTTACTATTTAGAAACTCCCCAGTAAGAGGACACCTCTCCCTAAAGGATACTTTAGCTCTGCAATTAGATGTCCTTTACAGGGAGGTTTTTCTGTATATTCAAAACAAAGAGACATATCCTGACTGTTCACTTGAGCTTTTTTAGATCTCATAGCGCCATCTAATGGAACAAAAATCAACTAAATGTTGATTTAACTTGTTCCATGAAATTTGATCAACGCATTTTCTTAACACTTTCGACCCGAGGGACGCGAATTCGCGTCCTTGCAGACGTTTTACATGTAAATTAGGTCAACTGACACTGACACGCCCAACCCACTGATAGATAGACAAGAAGGTAAGGGACAAGATCCTGGTGGACGCGAAATCGGTATTAATATTATATTTAATTTTGAAAATCGAAGACGCGAATTCGTGTCCTTCGGGCTTGATTCAAAATCGGAAAGGACGTGAATTCGCATCCCTCGGGTCGAAAGTGTTAATAAATCAAGAAAAGCCAACCACGAGATAATCAAGTGTGAACAAAATTGTCTCTGTCTCCTTCAAACAACAACAAAAAAAGAATATATATATAGACGAATGGCGACATCAAAGACTTTCCAATTACTTAAGTTTTGTTCATGAGTGCATTTTTCTTACGTTCTTTCAGACCAAATTCGAAAGTTATGCTCTTTTAAATAGTTAAAAAAATTTCTTGAGCTCCTCATGTTCTGTCCATTTAAATACATTTCAGTAAATGTTGGCGGATGACATTTATACTTTTGCACGTTGTTTGTTAAGTTTTTGTTCCCTTTTTTTTTTATATAGATCAATGGACACTGGTATATCTTGATAATCAAGAAATGGTATTTGGTCAATATTCGGAAATAATAATTTTAAAAAATCAGCGGTTAGTTTGTATTTATTCCGATAGATGGAGTAAGCCATCATCAACATTATGTAATTTAGTAATTAATATTTAAAGCAATAACGCGCCATCTATATACAGAAAATGAAAACATTAAGACGTGAATGTTTTCTCTTTTGGGAGCCTAGAGACTTCCTTCCAGCCTGCTGGGATGACAGACGACGGTAAACATACAAGTGGGGCCTGGAAATAGTACAGATGGCCACCGCTGTGTGGCGCGGCAGATCGACGGAAGCCAATCAGAACCCAATAGACATTCTATAAAAATGTAGTTAATACGTAATACTAATAAATACTAACTTTGAAATACTTTTCTGGCCCATCGCTGGTCTTAATAAATCTACACACCTCACTCTCTCTCATTTGCTGAATTTAGTAATTATTAAAAAATATATATAATTTAACTTCGATTTAATCTAAAATTTTAATTTTAAACGCGTGACTATTATATTGGTCTACAAAATGTATACTTATAATAGCGTGATGCAATACTTTATAAATTTATATTTAGAATGTTTATATGTAGCAGAGTGGCGCAGTGGAAGCGTGCTGGGCCCATAACCCAGAGGTCCGTGGATCGAAACCACGCTCTGCTATCTTTTTTTTTTTTTTTTTAAATAGATTACTTTGTGATAGAAATATTAAGCTTTTCTACAACGATAATGGAATTGAAATAAACCTGCTAAAAATCTATTTTTTTTCTCCTTCCAAGAGTTTGGGCATTATTGGCAATTGTGGCACTAGCTCCCCTCTTCACCCTTGAGTGGTAGTCAAGGAAGTACTACTGGCCCAAGGGGTTGGCCGTTGGCATTCAAGAAAGGATCAGCTGATGAAGAGACAGACGAAGTAAACAGACAGTCTGGTGACTTCAGCAGTGGGAGACAAATAACATAGTTTTATTAACATCCCGGCAAAATATAGACAAAAGTCCGCACTATTCAAGTAAATATGAAAAATTAAAAATGATGATGATTATTATATTAATTTTAAAAATGAATGAAAATAAAAAATACAATAAAATATATGCTATGTATACAATGAATATGTTCATGGCGCCTCTGCCACCTCAGCAGTACGAGAGGAAGCGGCAAGTTGTCTACGGGAGTGTGGCCGTGGGGATGATCCTGGAATTAAGATGCCAAAGAAGCTTACCCGACCTGGACAGCTGTTATCGAAGAAGATCCTTCTAATGGTGGACATTGTAGACATCTAATCTCTACCAGCAGCTACAGGTGATACAGAACGTCGCTGTATCTACATAGCCTTGTTATTTAGAAGCCTTGTACACAAACAACGACAGCTCAAAAGTGTCGTAACAGTCTTCTTCTTCTTTCTTATCTCCACTCAATCATATTAGGATATCAAGTTGTAACCCTTGATTTATTTATTACCAGTTACAAACAAGACACGCTATATCCAATCTGGATAATTGCGCGTGAAACTATTTACAATAATTGTAGTAGAGTAGGTAATAGAATTATCAAAAAGAAAATAAACAATTAAGAAAAAAGAGCATTAAATAAACATATACATTAAGCAAATAAGCAACAACATAAGCAGATAGAAGAAATAGCAAGGTATTTTGTGACCCTTCTTCTTGACAACCATCATGATTGGGTAAAGTAAAATGCGTCTGTCTTTGTCATTAAGACTTGGAGCACTACTCTGTGGCAGGCCGACTTAGCTCCAAAAGAAATGGCCGCCTCTGACATGAGGAACAGACGCCATGTGCTCCTAACATAGTATCATTATAGAAATTCTATATACAGTTACGAGCGTCTTTCCTAATCAATCAGCCGCCTCTGTCACCGTTTGCTTTTATTGGTTGGCTACGGTCACGCCACCTTTGCTCCCCCCCCCCCCGCCGGCGGCGCGCGCCCGTTGGCTGCCGGCGAGCACGTGACTTCCCTGTGCGCGCGCATGGCGGGCGGTAGGCTACAGTTATTAACTAACATATGCAATTAATTAAGGCGCCAATTTAGAATTGTAACAAATAGTATTTGAATCAAAACATTCAATCGGGTAAAACACGGGCGTTGCCCGGGTCATTCGGCTAGTTCTTTTCTATTGATGATAACTTAGGGATATCTCCAGAAATCTGTCCATACATCCCTCCAGTAATACGTTTATCCACTCTGGGTGTCGGACAAGATGTCCGAAAATGCTCATCCTCGCAATCATCTATCTAGTAGGCCAGATCTCTCTTTTTGATCATTTTTAGAACATCGTCATTGTTTTCTTTTCAATCATCATTAAATTAGTGCCATCTATCTCTGAAAATTGTAAACACATTTTTAAAAGTTATTTTTCTTCTAAAAATACACTCATTTGCAAAACATAAGAAAGTAGAAAGTCTTTGAGGAGACAGAGGCCAATTTTGTTCACAGCTTGGTTATCTCGTGTGTCTTCAATAAAGGTCACGGTAATATATTTCAGAGTTATTGTTTGAATCCCGATATACATGCCAAAAGGTACATTTTCCTTAAGTATAGTCTATGAGTGTAAATAATTGAATTTTATTTCTTCAGCCCCCCTTATCCTGCAATGAATAAAAATTGAAAGAGAAAGTATGGTTCATCAGTGGTGAACCCTCCCAGCCGTTTCGTCAAAAACACTCATTAAAACCCGCCATTAAAATGAAGAAACTGCTGGGAGGGTTCACCACTGATGAACCAGGCCCTTGTCCTCTTTCAATTTTTATTCATTGCAGCATAAACGCTGTAGATAAATAAAATATAATTATATGTATTTTAGAAGAAAAGAAGCGTTAAAAATAGGTTTATAATTTTCATTGTTTAGAGTCTGTCAGTTTATGGTGTTCTCATCATTTGAGGCCAGCATCACCTTTTGAAAGTATGCAGTGATAAGGTGGACAATTTGGTTTATAGATTGTAAACACAAGTTAACAAGATCAAATCTACAAATAACGAAATTTTTGTGATGTTTCGGTAACAGCGTTGTTACCATAATCAAACAAAAGTAATGAATGAGCTTGATGAGTAATCAGTACTTTTGTCTGATGATAGGAACAATGCTGTTACTGAAACGTCACAAACATTTCGTTAATTTGGATTCAGTCTTGTTCCCTTTTGTTTTTAACTCCTCCTTTGCCGGTCCCAAGCCCGAATGAAAAAGGAGGAGAGGGAGCAGTAACAAGCTCACTAAAAAAACCCGGGTTCAGCTGGCCATGCTGATAGTACCCTGTAAGGGCTCCTGATCCAGGGATACAGGATGATCTGTACTCCATGTTAGGAGCAGCTGCACATGGCGTCTGTTCCTCATGTCAGAGGCAGCCATTTCTTTTGGAGCTAAGTCGACCTGCTACTGAGTAGTGCTCCCAGTCTTAATGACAAAGGCAGACACATTCTACTTCATCCAGTGTGGAGATAAGAAAGAAGAAGACCTTTTGTTTTTTAAGCCTTACCCTTTCTGTCTTTTTAAGAGTCCAGATCTCAGTGGAATATACACTTATCCCCCGATTTACACGGTACTTTTTTTACACGTTTACGCTTTTACACGGTTTTCCAAATAAGGTTTTTTTGTTGTTGTTTTTATCGCACTATACTAAGTGCTACTGTGATTGAACACATGCGCTGTGTACACATCTCACGAGGAATCTCCCGAGCTTATGTGCTGACTACATATTTTAACCTGTCAATGCATTTTATTTTTATTTCTGTTGTACACCTATCCCTAGATTTACACGTTTTTCTCAGGAACGTATCTACCTTGTAAATCGGGGGATAAGTGTGTATATATATACATACTCCAAATGAGGTTTTCAATATATATTTTTAAGAGACTTGATTTTTTATATGATGCATTAGCACTCCAACTGTTATAAGAAATTGAAAATATTTTTGACGCGTCTGTTTCTTTTTAAAATTAAACTGTTTTCTACTGCCCCCCCCCCCCCCCCCCCCTTACTGTAATCACAAATTAATGGGAGGGCCTGGCTCATTAATGGTGAACGCTCCCAGCGATTTCACCTGTTTAATCTACCGCTGTAATGTTACATTTTGCTCTTTTCTTTTCATACCGATACTGAAGCTGACCTCTTGGAAAAGGTATTTGATGTTAACTATAGACATAAGCTTTGAGGACAGTGTGTAAATACATATAATTATAAATATATAATACTAGACAAATGACCCGGGCAACTCCCGTGTTTTACCCGATTGAATGTTTTTATTCCAATACTATTTGTTACAATTATAAATTGGAACCGTGGATGTCACTCTTGTGAAACGTCCCGCTCCAAACTTTACATGTACATTAGGTCAGCTGGTATTACCCCTCATTTTCACCGCTAGAGGCGCGAGCGAATTGACTTTTTGTAAATATACATAATTATAAAGATAGAAGCTTCTATAGAAGATAATGATCATAATGATGATGCGCGCGCATCCGTGACAGCGATGAGGAATTGAGGACAGCGACGAGGAAAGACGGTCGTGACTATATATATAGGGATGATAATAAAATAATAAAATAATAATAATATAATAATAATAATAATTATTATTATTATTAGATAATGATCATAATGATGATGCGCGCGCATCCGTGACATGAGGAATTGAGGACAGCGATGAGGAAAGACGGTCGTGACTATATATGTTGATAATAATAATAATAATAATAATAATATAAAAATAATAATTATTATTATTATCATTAGATAATGATCATAATGATGATGCGCGCACATCCGTGACATGAGGAATTGATTGATTGAGGAAAGACGGTCGTGACTATTTATGTTGATAATAATAATATAATAATAATAATTATTATTATTATTATCATCATTAGATAATGATAATGATCATAATGATGATGCGCGCGCATCCGTGACATGAGGAATTGAGGACAGCGATGAGGAAAGACGGTCGTGACTATATATGTTGATGTTTCGAGTAATTGCTTATTCAAAAACATCCAAGTAAGTAATTTTTTTAGAACGATTTTAATATGATGTGCATTAGCACAGCGACGGAGTCCCAGCACGGCAGCGAAGGAGTCCCAGCACCGCAGCGATGCAGTCCCAGCAGAGCAGCGACGGAGTCCCAGCACCGCAGCGATGCAGTCCCAGCAGAGCAGCGACGGAGTCCCAGCACAGCAAGACGGAGTCCCAGCACAGCAGCGACGGAGTCCCAGCACAGCAAGACGGAGTCCCAGCACAGCAGCGACGGAGTCCCAGCACAGCAGCGACGGAGTCCCAGCACAGCAAGACGGAGTCCCAGCACAGCAGCGACGGAGTCCCAGCACAGCAGCGACGCAGTCCCAGCACAGCAAGACGGAGTCCCAGCACAGCAGCGACGGAGTCCCAGCACAGCAGCGACGGAGTCCCAGCACAGCAAGACGGAGTCCCAGCACAGCAAGACGGAGTCCCAGCACAGCAACGACGGAGTCCCAGCACAGCAACGACGGAGTCCCAGCACAGCAACGACGGAGTCCCAGCACAGCAAGACGGAGTCCCAGCACAGCAGCGACGGAGTCCCAGCACAGCAGCGACGGAGTCCCAGCACAGCAGCGACGGAGTCCCAGCACAGCAAGACGGAGTCCCAGCACAGCAACGACGGAGTCCCAGCACAGCAAGACGGAGTCCCAGCACAGCAGCGACGGAGTCCCAGCACAGCAGCGACGGAGTCCCAGCACAGCAGCGACGGAGTCCCAGCACAGCAGCGACGGAGTCCCAGCACAGCAAGACGGAGTCCCAGCACAGCAGCGACGGAGTCCCAGCACAGCAGCGACGGAGTCCCAGCACAGCAACGACGGAGTCCCAGCACAGCAGCGACGGAGTCCCAGCACAGCAGCGACGGAGTCCCAGCACAGCAAGACGGAGTCCCAGCACAGCAGCGACGGAGTCCCAGCACAGCAGCGACGGAGTCCCAGCACAGCAGCGACGGAGTCCCAGCACAGCAAGACGGAGTCCCAGCACAGCAGCGACGGAGTCCCAGCACAGCAGCGACGGAGTCCCAGCACAGCAGCGACGGAGTCCCAGCACAGCAACGACGGAGTCCCAGCACAGCAAGACGGAGTCCCAGCACAGCAGCGACGGAGTCCCAGCACAGCAGCGACGGAGTCCCAGCACAGCAGCGACGGGAGTCCCAGCACAGCAGCGACGGAGTCCCAGCACAGCAGCGACCGAGTCCCAGCACAGCAAGACGGAGTCCCAGCACAGCAGCGACGGAGTCCCAGCACAGCAGCGACGGAGTCCCAGCAGAGCAAGACGGAGTCCCAGCACAGCAGCGACGGAGTCCCAGCACAGCAAGACGGAGTCCCAGCACAGCAGCGACGGAGTCCCAGCACAGCAGCGACGGAGTCCAGCACAGCAAGACGGAGTCCCAGCACAGCAGCGACGGAGTCCCAGCACAGCAAGACGGAGTCCCAGCACAGCAAGACGGAGTCCCAGCACAGCAGCCGACGGAGTCCCAGCACAGCAGCGACGGAGTCCCAGCACAGCAGCGACGGAGTCCCAGCACAGCAGCGACGGAGTCCCAGCACAGCAGCGACGGAGTCCCAGCACAGCAGCGACGGAGTCCCAGCACAGCAGCGACGGAAGTCCCAGCACAGCAAGACGGAGTCCCAGCACAGCAGCGACGGAAGTCCCAGCACAGCAGCGACGGAGTCCCAGCACAGCAGCGACGGAGTCCCAGCACAGCAGCGACGGAGTCCCAGCACAGCAGCGACGGAGTCCCAGCACAGCAGCGACGGAGTCCCAGCACAGCAGCGACGGAGTCCCAGCACAGCAAGACGGAGTGCCAGCACAGAAACGACGGAAGTCCCAGCACAGCAAGACGGAGTCCCAGCACAGCAGCGACGGAGTCCCAGCACAGCAAGACGGAGTCCCAGCACAGCAGCGACGGAGTCCCAGCACAGCAAGACGGAGTCCCAGCACAGCAACGACGGAGTCCCAGCACAGCAACGACGGAGTCCCAGCACAGCAACGACGGAGTTCCAGCACAGCAGCGACGGAGTTCCAGCACAGCAGCGACGGAGTTCCAGCACAGCAGCGACGGAGTCCCAGCACAGCAAGACGGAGTCCCAGCACAGCAGCGACGGAGTTCCAGCACAGCAGCGACGGAGTCCCAGCACAGCAAGACGGAGTCCCAGCACAGCAAGACGGAGTTCCAGCACAGCAGCGACGGAGTTCCAGCACAGCAGCGACGGAGTCCCAGCACAGCAGCGACGGAGTCCCAGCACAGCAGCGACGGAGTCCCAGCTCAGCAGCGACGGAGTTCCAGCACAGCAGCGACGGAGTCCCAGCACAGCAATGACGGAGTCCCAGCACAGCAAGACGGAGTCCCAGCACAGCAGCGACGGAGTTCCCAGCACAGCAGCGACGGAGTCCCAGCACAGCAAGACGGAGTCCCAGCACAGCAGCGACGGAGTCCCAGCACAGCAGCGACGGAGTCCCAGCACAGCAAGACGGAGTCCCAGCACAGCAGCGACGGAGTCCCAGCACAGCAAGACGGAGTCCCAGCACAGCAATGACGGAGTCCCAGCACAGCAAGACGGAGTCCCAGCACAGCAGCGACGGAGTTCCAGCACAGCAGCGACGGAGTCCCAGCACAGCAAGACGGAGTCCCAGCACAGCAAGACGGAGTTCCAGCACAGCAGCGACGGAGTTCCCAGCACAGCAGCGACGGAGTCCCAGCACAGCAGCGACGGAGTCCAAACACAGCAGCGACGGAGTCCCAGCACAGCAGCGACGCAGTCCCAGCACAGCAAGACGGAGTCCCAGCACAGCAAGACGGAGTCCCAGCACAGCAACGACGGAGTCCCAGCACAGCAACGACGGAGTCCCAGCACAGCAGCGACGGAGTTCCAGCACAGCAGCGACGGAGTCCCAGCACAGCAAGACGGAGTCCCAGCACAGCAACGACGGAGTTCCAGCACAGCAGCGACGGAGTCCCAGCACAGCAAGACGGAGTCCCAGCACAGCAAGACGGAGTCCCAGCACAGCAGCGACGGAGTTCCAGCACAGCAGCGACGGAGTCCCAGCACAGCAAGACGGAGTCCCAGCACAGCAAGACGGAGTTCCAGCACAGCAGCGACGGAGTTCCAGCACAGCAGCGACGGAGTCCCAGCACAGCAGCGACGGAGTCCCAGCACAGCAAGACGGAGTTCCAGCACAGCAGCGACGGAGTTCCAGCACAGCAGCGACGGAGTCCAAACACAGCAGCGACGGAAGTCCCAGCACAGCAGCGACGCAGTCCCAGCACAGCAAGACGGAGTCCCAGCACAGCAAGACGGAGTCCAGCACAGCAACGACGGAGTCCCAGCACAGCAACGACGGAGTCCCAGCACAGCAACGACGGAGTCCCAGCACAGCAACGACGGAAGTCCCAGCACAGCAGCGACGGAAGTCCCAGCACAGCAGCGACGCAGTCCCAGCACAGCAAGACGGAGTCCCAGCACAGCAGCGACGGAGTCCCAGCACAGCAAGACGGAGTCCCAGCACAGCAAGACGGAGTCCCAGCACAGCAAGACGGAGTCCCAGCACAGCAGCGACGGAAGTCCCAGCACAGCAAGACGGAGTCCCAGCACAGCAGCGACGGAGTCCCAGCACAGCAACGACGGAGTCCCAGCACAGCAGCGACGGAGTCCCAGCACAGCAAGACGGAGTCCCAGCACAGCAGCGACGGAGTCCCAGCACAGCAGCGACGGAAGTCCCAGCACAGCAGCGACGGAGTCCCAGCACAGCAGCGACGGAGTCCCAGCACAGCAGCGACGGAGTCCCAGCACAGCAGCGACGGAGTCCCAGCACAGCAGCGACGGAGTCCCAGCACAGCAGCGACGGAGTCCCAGCACAGCAGCGACGGAGTCCCAGCACAGCAGCGACCGAGAGTCCCCAGCACAGCAGCGACGGAGTCCAGCACCAGCAGCGACGGAGTCCCAGCACAGCAAGACGGCAGTCCCAGCACAGCAGCGACGGAGTCCCAGCACAGCAACGACGGAGTCCCAGCACAGCAGCGACGGAGTTCCAGCACAGCAGCGACGGAGTCCCAGCACAGCAAGACGGAGTCCCAGCACAGCAGCGACGGAGTCCCAGCACAGCAAGACGGAGTCCCAGCACAGCAGCGACGGAGTCCCAGCACAGCAAGACGGAGTCCCCAGCACAGCAGCGACGGAGTCCCAGCACAGCAAGACGGAGTCCCAGCACAGCAGCGACGGAGTCCCAGCACAGCAAGACGGAGTCCCAGCACAGCAACGACGGAGTCCCAGCACAGCAGCGACGGAGTCCCAGCACAGCAAGGACGGGAGTCCCGCACAGCAGCGACGGAAGTCCAGCACAGCAAGACGGAGTCCCAGCACAGCAGGACGGAGTCCCAGCACAGCAAGACGGAGTCCCAGCACAGCAACGACCGGAGTCCAGCACAGCAAGACGGAGTCCCAGCACATGCAAGACGGAGTCCCAGCACAGCAGCGACGGAGTCCCAGCACAGCAAGACGGAGTCCCAGCACAGCAAGACGGAGTCCCAGCACAGCAAGACGGAGTCCCAGCACAGCAACGACGGAGTCCCAGCACAGCAGCGACGGAAGTCCCAGCACAGCAAGACGGAGTCCCAGCACAGCAAGACGGAGTCCCAGCAGAGCAAGACGGCAGTCCCAGCACAGCAGAGACGGAAGTCCCAGCACAGCACGACGGAGTCCCAGCACAGCAAGACGGAGTCCCAGCACAGCAAGACGGAGTCCCAGCACAGCAACGACGGAGTCCCAGCACAGCAGCGACGGAGTCCCAGCACAGCAAGACGGAGTCCCAGCACAGCAAGACGGAGTCCCAGCACAGCAACGACGGAGGTCCCAGCACAGCAAGACGGAGTCCCAGCACAGCAGCGACGGAGTCCCAGCACAGCAACGACGGAGTCCCAGCACAGCAGCGACGGAGTCCCAGCACAGCAGAGACGGAGTCCCAGCACAGCAGCGACGGAGTCCCAGCACAGCAAGCGACGGAGTCCCAGCACAGCAAGCGACGGAGTCCAGCACAGCAGCGACGGAGTCCCAGCACAGCAAGCGACGGAGTCCCAGCACAGCAGCGACGGAGTCCCAGCACAGCAGCGACGGAGTCCCAGCACAGCAGCGACGGAGTCCCAGCACAGCAGCGACGGAGTCCCAGCACAGCAAGACGGAGTCCCAGCACAGCAGACGACGGAGTCCAGCACAGCAACGACGGAGTCCCAGCACAGCAGCGACGGAGTCCCAGCACAGCAAGACGGAGTCCCAGCACAGCAGCGACGGAGTCCCAGCACAGCAGCGACGGAGTCCAGCACAGCAGCGACGGAGTCCCAGCACAGCAGCGACGGAGTCCCAGCACAGCAGCGACGGAGTCCCAGCACAGCAGCGACGGAAGTCCCAGCACAGCAGCGACGGAGTCCCAGCACAGCAGCGACGGAGTCCCAGCACAGCAGCGACGGAGTCCCAGCACAGCAAGACGGAGTCCCAGCACAGCAGCGACGGAGTCCCAGCACAGCAGAGACGGAGTCCCAGCACAGCAAGACGGAGTCCCAGCACAGCAACGACGGAGTCCCAGCACAGCAAGACGGAGTCCCAGCACAGCAAGCGGAGTCCCAGCACAGCAAGACGGAGTCCCAGCACAGCAAGACGGAGTCCCAGCACAGCAAGACGGAGTCCCAGCACAGCAGCGACGGAGTCCCAGCACAGCAAGACGGAGTCCCAGCACAGCAAGACGGAGTCCCAGCACAGCAGCGACGGAGTCCCAGCACAGCAAGACGGAGTCCCAGCACAGCAGCGACGGAGTCCCAGCACAGCAAGACGGAGTCCCAGCACAGCAGCGACGGAGTCCCAGCACAGCAGCGACGCAGTCCCAGCACAGCAAGACGGAGTCCCAGCACAGCAAGACGGAGTCCCAGCACAGCAAGACGGAGTCCCAGCACAGCAGCGACGGAGTCCCAGCACAGCAGCGACGGAGTCCCAGCACAGCAAGACGGAGTCCCAGCACAGCAGCGACGGAGTCCCAGCACAGCAGCGACGGAGTCCCAGCACAGCAGCGACGGAGTCCCAGCACAGCAGCGACGGAGTCCCAGCACAGCAAAGACGGAGTCCCAGCACAGCAGCGACGGAGTCCCAGCACAGCAGCGACGGAGTCCCAGCACAGCAAGACGGAGGTCCAGCACAGCAAGACGGAGTCCCAGCACAGCAAGACGGAGTCCCAGCACAGCAAGACGGAGTCCCAGCACAGCAACGACGGAGTCCCAGCACAGCAAGACGGAGTCCCAGCACAGCAAGACGGAGTCCCAGCACAGCAGCGACGGAGTCCCAGCACAGCAGCGACGGAGTTCCCAGCACAGCAGCGACGGAGTTCCAGCACAGCAGCGACGGAGTCCCAGCACAGCAGCGACGGAGTCCCAGCACAGCAAGACGGAGTCCCAGCACAGCAAGACGGAGTCCCAGCACAGCAAGACGGAGTCCCAGCACAGCAAGACGGAGTCCCAGCACAGCAGGCGACGGAGTGCCTCCAGCACAGCAGCGACGGAGTTCCAGCACAGCAGCGACGGAGTTCCAGCACAGCAGCGACGGAGTCCCAGCACAGCAAGACGGAGTCCCAGCACAGCAAGACGGAGTCCCAGCACAGCAACGACGGAGTCCCAGCACAGCAAGACGGAGTCCCAGCACAGCAGCGACGGAGTCCCAGCACAGCAAGACGGAGTCCCAGCACAGCAGCGACGGAGTCCCAGCACAGCAGCGACGGAGTCCCAGCACAGCAAGACGGAGTCCCAGCACAGCAGCGACGGAGTCCCAGCACAGCAGCGACGGAGTCCCAGCACAGCAAGACGGAGTCCCAGCACAGCAGCGACGGAGTCCCAGCACAGCAGCGACGGAGTCCCAGCACAGCAGCGACGGAGTTCCAGCACAGCAGCGACGGAGTCCCAGCACAGCAAGACGGAGTCCCAGCACAGCAAGACGGAGTCCCAGCACAGCAACGACGGAGTCCCAGCACAGCAAGACGGAGTCCCAGCACAGCAAGACGGAGTCCCAGCACAGCAGCGACGGAGTCCCAGCACAGCAGCGACGGAGTCCCAGCACAGCAGCGACGGAGTCCCAGCACAGCAGCGACGGAGTCCCAGCACAGCAATGACGGAGTCCCAGCACAGCCATGACGGAGTCCCAGCACAGCAGCGACGCAGTCCCAGCACAGCAGCGACGGAGTCCCAGCACACCAAAGACGGAGTCCCAGCACAGCAATGACGGAGTCCCAGCACAGCAATGACGGAGTCCCAGCACAGCAGCGACGCAGTCCCAGCACAGCAGCGACGGAGTCCCAGCACAGCAGCGACGGAGTCCCAGCACAGCAGCGACGGAGTCCCAGCACAGCAGCGACGGAGTCCCAGCACAGCAATGACGGAGTCCCAGCACAGCAATGACGGAGTCCCAGCACAGCAATGATAGAGTCCCAGCACAGCAGTGATAGAGTCCCAGCACAACAGCGATAGAGTCCCAGCACAGCAGTGATAGAGTCCCAGCACAGCAGCGACGGAGTCCCAGCACAGCAACGACGGAGTCCCAGCACAGCAGCGACGGAGTCCCAGCACAGCAACGACGGAGTCCCAGCACAGCAGCGATGCAGTCCCAGCACAGCAGCGATGGAGTCCCATCAGGGCAACGATGCAGTCCCAGCAGGGCAGCGATGGAGTCCCATCAGGGCAACGATGCAGTCCCAGCACAGCAGCGACGGAGTTCCAGCACAGCAACGACGGAGTCCCAGCACAGCAACGACGGAGTCCCAGCACAGCAACGACAGAGTCCCAGCACAGCAACGATAGAGTCCCAGCACGGCAGCGACGGAGTCCCAGCACAGCAACGATAGAGTCCCAGCACAGCAACGACGGAGTCCCAGCACAGCAACGATAGAGTCCCAGCACGGCAGCGACGGAGTCCCAGCACAGCAACGATAGAGTCCCAGCACGGCAGCGACAGAGTCCCAACAAGGAATCAAGACAAAGAAAATACACTTTGAGTAATCCCACCACGTTGTCCAGGAATTCCAGTAGAACGAGATCAGAGTGGTTGGTTGAGTCGATAAGGATTCGTGCAACAGCCCAGTACAGATGGCAGGGCAGCAGTCCCAGACAAGATGATCCCAAGACTTCAGTGAACAAACACAACAATCCGTCCAATTCCATTGTTGCCATCCAACCTCTACCGGCCTCATTAAACAATGCATAGAACATCCCAGGGGTTGACAAATGAGTACTAAGGCTTAAAAATCACAAAATAGGATTAAGATTTCTGGGAAAAACTACATCGTCATTTGGAAAGGATGGACAGATTGCCAGCCTAATTGCTTTGTGTCATGAACGAGGACACCTGAGGCGCATGCCCCTCATTTAATTCAATAGATGTTCAATGACAATAAATAGACTCTTCTAGAAGATACATTAAAGCTGTTGTTCTCTGATATTTTGAGTTTAACCATACGTTTAAATGCCTCTGTGGCGCAATCGGCTAGCGCGTTCGGCTGTTAACCGAAAGGTTGCTGGTTCGAGCCCACCCGGAAACGCTTTTTTTTTTTTCAGATAAGAAATAATAAGAAGAAAGATAAGAAAGACCATACGTTTTCCATACACATCTGTATGGAAACAACACTATTACAGAAACATCACACACTATTTATTTGATGTCTTATTACCTTGTTTCCTCGATATTTTATATAAAAAAAAAAGAAATTCGCCGATGGCAAAGTTTCTTTTTTTTTTTTCTTAGACACCTCAATAACCCAAACCCCCTCTTCTTCTTTCTTATCTCCACTCAATCAGGCCTCTCATCAGAGAGGCCTTCAACATCATCGGGCAGCCCCCTGACCGGCAGGCTTGGATCTTCGGTGGGTCCGGCCTTGAGGACGACGCCCTTTCCATCCTGGCGTCGGCAAAATTGCGAGTATATCGACACTTTGTTCAGGTTGGGCTCGGAGAAGCAGTGGAGGACCCGCTCATCGCCTGGTACAGGACCCTCCAGCGTCGAGGTTTCCTTCCTTCACCTCCCATCATCACCTTGTAAATTATGTTTTATATATTTCTTCTTCTTTTCTTCTCTTTCTCTCTCGTTGTTGGAATAATGTAACATTGTCTAGATGACAATAAAAACGTTTTAATTGTCAAATTGTCACTCAATCATATTAAGGTATCAAGTTTGTAAAGCTTGAGACTTTTGTTGGTGTCTGCTGGGGAAGAGTAGAGCTCATCAATGGATGAGTAAATACAGTCAATAATGTGTTTTGGGGTTGCAGGTTGACACTTAGTACATAGTGGGAAAACCATCCAAACCACACTACTGTGTTTTACAACTCAGCAAATTGTCTTTTATTTATCATTTCACTGAAAGTATTATATTACAGTAGAACTTGGATAATTCGAACCCCAAGGGACCATAAAAAAATTCGAATTATCCAAAAATTCGAATTAAAAACGGAAATTCTATTTATAGGAAATTCTAGGGACCAAGATAAATATTCGAATTAAAGAGGTTTTCGAATTAAAGAAGTTCGAATTATCCAAGTTCTACTGTATTAACAAGTTTTCGTATTTATTAATTTATTTGATAATTGTTTTGGGGGGGGGGGGGGGGGAAGAAGTCCGACCATACACCTTTCTGTGGTCCCCCCCTGGACACTTGGAGTATTTGACTAAATTCTGGTCCAAGGTGACTAACATGACTAACATTTGACTAAATTCTGGTCCAAGGTGACTAACATGACTAACATTTGACTAATTTCTGGTCCAAGGTGACTAACATGACTAACATTTGACTAAATTCTGGTCCAAGGTGACTAACATGACTAACATTTGACTAATTCTGGTCCAAGGTGACTAACATGACTAACATTTGACTAATTTCTGGTCCAAGGTGACTAACATGACTAACATTTGACTAATTTCTGGTCCAAGGTGACTAACATGACTAACATTTGACTAATTTCTGGTCCAAGGTGACTAACATGACTAACATTTGACTAATTTCTGGTCCAAGGTGACTAACATGACTAACATTTGACTAATTTCTGGTCCAAGGTGACTAACATGACTAACATTTGACTAATTTCTGGTCCAAGGTGACTAACATGACTAACATTTGACTAATTTCTGGTCCAAGGTGACTAACATGACTAACATTTGACTAATTTCTGGTCCAAGGTGACTAACATGACTAACATTTGACTAATTTCTGGTCCAAGGTGACTAACATGACTAACATTTGACTAATTTCTGGTCCAAGGTGACTAACATGACTAACATTTGACTAATTTCTGGTCCAAGGTGACTAACATGACTAACATTTGACTAATTTCTGGTCCAAGGTGACTAACATGACTAACATTTGACTAATTTCTGGTCCAAGGTGACTAACATGACTAACATTTGACTAATTTCTGGTCCAAGGTGACTAACATGACTAACATTTGACTAATTTCTGGTCCAAGGTGACTAACATGACTAACATTTGACTAATTTCTGGTCCAAGGTGACTAACATGACTAACATTTGACTAATTTCTGGTCCAAGGTGACTAACATGACTAACATTTGACTAATTTCTGGTCCAAGGTGATTAACATGGTAATGGTACCTATTTATAACATTGCCACTGTTCTGATAGAGATGTATGGAGACATCCTGGTTCAAATTCACATTAATAGGTACCGCTCAGCAAGAGCAACCTAGTTCATGATAATTGAAACAGTGAATAATATATGTGAAGGTTATTCAAATATTATACAAATTTTAACGCGGGATTCAATCCCGGTTCATGACTGTCGGGAATCGAGCGTGTTACCCTCTCATCCACCGACACATCCGAGGCTCTTCATTGGACACAACAACAACAACAAAAATAGTTGTTTTACACAAGGTAATAAGACCAAATAAATATATAAATCTTATTACCTTGTGTTTATAATCTATAATCCAAATTGTGTCTTATTAATAGTTGTTTTAGAATTTTGTTCCCACTCCCACCATTTGTAATAAATTTTTGTAATCTTTTTTTTTTTATACAAATGGGGGCAAAATTTTGGAGATGAGTATGCACTTTTGGAGGTTGTTGCCTAAAGAAATGGCCATTCATGGAGATTCAATGTGGATAGATGTATATACACCTGAGGTATTCCAGAAACTTGAATTTAACCAAAGTCAAGTGTGTTGAGGGGAGATAAAGAAATAGAAGAGACACAGATGGTGAAAAATTATCACAGGTTTATTGAACACACAGTGCATGTGCGTGTGCGGATCACCAACACACGTGCATAGATGTGCAGATCACCAAGGCAATCTTGTGCTTCAATACCTACAACTTCCTGAACTTTCATTGTTGCGTGGCGTGCAATGTTGTTACTCTGAGGTGCGCAGGAGCTGCGTAAATAACTCTCCTGGCCATTCACTGCAGGTTCGCTGTGCAGGTGGTGGTGCTTGTACTAGGCTGGGTGTCAACCCATGTCATCCAGATGTGTCAAGGTTTCTGCGCAGGATGTCTACTCCTGGATGTTGAGATGGAGTATCCTGGAGAGGAACGGATCCTTCTGTTGGATTTGCTGCAGCAACAAGTTGTTTACAACAACGTTACACAATGACAGCAGAAAACACTCCATGAGAGGACACCTCTCTACAAAAGACAGTTTTCATTGCCAAAATGACCATTTTTTCACTATTAGCAACTCTCTGGTAAGAAGACACCTCTCTACAAAAGACAGTTTTCATCATCAAAATGTTTACTATTTAGAAACTAATTGGTAAGAGGACAACTCTCCCTAAAAGACACTTTTGCTATGTAACTAGAAAGAGGTTGTGCAACACCAGCTCTTTGTATATGCAATAGACTACAGAGACTTATAATAGAATCCATCATATCCAGAAAGCACAATAGCATTAACAGAAGAATAGATATTCCGGAAATTTATAACATTATATTCCCTGAGCCCAGCCCATAACCCCCAAGTGAAGCACGCGCAACAGAAGCCCGCGTTGATCATGCCTTAAAACAAATGTAAACAGTAAATGGACTTTAAAACAATAATAAACAATAAGAGGAGCTTCTTGTGTAAATTTCTTTATTACCGCAAGCTTTCGAACAGAACGTTCTTCAACGGGCGTGGATAGTAAAAACATACGTTTTTACTATCCACGCCCGTTGAAGAACGTTCTGTTCGAAAGCTTGCGGTAATAAAGAAATTTACACAAGAAGCTCCTCTTATTGTTTATTATTGTTTTAATGATCGTGATTTTAAGAGCTTAATTTCTACAGTAAATGGACTTTATTTAATTTTAAATCATATTTTATTGACGTATTAATCATATAAAGCATTTTCTCCCGTAGAAGGGCTTACTTGCCTTATAAGTATAGCAATATATTTTTAAAAGAAACTTTTCCCTGGAGGCTTTATGTTTTTATTTTAATTTAAAGATATTTGATATTGTCTAAACCTGAACACTAAGCTTCATGTTTTGAAGTCTTTTCATGCAACATTTTCATTAAAAAAAAAAAAGTACACTTGAGTTCTATAACATCACTAAAAACTAAGATTTTATGTTAATTATAACCATGAAATTTCGAAACAATTTTAGACGCGTAAGATTCTTTTTGATATTAAACAATTTCTACTGTCCTTACAATGGAAAAATTAATGGGAGGGCCTGGCTTTATTTTCAAAAAGAATTGATAAGGCACAATTTGAATTATTCTATATACAGTTACGAGCGTCATGCGTGGCCTCTGTCACGGTTTGCTTTTTTTTTTGGAATGGCGCCCTCCTATTGGTCGGCTACGATCACGCCACCTTTGCCCCCCCCCCCCCATTTCTGTAACTATTGTGTTGGAGCGGGTCGCTCCTTAAATAAATGCATATATTAGTTAATAACCAAATGGAATCCTCTCTTTCTTTTTCCCAGTAAGAGACGCCTACGGAAGCCAACAGTACATAGACAGATAAAGCACATAGGCTATAGTTATTAACTAAAATATGCATTTATTTAAGGCGCCAATTTATAATTGTAACAAATAGTATTTGAATCAAACATTCAATCGGGTAAAACACGGGCGTTGCCCGGGTCATTTGGCTAGTAGATTATAAACACAAGGTAATAAGACCAAATCCAAATAAATAAATAGTGTGACGTTTCGGTAACAACGCTGTTACCAAAACGTCACACACTATTTATTTATTTGGATTTGGTCTTATTACATTGTGTTTCAAAAAGAAGTGTACGCATCAAAAATAGTTTCGAATTTTCATAACAGATGGCGCGCTAGTGCATCATAATTATAACCATGTTGTTGTGATAGGTTGTTACAATATAAACACAGTTAGAACTTGTGACTTTAGAATTATGATTTTTTATTTATTTATTTATTAACACAAAGCAATAACGCGCCATCTATACATATAAAATAAAAGGATTTAAAAGCGCGAATGTTTCTTTTATACATAAAACGAACTTCTACTGTCCTTACTGCGATGAAAAATTATATTGGGAGGGCTCTTGGCTCATCAGTGGTGAACCCTCCCAGCGGTTTCGCCAATTTAATCCACCAGACCGCTTCTCAGAACTCTAATACTGTATTGGATCATTCTGCTTTTATATGCTACACTGAAGGATGGAATCTTAGAAATGGTTTTCAAGTAAACTATGTACATAAGCTTATAGGACAGTAGAATTACATTCAAATATTTGCTTCGAGCAATGCTCTTCAGCAAACTATAAAGACAAGGCCAACTAGGAATAAATTAACACAAAGCAATAACGCGCCATCTATACATATAAAATAAAAGGATTTAAAAGCGCGAATGTTTCTTTTATACATAAAACGAACTTCTACTGTCCTTACTGCGATGAAAAGCAGAATGATCCAATACAGTATTAGAGCTCTGAGAAGCGGTCTGGTGGATTAAATTGGCGAAACCGCTGGGAGGGTTCACCACTGATGAGCCAAGCCCTCCCAATATAATTTTTCATCGCAGTAAGGACAGTAGAAGTTCGTTTTATGTATAAAAGAAACATTCGCGCTTTTAAATCCTTTTATTTTATATATTTATTTATTGTTACAAAAGCACGAAGTCCAAAGGACTATTGTGCTGTGCTAGTATTATTTACATATATATGATTAATTATTTACACGATGGATTAGTAGTGTTTTGTAAATTATTGTACAAATAGTTCTAAACTTAACAAAGTTCTCATAAGATAGAGTATATACACAAAGAGAATTTGGTAATGTTTCAAAGTATCTACATACAATTTGATTAGTCAGAGGGCAAGTTAAAAGAAGATGCTCTGGTGATTATTATGATGTTATAACCAAGTTTCTGTTATAAAAGAGGCTGTTATAATAAAAAAAGTGACAAGACCAAATTTACAAATTATAGAAATGTTTCTATAATTTTGAGATTTGGTCTTGTTACATTTTGATAATCCAATCTATAATCCAAATTTTGAAGAGAGAAGCTATTGAGATTTAACTGTACCTGAAGTTTCCGTATTTTCTTCTTGAAGTAGCCGAGTCTGTTCTCATAATCTTCAGGAGCCAGAGTGATGACAAGGGCCTGAAGTTGAGATAGGGAACCTAGGTAGCATCAACACACTGGTCTCAGTTGGTTCCTGTTGATTACACTTTTTAAATATTGACTCATCCATTGATGAGCTCTACTCATCCCCAGCAGACACCATCAAAAGTCTCAAGTTTACAAGCTTGATACCCTAATATGATTGAGTGGAGATAAGAAAGAAGAAGACACTTTTTAAATATACTGATTCCATTTGTTAAGGTACAATTTGGATTATTCTATATACAGTTACGAGCATCATCAATTCTTTTTCATCTCTGTCACCGTTTGCTTTTTTTTTGGAATGGCGCTCTCCTATTGGTTGGCTACGATCATGCCACCTTTGCCCCCCCCCCACTCGCTTTGTTGTTTTTGTAACTATTGTGTTGGAGCGGGTCGCTCTTTAAATAAATGCATATATTAGTTAATAACTAAATGGAATCCTCTCTTTCTTTTTCCCAGTAAGAGACGCCTACGGAAGCCAACAGTACATAGACAGATAAAGCACATAGGCTATAGTTATTAACTAATATATGCATTTATTTAAGGTGCCAATTTATAATTGTAACAAATAGTATTTGAATAAAAACATTCAATCGGGTAAAACACGGGCGTTGCCCGGGTCATTCGGCTAGTAGATTATAAACACAAGGTAATAAGACCAAATCCAAATAAATAAATAAATAGTGTCGGATTATAGATTATAAACACAAGGTAATAAAACCAAATCCAAATAAATAAATAGTGTGTGCCATTCAGTACTTTTGTCTGAAGATGGTAACAACGCTGTTACCGAAACGTCACACACTATTTATTTATTTGGATTTGGTCTTATTACCTTATGTTTGGTTCCATTTGTGTAATCTTTACACAAGGGGCTAAGAAATAACAACAACAGAATTAAGATATAAGAGATAGACTAAAAGAGGATTGGTTTAGTAATCTGATAGAATGATCTGGAATTGGAAGACGGTGAATTGTCCAGAACAGGGTGATCCATGATGGCTGACCTCTGAGATGACTGTATGACACAATGATGAAACATCACTTGAAGAGTTTGTAGATTTGACTAATGTCTCTAAGTATGATTTCTATAATCCAATAGTATGGCTAACAAGAGGAGATATAGTAAACAAATAATAATGTAAGATTTTAGTGAGAAATATTTTAGTGGAGAACCCCCACTATGATATCATGGGTCCCTCAAGGTATTCGACCACCATCAGAAGTTAGTTAGGAGGGAACATCACAGTACAAGTAGCCCTACTTGTATCAGACACTACACAAGAATTACAAAGGAATAACAATACATCCATATGGTACAAGAACCTACAGTAACAACTGTCCTGGTGTGGAACTAACACCTACCCACATATTCTCATGTCCAGCAATGGCTGCAGAAAATTGACATGGACCCAGAACAACAGCTTTACACGCCCAAGATAGAGAACTGTTGTGATAGAGATGTACAGAGACATCTGAGGCTCTTCATTGGACATGACAACAACGGTACACAAGCATTGATGAGCTCTACTCATTTCCAGCAGACACCATCAAAGCTTTACAAGCTTGATACCCTAATATGATTGAGTAAAGATAAGAAAGAAGAAGAAGAAACTTTTTAAATATACTGATTCCATTTGTGTAATCTTTACACAAGGGTCTAAGAAACAACAACAGAATTAAGATATAAGAGGTAGACTAAAGGACAAGCAGTGTAGAGGTACTAACTGGAGAGACAGCGGAGGACGGAGGGAGACACCGGAGTGTGGGTGAGGTAGAGACAGCGGAGATGGAGCAGTCCACCAGACTGACAGAGAGCCTGTGCCGCGGACATCTCCAACTGTCCCATGTGGTCCAGCTCCAGGGTGACTAGTTGAGGACAACCTCGCGCTGCAACAATTAACAGAGAAATTATTCTTATTACCGTGTTATGATGAATTAGCGCACCATCTGTTATGAAAATTCAAAACTCAAGGTAATATGACCAAATCCAAATAAATAAATAGTATGTGACATTTCGGTAACAGCGTTGTTGCCATCTTCAGACAAAAGTGTGTATATAAAATTGTGCCTTATCAAAATTCAAAACTATTATAGACGTGTATGATTCTTTTTTAAAAATTAAACAATTTCTACTGCCCTTACTGCAATGGAAAAATTAATGGGAGGGCCTGGCTCATCAGTATTGAACCCTCCCAGCAGTTTCG